>CM021103.1:611771174-612133583 GCA_007115665.2 Sequoiadendron giganteum
GAATAATTTTGAATTGAAACAAGAGCCTCTATTTGAGCCTTATCCAAGAAACTACCTCATGAAATGAATAATACAGTTAAATTGGAGGCTTTATTTAAAAGTTTAAAATTGTGCAAGCAAAAAAACATTTCTATTGTGAATTTTTAAGGAAACTCATTATTGTACATATATACTATAAAATGTGTATATTGAATTGGAAACTTAGAAAATGGGTTGACATTATATGGGGTATTCTCACAGATATGGAATTCAATATCACCCATAATTATAGGGAAACAAACAAGGTTGTTAATTTCCTGGCCAACCATTGAATTAATCAAGATGAGTTAATTCACATTTTCAACCTGGCCGCAGACTAGTAAAATCTCAATTCCATTTTCGAGGCAATCTCTATCTCCTTGTCAGTCTAGAACGATTCAAGGATTTGAGATATACTATCATTTATTTTTGTTGGTGGTCTCAGTATTTGCATCCATTGTATTTTTCTTCTTGGGTAATGTGTGATGGGCTTATAAGATTTCATTCTGGTTTTCCTTTGGACTTATTCTATGGTGTTGTAATTAGTGCTAGTTGTGGATTGCGACTATGTTCAAGAGCTAGCGGCATCACAAATCCATAGGCTCTTCATTGTAAAAACAAACATATTGTTAAGGCAATTCAATAGGAGAACTTCTGAAGCTTTGTCACTATTTAGAGACAGTCTGATCCAAAATAGTATGGAGACTTTTAACTTTTTCATTAGCCACCACGTCGATCTACTCTATTCCCCACAATATAAGGGTCTGCATACCTACAATTTGGTGGAGGGGGTCTGCATATCTACACTTTGATGGAGGCTCTTGTTATTCTATATATGGTGGAATATAGTTGCGCTTTTGGGTGGAGAGGGATCATTTGTGAATCTGATTCTCAGGTGGTGGTGACTTTGTTGAATAGGCAGCAATTAGAAGATGCCAATTGGCATTTAGCTTTGATTATAAAATAGATTTTTAATTTGTTTGCTTCTTTGGAATCTATTACTTTTTGTCACATTCCTAGAGAATGGAACAGAGTTGCGGATTGTTTGGCCAAATGAGCCTCTGATCATTTGCAAAATTGGAATATTGTAGATAGAAGTCAGTTACCCCCGGAGCTGTCACAAAAGTTGGACCACTTAGTGGAGATTGACAGGTTGTGTAATGCCCTTGCTTTGTAATTTTTTGTTTTAGTTTGAATAAATTTTTACCCCTTTTAGTGTTACTCTATTCCCCACAAATGGAGTGTGCATTCAAGCTCTTAGAAGGTATGCATATATTATTGCTTCATAAAGCCTCCAATAATTGATGTAATTTTTTGCACGCTTAATTTTGAGTTGTTTCATTACTCTCTTCTTTGTGATTTAATAAATATATATGAATGAAGAGTCAATTTTAATATGATAAAATTAAAAATATCATTATATAAGTTTGATTTTAAAATTCAAAGCAAAGTGTAATCTTAATAATGTTATACAAGTGGGGAAGGAATGAACAGGCTAAAAAAACTTCAAAACAATCAAATGGTGAATGCTGAACCCAACAATTAAATATTTTGGATGATCTAAAATAATATTTTGGTCTTGACATCAAAGAAGGAAATAAAAAGATCAACACATTTCTTGCATCTAAACTACTTCCAATGCTTACTCATCATCATTCTTGTTGTGAATCATAATCAATCTCAACAACAAATAGGTATGAAAACATTTTGAAATCTACAAAATAATTTATAATGAAATTTAAATAAACAAATTTAGAGGTTTTCGTTTCATGTTTTTTTTTAAGATTTTTTAAAGATATTTTAGGGAGGTCAAGGTTTCTCCAACCATTCCCAATAGGGGACATCCCAAAGACATCCCCTACATTTGCAAGGAATTTTAGTCATTTCCCCTTTCTATTGGTGGAGTGTTGGTGGTTAAAAATACATTTATTTCTTAGGAACATCCCCATCTTAGAAATGCGATATTTTGGGAGGAAATGTGTACATTGAAGGGTTATTTAATTTGGGATATTCTCTTAATGGTTGTCATGGATTTACTATTAGCTACATTAATGTTTGAATACATATTATATGAAGTTGCAATTTTCTTATCTCCTTTTGGAACTAACTTATTCTCATGATGGATTGCATCTCAAAAAATTCAATAAGAGAAGTCTAAAGAAATGATGAACAAATAATAAGAAAACTCAAAACTTTTATATTTTTCTAGGATAAATGTATTACAAATACTCGAAGGAGTAATTTTTTAGGAAAAATGTCTCCAAATTGCATTTCAAATGTTTGTATTTATCAATTATTTGTTATTTTAGCCCCATCTTAGGAAATGAGGTATCCCATTTTGTGTTGGAATTATTTTTCATGTGTTAGATACTTTGTGAAGTGTGTAGGAGGTTCTAAGAACATCTAATGTTATTATGATATTTAATGGAATCATATGACATTCTAAGATGGGAATCACTTATGACATACTCTCATAATACATAAGAACATGTAATGAGGGAGTTACATTTTAATATTAACCAACATTATGATAGTACAAGAGACATATTTGAATCGATTGAATAAATCAAAATAGGACACCAAAATTGGGAGGTTACATATGATAAGTTATGATTGTTGTAAGAGAATATTCTAAAATAGACTAAAAGACCTAACCAACTTGGGAAAAAATTGGTCTAAATATGGTTCCCATTTTGGGTCATTATTTAGTCCCATGGTTTTGAAAAACCACTTTTGGTTTGTGGTTTGATATTTGCCTATTTATCAATGCTCGAAGATGGAGTCTTGTACAAGGGCTGTATAGTTAATTTGCATGTACTATTATGTTGTCAAAATTGCCCTAATTTTAGATGTTGGCGATGCTACTAGAAAGGAATGTACTTAATATTGTATTTTAACCTTTGTTTTTTATAATATAATTGGTTCATATTTTGGAGTGTGATAATTTTCTCTTGAAAGGGTTTTACCCATGTAAACCTATATTATGGTATAATTTTTGTGGTGTATTTTTTATGTGAATGTAAAAATATATTTTTTCCCATTCCTCCCTTAAATTAGTGTAAGAAGAGTTTCCACAACTTTTTTCTTCCTTTCAAAGTTAAAATCATGTTAGGCATGCCTTATCAAGTGATCAATGCTTTATGGACATGAGTGCCCAAATTATGTAACACTTTAAGAGCATGTGATGAGTAATATAGATTTTGAAAATGTTATATTTGGGCCAATTTTTTTTAGCTTAAATACATTGACATTCACTCGAATGACCATCATGGTTTATTAGATAAATTAAAGAAGGTATCATCTAATTTTTAAATATTTATTTGAATACACTTCTTTACTTATATGCCCATATTCATGTATTCTCTTTCCATAATTAAACTATGTTCTAATTGAAGAATTATAATTCTTTGTTATCCTAGTTAAGGATATGAACCTTCCAAAATTACTAAATTTTTTTAATTATATGACATATTTTCATTTCCAATGACTTTATTCTAAATGATAGAAACTCTATAATTTCAATCTAGGTGAGAGCTCAATAAAGTTACAAGGTAGAATAGAGAATTAAAAGAAGATGGAGTATACTCCTATAAAATTTATACAATGATATATGCAAGGAACTCACTTAATAAAATAAACAAGATTTATTTTACTTGATAGGCAATGCAGATTATTATATGCAGTATGTTAACGCTTTTGGCTTAGGATAACATTTTTCCAAACATTTGCAATTGAGTGACAAGTGATTGACATGTGAAAATTATACCCATATCCATATGCTTGGTAGAAAGAAAATAAAAACATTATTTGATGGTTAAGGAGGAACTTTATACACCTTGGAGATGTAGATCCAATTATGCGTGCTTTTGCATTAATAATATTATCCTAATCCTTTTGAACAAGTGATAGAGTTTGATGTTTTAGCAAGGAATATGGACACCATGGATTGGAAATGATTTTAGAGTAGTTAGAAGGTAAAGGTCATATCAAAATGTTAAGTATGTTCTTTTGTCTTGATATTCTCGTAGACATACATTTTAATATAATAGTTATTACAAGTTATGATAATGAATTTGCAACTTTTATGAATTAATTTTTTTTTACTTTAAATATCATCACATTATTATGAGAAAACATGACATAATACATTAGTTACATGTGTCACTCTCACCCACTTTGGATAGTTGGGTTTCACACACTTTTTTGGACTTGTTAGCTACCCCTCATAACCATTTATTTGTTTTTATTTGAGTAGGTGCAACCATATATTTGGCATTTAGCAAGTAGGTGAAACTCTTTCCTATTGTTGATGGTAAGATATTTTTGGATTTATTACATCACTAGATAAGCATATAGGTTATTATAGATTAAATAATAAAATAAATTAATATGCAAATGTTAATTTATAAATAGTTGTTAGATAATAGTAAAGTAAATAATAAAATAATGATTAGTTTCTTGGGAGTTATTCATGTAAGTAAGTTAGTTGGTTTGATATAGGAAATGTAAGGCTATATTAGCCATTGCAAATCAATGTAATATATATCCTGGATAACTCAATCAAGATATCCATATATTATTTTATGTTATTTATTGTCATGGTTTAGATTGTGAAAAAGCCTATTTTCTCTACAATTTTTAATAGATTTACTATTAAAATTCAATGTATATACCTATATTTTTTCTATATATACAACACTCAACTCTTATATCTAATAATCATATTGAGTGATATAAGCTTTGCCTAAAATCTCTTGTATTTTTATCTCATTAATTCTTCATTTTCATGGAATTTTCTTTATTTTTTTATTGTGCTCTTCAATCATCTATCAACATGAGTGCATGTAATCTACGACCAATAATAAGCCATGGTTCAAATTTTCATTTCTCATAAAATATAGTATATTATCAAAGCTATAATCAAAGAGAAGATGAAGGCATACAATATTGTCCTCCAAATTCATAAGATAGGACTCATAAAACAAAATTAAAAGGTCAATCAAGTACTCATCATAAGTAGTTGTGTCTAGAAGATAATGAATGTAAGCATGTTGCATTGAATCATAAAAATCTATCAAAGAAGTGAATTTTAACTTTATAGAAGCAATAGGTAGAAAGAGAATGTCCTCAAATATGAATGGGGCATCAAAAGGAGGATTTGTAGCTATCTCAGTTTCATTCACACGTGCAATATTCTCTAAGTGAGCATCACTTTCTATCAAAATCTTTAAAGATCTCCATGAAATTGTAAAATTATGCTCCAAGTAGTGAAAAAACACTCTATATGCTTGATCTAATGTAGAGTATCCTCAAACATTGCTAGACCTATTATTCCATAGACCATGTAATCACTGTTAAACCATGCACACTTATGTTCATCATCACTTGTCTTGGTAAAAATTCCAAGGAGATATGGTATTGGATCCTTCATAATATAGTCATTATATATCCTTGATTTCCAAAATAAGTAGTTCTTTGAATATATCTTGGAAATAATATAATTTAATACCAAAATCCATGATGAACTCGCCCAGATATTTATACATGTAACTTTATTTTATTTCATAATTACAATACTCTAATTAAATACCCCTAGATTATAAGTGTTGACATTTAATATTAGTGTGATTATAATTGTAGTATGCCAAACTAATAGGGTTTTAAAAGACCCAAAATTTACCAAAATATTGGAAGTAATATGTGTTTATTGAATAGGAATAAAAACTAAACTACTATGAAGAGCTAAAAAAATACCAACTAAAAAACATACTAAAAAAGGAGCTAGTTTGTGAAATTTATGAGGGCTTTAAGTTCCAAAAGATACAACTAGAGAAAAAAATATCTGATAAAATTAAATTTAAAAAAAGAGTCAAATATGAAAACGAATAATACCAACATGTAGCTAATGAAAAAATACCCCCCAAAAAATTGCACTTGATTTTGAGTTTGAATGACCGAAAGATGACCTTTTGAAGTTGGGGTGCAAAATCCAAACAACCAATGAAGAGTCCTTTTTCGAAAGTGATGATGTCAACATTGCATAATAACAAATATTTATATACATAGGTACAAAAAGTACTATCGTATAATTGTATGGATGCATAGTGTTAGCCTAAAAAATAAAACTCCTCTAGACCACAAACTCAAAATTTGATAAAATGGAATGAGGGTTTTTGAGGTTTTCAAAGGCAATAGTGCACTCAATTTTTCTTATCATGCCTAAAAACTATGTCACCTATAAAATCTAGGCAAATCAATAACAAAAAAATATTGGATGAAGCTTTACTTTTTGGTCTTTTATTTGCAGGAAATTAAAATCAAATTTGATTTTCTTGAGCCTTTTGGACTGAATGGAATGACTAAAATTATAGTGAGGATTATCAAAATATTGTATGTACACTTAAAATTAGTAAAAATGAAGATTGATTACTAGATGTTTATTTTTTCTGTCAAATTGTTCTAATTCTCCATCATTTAAGGATGTAAGAGAAGAGAATACTAGATTTGTAAGAAAAATAAATTAGAAAAAATTAGCCTCATATCTCTCAATTAATAGGACAATATAATGAACAATACTAGAAAACCAAGCTTTGATACCATGCCCGGTTTTGCAGAAACAAGAATATCAACCAAAATTTGTTGTTGGTCATAAATCGTATCTATTTAACAAATGATTGAAAACAAAAAATAAATGAAGAGAATGTCCTAAAAGGAGACAATTCATGAGAAAAAAATGTAAGAGATTTTAGGAAAACTCACATTACTTCATTTAACTAGCAAATATGAGAGGTGAATTCTATACATATATAGCAAAAATAGAGGCATATACATCCAAGAGGAGTACAATAACTCCAAATACCAGGAATAGGTAGGAGTTTCACCTACCTGGTCAATGCCAAAATACATGGTTGAACCTACTTAGATAAATACACACAAAAAGTTATGAGAGGTGGCTAATAAGTCCAAAATATAATGTTATACTCAACTACCCAAAGTGATTGATAATGACACATGCAACTAATAGATTATGCCTTGTTCTCTCATAATAACCATGTATAATTAACCTAACAAAGCTTATTAATATGTGTAAAAAAATAAATATATTCTAACATGGAAAAATAAAAATCCTATACTAACACTCTAAGGGATTTGAAAAATATTGGTGCTCAAAAAGTGATGATGCATACACTTTAGTTTTAGTCTATTATATAAATATTTTGGAAATTTTATATTACAAATATTTGTAATAAAGAATTTGACCATAAAATAAAATAATTTTCATAGTTAGTTTGAGCTTGTAGATGAATAATTCATTGTGATTTCTCTCGTTTCCTCTCCTTTGATTTACTTATGTGTCTAGGATATGGGTAGATTCTCTCTTTTTTTTTCACTTTTATTTCCAAAGCATCATATTCAAGAAAATGTATTGAAAGTGGGTAGCATTTTTTTGAATTCTCACTTATATTAACATTTATTTTTACGTGCTTGCAAGTTTCAAATTTCTATGTTGTTTGCGATTCCTAATGATCTGCCATGGCGAGGGCCCAATGGAGCTCCCTCACCTATACATTCTGCTTCTTTTGGAAAATTTGCCTCCTCTTCCTTGCCTACAAGGGGGGTTTAAAAGTATGTCTACTAAATCTCTCGTTTCAAATTCCTTGAATAAAGACACTTGTCTAGTAGGAGAGGACCTAGTTTCCTGCGTGGATAAGCTAGTTGGAGAAAAGGTTTTGAAAAAGGATTCATTGGCTTCTTTGTCTGATTTCTATACTATGGAAGGCAATGAAGTGGATGTCCCTGATGTGCTCCTAAATGAGGATATCGAGGGCTTGAATCTTGTTGGAAAATGTGCCTCAATCTTGTTGGCTTGTATGACATTGGTCCAAGGACTTCATGTGTTCAACTTTGTTCCTTGTCGCTAAGACTCTGTCTGGTTGGTGGGACTCTTGAGGGTGTTCCAGTGATGGCCCGACGGGTTTGGATTAGCGGCATTCTTTATTGGCTAGCATTCGCTATTGGCGGGAGAATTTGTGTTGTTCCACCGATGGGTTGATGCGGCAAGGCGATCTCATATAGACGGGTGACATTTCATGTCCCACTAATATGTCGATATGCATTGAGCAGTTGAAGTTGTACCAAGCGGTGAAGAACCTGATCAATGAATATGGTTGCTTTGATCTGATGATGTCAATCACGTTCCATGCCATCCTAAGGCAAGTACTGTTGAGAAATTTTTGGCCGAGTGGAATTGCTTGTGCGTTCGACACGTGGTAGTGAGTTAAGTGGTGTGCGCAGCGGAGGTGGGCCCCGAGTTGCTTTATGCAAAGGGTTGTCCGACCGTGGACACTTGTCAGTGCCTCGGGAGTTCCTTGGGGAATATAGCGGATGCCGCTAGAGATTCCACGAAGGAGCTCCAATGGCTAACACATGGTTGGTGGGACCCAATAAAGCTGGTGGTTGGTATTAGCATGGGCAGTTGCCTCCTGACAGCGGTAGTTTGGCTGGTGGTTCCGCGAGGGTTTGCTGGCTATTGGCGGTTGTTTGGAGAACCGCCATACTGTGAGGGCTTGGCTCTTGGATAGTGATAGAGTTGTTGACTACTGAACCTCAGAGGTTTGACATATGGTTAGTGATGGAGCTCAGGGTGACTGATCTGCAAGTGACAGACGAATGGCAGTGTGACATGTGGCAAAATCTCATTGGTTGATTTTGCATCATTGTTGAAAATCATCGGCTAGTTATTGGAATATTTTATGCGTGTCTCAAGGATTTGATATGAGTGTGAATTGATTGTAGGGTGACTCGATGTCAGCTGTAAAGGTGGTGCATGCAATCCGAGATGGTGAAGCTTGTCGGTGGGGTATTATGAGACTTTGATGGCCATTTGGTGAGGAAAAGGCAAAATTTTGACCGAAAAATGAGAGGTTGGCTTGAGGCCAATGGAATGTTGATTAATGCTGAGCCAGAAGGCAAAGCCAGATGTTGATTGATAGTAAGCTAAAGCAGAAAGCAAAGCAAGCTGATAGAGATCAGATCGAGAGATCAGCGGATCGACAGCTCCATGATTGGTATGCTCAATCAAATATCACAGAGTATGTATTTGAGTGGTATGCGCAAAGCATTGTAACTGCGAACACTGAGACACTCAGAACTTGAGCAGATGTGAACCTGAAGTGGTCGCTAGGCTGTGCCGACTGTGCAATGGGCTAAGGAGCTGAAGGGAATCTTCACTGTGTGTCTTGTGAAGACATTGTAACAGTGCAAGGTTGCAGATCTATGTTGTTGCCTGTATTTCTCCAGGTGAACAAGATGTAACTCCTGTAAAGGCTATGAGCCTGATATTGTATTGTAACCATTTGTTGCTGAATAATACAATTGCTCTATCTTTTGAAGTGAGGTTTTTTACCTAAAAGGGTTTTCCCCACTTAAATCTGTGTGTTCATTTGTTTTGTCTGTTCATGGTGTTGAATCTGGCTTTAGTTTTGCGTGTGATTTTCTCAGAAGGATCAATGGGGGAGAACTACTGTGCTTGTTTCCGCTTTATGGCATAGTTGTTAGTGCTTCTAGAGTGATTTGAAAAGAAAATCACTGAGGCACTACTAGTTTTAGATTTTAGATATGAGACGTTCTCGTATGGTAACCCCAACAAGTGGTATCAAAGCACAGTAACCCCAACAAGTGGTATCAAAGCTGGTTAAAGGTGGTCAAGGCTTGTTCATGATACCAACAAGTGGTATCAGAGCCTTCTCCTGGTTAGCGGATTTCTAGGTATTTCTCCTGCGAAGATTTCTGAGCCTGGAAAGCTTGAGGAAATCTTTAGGAATCGGTTGATGCTTGATCTTTTAGATGAGTAAGAGTTCTTAATATTTTGATTCAACACGCAACATGAAAGACATAAGATATTTTGGAGTTGATCATATTGTGGCGATGTGGTTGAGGCTCCTGTTTGGCAGCAAATGATCCTGATGCAAGGGGCGTGAGTTTATGCTGATGGTCGTGTTGCAGTTGAGAGTGGTTCATACTGGGTGTTTGTGTGAGAGCCCCCTGGTGGTATGGATTTTCTTAGGTTGTTTTGCAGCCATGGAGTATTATGCTTGTGCTGGGTGTTGTGACTTAGCACTGAAGGCAATTTCTTTGTTGCCCTGATTGCATGAAGGCTATGAAGTTGATCTGGGTGGTATGAAACTTCTAAATAGCCTAGCTCTCTCACATGCTTGTGCATGGTTGTGGTTTTGGAATCAGTCTGGAGTAGGCTTGGAGTTCCCATTTACTTGTAACTTGTACTCGCATGTTTCAAATTCATGTCTTTGGTTCTGAAGGGTTTTGTGTAGATTTTCCTAAAAAGTCTATGATGCATATTCATGTGCGTTCAGTGTTCTGGTTAACTGTGATGGTTGTGAGCAGAATCCTGAGTCATCCAGATGTGCAGTGAATATGGAGGTGCATGTGTGTTTTGGAAACACAGTGGTTTTGTAGGTTTTGCATGGTCAAGTAAAATTTGTGGTTATGTGGAGTTGTTGTTAAGCTATTTTCTAGACCCTGGCTTTTGGGGTGTGACTGGATGAGATAGTCGCAGTTTGACATGTTTGAGTAGGTGCGATGTCTTCTCTGCATGGGGGTGTTGGTATGTGTTTCTCACTCAACATTCTTTTGGTTTTTGCTTACTGGTTCCTAGACTATGGTGCTTGGGTTGTGGACGTGATTGACAAATCAAATCTGAGCTTGATTTGGTGTTTGAGTCATGTTGTCTACATGGCTTTTCTTTGAGGTCTCAGTTTTGTAGTTTCCAGTGTGATGATAGATTTGCAAGGTTTTTCACTGGTTGCATCTATGAGTTGTGCAATGTTGTGGGATATCTTTAAGTACATATTTGTTGTGAGTCAACTTAGAAGTGGTCTGTCAATATCCACGAGGTTGCTTCAGTGGTGGTGCAGATTTGTTAGCTGGCCTTGTTTGTGGCCACTTGTGCATTGGTGTAGCTATTTTGAGATGCAAGGAGGAATGGCGTTTGAGTACTTGAATAATCGGTTATGGGGACCTGTAGTGAGAGTATCATGATGTCATGGAGAGCTTGATACATTGGCTAGTGTAAGATTTTGACAGTGATAGTGCAATCTGCGTGATTTGGAGATCTTGGTGTTGTTTAGCGTGGTTGTCTGAAGGACATGTTTGTGGTTGTACCTAGTGGCTTTTAGGATCAACAGGTGTTCATTCATGATGCTTGGAAAGCTCGACGTCAAGTTCAGTGGGAGCTTTAGCAGTGACTGGTGATCTTCTCTGGTGTTGTAGATGTTTTGGGTGGAGCTCTTAGACCCTGTTGCTGTAGAAGAGATCTTTCACATTTGCATGGACACTATTTTAAGATGTGTAACATCTTGGAGCCATGGAGGAATCTTGCGAGTCTTTGGTTGAGGTGCTAGTGGTGCTTGATAGGCGGTGATGGTTTAGAGTTTTGGCATTAGGCTTTGCTCTTGAGACCGTGGTGGAGTCACTTGAAGCATTGTATCTCCTAAGGGGGATGGTAAGATCATGGTGTCATAATAAGTTCTTGTTCCTAGGTTTGGAGCTTTGATAGTGGTCTGGTAATTCTTTGTGTTTTGAGTACATTGGTCATGTGCTTGAGAACTTCATGATAAATGTAGTAATGCAGGATTGAAGTTTAGCATAAGGTGATTGGTTGCTGGTGCTCATGGATGCATGGAGAATAAGGTGAGGTTGTTGTACTGTTTATAGTTGAAATTTCGAGTAGCCTACACCTTGGTTGAATGCGAGTTCAATAGAGACCGACAAGGAGATTTCTCTTGGATAAGTCATGGTGGCTATTATATCCTGGAGGAGCATATTTTTCCCTTTGGTCTTCTCGGTAGTGAAGTTCTTTTGAGAGGTATTTTCCCTTTATATCTTTCAGATGTGTTTTATGCTTGCTTTCATGATATGGATCTTGAATTACTATTTAAGTTTCTGGAGGATCCATAGTGGAAGGTGGATAGCATAGTTTATCTCCTTCTGATTTTGGGAAATGGTAGGAGATAAGTGTATGGGCTGGTTTGATCTTCTTTGAGAGGATTTCCTTTGGGATGTGAAGGAGATCATACTTGAAACAACTGTCATTTATAAGTGTGTGTAGGAGGGCATGTTTGGTTTGTAGGTTTGCATATCATTGTGGATGTTCCTTAGTACTACATGGTTATGCTCTTCTATGTGCTATGATTGGTGGACTTTGTATGCCTGAATTACTTGTGATGGTGCCTTGTTTTCTAGGATGCTAACGAAGAGACGCATTGAATGCACTCATTCTGGTTCTTTGCATTCGTCTGGACATTACCCTTGCAGTGGGAGTACCTGGATGTGTTTGGTCTTTTGACTGGTTGTCACATGGTGCTTGAATTCTACAGTTGATGGGTGAATATGTGATGGCATGAGTTCACTAATGTGCATACCTTGGAGGTATGGGTGATTGGATGGATTAACACAAGTTGTGTGTGCTGTTTTTAGTCGCATGGGTTTGATCAGTTGGATGGGAGCAGTCAATTTTTTGGTTGTTGTTCTAGCCAATGGTTTATCTTGTTCTAAAGAATGACTTCATGTTTTGTGTTCACAATCGAAGAGCTTTGAAGCTGTTGCAATGTTGCTTCTGGATAGCTAGTGAGCACAATGGAGTGGTGGCAACTTGATCCCTTTATCGTCTGAAGGATCTGATGCTTATGTTTCGGAGACTGGTGCAATTTCACCTTGGCTTGTTCCTTTTTCCTGTGAAGGATGGCTGGAATTGGTGCCTGTGTTGGTGGACATCTCCAATGTCATTGCAGGTGTCTTTGTTGGAGCACATAAGCATTGTGTGAGATTCTTGTGTTCGTGTTCTGGAGGAATCCAACAAGTCTTCATCAAGTGGGAGATTGTTGGAAAATGTGCCTTAATCTTGTTGGCTTGTATCATGTTAGTCTAAGTACTTCATGTGTCAACTTTGTTCCTTGTCACTAAGACTCTGTCTGGTCGGTGGGACTCTTGGGGGTGTTCTAGCGATGACTCGATGGGTCTGGCTTGGTGGCATTATTTATCGGTTGGTGTTTGCTATTGGTGGGAGACTTTGTTTTGTTCCACTGATGGGATGATGTAGTGAGGCAATCTCATATCAACGGGTGACATTTCATGTCCCACTGATATGCAGATATGCGTTGAGCAGTTGAAGTTTTACCAAGTGACGAAGAACCTGATTGACGGTTGTGGTTGCTTTGATCCGACGACATCCGTCAGGTTTTGCGCCATCTTAAGGCAAGTACTGCTAATAATTTTTTGGTCGAGCAAAATTGCTTGTGTGTTCAACACATGGTAGTGAGTTAAGTGTTGTGCATAGTGAAAGGAGGTGGGCCCCTAGTTTCTTTATGCGGAGGGTTGTCCGACCGTGGACACTTGTCAACACCTCAGGAGTTCCTTGGGGAATATATTGAATGCCGCTAGAGATTCCCCGAAGGAGATCCAATGACTGACACGTGGATGGTGGGACTCGATAAAGCTGGTGGTTGGTATTAGCATGGGTAGTTGCCCCCTGAAAATGGTAGTTTGGCTGGCGGTTCCATGAGGGTTTGCTGGTTGTTGGTCGTTGTTTGGTGAACCGCCATATCGTGAGGGCTTGGCTCTTTGATAGCGGTAGAGCTATTGACTGTTGAACCTCAGAGGTTTGACAAATGGTTAGCAATGGAGCTTAGGGTGATTGATCTGTAAGTGACAAATGAATAGTAGTGCAACACGTGGCAATATCTCATTGGTTGATTTTGCATTGTTGTTGCAAATCAATAGCTAGTGACTGGAAGCTTGTGCGCGTGTCTCAAGGGTTTGATCTGAGTGTGAATTGATTGCAGGGCAGCTCAATGTCAATTGTAAAGGCAGTGCACACAAACCAAGATGGTGAAGCTTGTTGATGGGGTATTATGAGACCCTGATGGCCGTTTGGTGAGAAAAAGGTAGATTTTTGATCGAAAGCTAAGAGGTCGGCCCGAGCTTGATGGAATTCTGATTAATGTTGAGCTGGAAGGTGAGGCCAGATGTTGATTCATAATAAGCCAAAGCTAAGAAGCTGAAGCTAAAAGCAAAGGAAGCCGATAGAGATCAGATTGAAAGATCAAATGATCGGCGGATCGACAGTTCCATGATCGGTATGCTCGATCAGAAATCAGAGAGTGTGTGTTCGAGCGGTATGTGCAGAGCATTGTAATTGTGAACACTAAGACACTCAGAACTTGAGCAGATGTGAACCTAAAGTGGTCGCTAGGATGTGCCGATTGAAAGGTTCACTGTGCAATGGGCTGAGGAGCTGAAGGGAATCTTCATTGTATGTCTTGTGAAGACATTGTAACAATGCAATGTTGTAGATCTATGTTGTTTCCTGTATTTCTCTAGATGAACAAGATGTAACTCCTGTAAAGGCTATGAGCCTGATATTGTACTGTAACCATTTATTGCTGAATAATACAATGGCTCTATCTTTTGGAGTGTGGGTTTTTTTACCTGAAAGGGTTTTACCCACGTAAATCTGTGTGTTCATTTGTTTTGTCTATTCATGGTGTTGAATCTGGCTTTAGTTTTGCATGTTATTTTCTTAGAAGGATCAATGGGGGAGAACTAATGTGCCTGTTTTCGCTTTATGGCATAGTTGTTAGTGCTTCTGGAGTGATTTGAAAAGAAATTCACTGAGGCGCTACTGGTTTTAGATTTTAGATATGAGATGTTCTCATACGGTAACCCTAAAAAATCTATCCCTAGTTGGGAAATTATTTTCGTCTCACCCAAATATTGATTAGGTATGAAAGTGGGCCTTAAACACTTGGAATATCAAGGGCAGTTTCTCTAGTAGTGCCATGCCTAAAGCTTTAATTATTTATCTTTGTTGTCCCTAAATATATGATCAAAGTTCTCATAGGAGGCTTGTGGGCCTTCGATAGAGGATTTAAGAATATTCTATCTTTGAGTAAGTGGAAGCTAGGGTTTGATGCCTCAATGGACCTTGGCAAGGTATCTCCAACCTGGGTTAAGCTTCCAAGTTTTCCTTTAGAATTTTGGAATCAAAACATTTTTAAAGGTATTGTTGATTCCTTTGGTACCCTTTTGACTATGGACAAAGTAACCCAACTTAAGTCATGACTAGTATATGCTAGAATTTGTGTGAATGTTGTTGTCAACACAGTCTCCCAACCACAATGACCCTTGAATCAAATTTTGGGAGATGTGTTCAACCTCTAGAATATGAAAATGCCAAGATTTATTGTCAAGGTTGCAATAAGTTTGGCCACTTGCAAGATGCTTGTAAAAAGCTTCCTTTAGAACTAAAGAATGACCAACAAGGGTTGTTTCTTAACTCTCCCACTAAAAATTGTATTCCTAAGGTTGTATTGAAGGAACCTACCACTCCTTTCTCCTCTTCTAGTTTCTTGTTTCCTGGAAAGGAGAAAGTGTCTTCCTAGGACAACTTTGTCGAGGATATGGTGTTGTCCTTAGAGGGGAATTCCCTTCTTGATAGATTAGAAATGGATTTCTTGAATGTTGTGGTTGAAAGGATTATGTGGTGACTGATTTGAATCCTCAATGTGTTACTGAAATGCTTCAAAACACACTTGTGTTAAATAGTATGTAGAATTTGCCACAAGAAGTAGAGGGAGTAGATTTAGTACTCTAGAAAGAAAATATGGAAAACTAAGAGGAAGGAGAGATAGATACTTAGAAGGTTTGGGAATTGGTGTCCTCCCTAGAGCATTCTTTGGTTGTTCTTGGTCAGGAGATGGATCAAACGCCAGATGCTAAACAAGAAAAGGATAAAAGTATTGAAGATGAAAAGAGTCCAAAGAAACCATCTCCCCCAAAAAGATGGTGTGGAGGATGACGACTGAAACCAAGTAAATAAAAAATAGAGAAAGAAGAAGAAGCCAGATGTGGGAGGATGTAATAAAGTGAGAAAACCATTGTTAAAAGAAACAAGAAACAAGGATATTGCAAGGGATTTTGCTTCAAGAAAACAAAGAAATCTTGACTCCCTTGCAGGAAACAAATAAAAAAAAAAGTAAGGGGGCCGTTCCCCTATTTTAGTAGTATCAAGGTGATGCTACTACTCTCTATCTCTAATGCATCTGATGTCATGGAATATTAAGGGACTTAATGGCCCCCATAAACAACATTTGTTAAAATTCTGCTTGGTGGATGTGAAACCAAATGTTCTGCTAATCCAGGAAATGAAAATGAAAAAGAGAATTTTGAAAAAGTGATCAAATGGCTCTGGCCCAGTGCTAGCTTTGAGGAAAGTGATGCTAAAGGAGCTTCAATGGGAATAGAGACTTGTTGGAATCCGACAAGACTATCTAGTGATTTGGGTTTTAGTAGTAGAAACTATTTGTTAGTCTAAATGGAAGATGGTTGTACTTCTATAAAATGGAATCTGGCTAATATTTATGGCCCTAATTCTTTCCTGGATAGACTAAATCTCTAGAATGTGCTTGAAGGAATTATAAACAATAGAAAGGAGGAGTTTTGGTTTTTGGGAGGGGATTTTGACTCTGCCTTGTTTCCTTCAGAAAAGTGTGGAGGACTTATGGACTTCTTAGATATATGCTGGGTTTTGTGGTCTTCATCAACTCTGTGGGTCTATTGGATATCCCTTTGAATGGATATATTTTTACTTGGTCTAATAGATGGTAGGGTAATCATTTAATCCAAGTGAAACTTGACCATTTCCTTATATCTTCAAATTGGAAAATTTTACAAGACCTCTCCCTCATTGCTCTTCCAAGAACTGGCTCAGATCATAGTGCTCTCCTTCTTGAGTGGTATGATAAAGTGGTGAAAGGAAATTTTGCATTCAAGTATGAAATAATGTGGTCTCACCATTCGAACTTCAGAACCCTTGTTGAAGGTTGGTGGAATGGTCCTTGTAGTGGTACTCCCATATTTTGTTTAGCTCATAAACTAAATACAGTTAAAGATATTGTTAAGGGATGGAACAAATAATCATTTGGGAACATATTCACAACAAAAAAAGAGCTAAGTTAAAAATCAAGGAGATTCAAGATTTGATGGAGCTAGGTAATATGGATGAAAATATTTGTATTCAAGAAAGGGACTTAAGGTCTCAATGGTTCAAAATAAATAAAAAAGAAGAGGATTTTTGGAAACAAAAATCAAGAATACAATGGTTGACTGAAGGTGATAGAAATATAATTTTTTTCATCAATCTACCCTAAAACACAGGTGTAGAAACAAGATTAGATCACTAAAATATAGCAATGGGCTAAGTCTGTATGGTGAGGATGAAATTGCTAATGAGGTGATGTCTTTCTTTTCAAATTTCCAACAATTGATTGAGATTGATAAGGAGCTGGAAGATGTTCTGCAGGTGATTCCACAAGTCATTTCAGAGTAGGATTTGAAAGAAATGTCTAAAGATGCTTCTCTCCAAGAAATAAATGAGGCGGTTTTCTCTTTTGGTGCTTATTAGGCCTTGGGGCATGATGAATTTCCTCCTAGTTAATTCTAGGAATTTTAGGATATTGTTTCAACTAATATTTTTAATGTTGCTAGAGATTTCTTCAAATATGGTAGACTTCTAAATCAGCTAAATGCTACTTTTATAGTGCTCATCTCTAAATCTGAAGAAGCTTCATCCATGAATTATTTTAGACCAATCAGTTTGTGCAACACTACTTATAAGATGTTCTCTAAGATAATGGTATATATAATGAAGTTGGTTTTGAATAAAATGATAGCTATTAATCATAAGGGTTTTGTTCAAGGAAGACATATCTTGGATGCTGCAATTTACACTCATGAGGTGCTACATTCTATGGACCTAAGCAAGAAGCAAGGTATGGTTTTGAAACTTGATATCTCCAAGGCTTATGATCATGTCTCGCGACCTTTCATATTTTTCATGTTAATAAAAATGGGTTCAAGGGAAAATTTCTCAACTTAATCATATCTTGTGTTATAACTACTCCTAAGTACTTAGTCCTGGTTAATGGGGTGCCTAAAGGCTTCTTCTCTTGTGGTAGAGGTTTGAGACAGGGTGATCCTTTTTCTCCTTACCTTTTTGTTATTGTAGTGGAAGCATTGGGACAAAATATTTAGAAACAACTTGTAAACAATAAGTTGAAAGGGTTCAAAGATGCTTCCTCTATCCCTCTAACCTCTCACCAAAAATTTGTGGATGTCACTATCCTTTTAGGGAAGGCTTCAATTCTAGAAGCTAGACAATGGAAAGATATCTTGGATAAATATGCTAGAGTGTCGGGCCAATATATCAATTATAGAAAAAGAAAGATCTATTTCTTCAATACTGCCCAAGAAAGAAAGGAGAGAGTTATAAACATTATTGGTTGTCACGAAGCTAATCTACCAACCACCTACCTTGGTCTTCCTCTAATTTATAGAAAACCTCATAGTAAATATTGTAATAATATTATTGAAAAGATCCAAAAGAAAAGGCTGGGTGGAAAGGAAATTTGTTAAGCTATGCTAGGAAATTACAATTTCTGAAAGCTTATTTACAAAACATCCTTGTTTATTATCTTTCCCTCTTTAACATCCTTGCCTTTATAGCTAAGAAAATTGAAATGATTCAAAGGAGATTCGTATGGTCAGGTGTGGAGGAAAGGAAAATATTGGCTCTTGTTGATTGGGATAAAGTAAGTTCCTTGAAAAGAGATGGTGGTTTATGCATTCAAAGAATAAAACTATTCAATAAAGTTCTAGTGGCAAAAATGGGCTGGTATTTTTTGGAAGGAACTAAAGAGCGGGTCCAAATTATTAGAGCCAAATATCTAGGGAACAAAGATCAAAGCTATTTTTGAGGAAAGAGGATCTCCCCTATGGTTTGGTCTTTTGGAATAACTTGATCAAGGTTAGAGGTACTCTAAATCAAGGCATGAAATGGAGAATAGGGAATGGAAAAAGAACATACTTATGGGATGATGCTTGGGCAAGCTATGTTCCTTTGTCATCAAACAATAATCTTCAACAAATTAAAATCAAAATGAGAAGAACTATTGGAAAAAAATTCACTAATTATACTAATGGGGATGGTCTGAGGCCAAAATGGACTAATTTTAAAACTATATCAATAATGTTGTTCTTAGGGGGGGAAGACAATACAATTGGGATGTTAGTTTGGATATCCTTTTGCAACAGATTGACGAATCTAATCTTTTCTCGAAGGACAAGGATGATGAGTGGATATGGACTAAATGTCCTTCTAGGTGAGTCTCTGTAAAATATGTGTATGAAGTTTTGGAAAATCAGTTGATCCAAAAGGGGGACTTTAATTGGAATATGGTCTAGAGTAAGAATTTAATACCAACGATTAATTTCTTTTGATGGACAATAGCTGATGGAAAGATTCTCACTTCTAATTAGTCAATAAATGCTATCTTTGTAATGAAGTTGAATAAACTGTCATGCATTTGTTGTTTCAATGTCCTTATTCATAGGAGGTTTGGTCTTTTTCATGAGGAATCCAATAATTGAGTGGGTTTTTCCTTCAGTTAAAATGTTTATTAATGGATAGAATCTTTGTCCCTATTCCCATAATATAATTATGGATCTCTGGAGGCAGGTGCCCTTGTTCCTCACTTGGGAATTGTGGAAAGAAAAAAAATAGAGCTTTCAGGGATGCAACTAAGAATAGTAAAGAGTTGTGTATGTCAATAAGGAAGTAGATGCAAGAAAAAATTGACAATTGCAAGTATGCTCCTTCAAAGAAAATGCCTTCTTACAAAGAACCACAAATTAAGCAACTATGGGGTATATCACAAGACAACCAAAATTAACTAGGCGAAAAAATATATTAGAAGGAGCACTATCTGGATACCTCTAGACCTGGGATGGATAAAGTGTAATTGTGATGGGTTTTCTAAGGGGAATCCTAGTTTGGCAAGAGCAAACAAAATAATTAGAGATCATCTGGGAAATTTTGTCACTGGTTTTAACAAAGGCTTGGGTACTGCTATAAACAATATGGCAGAGGCTAAAGTAGCATGGGCAAGAATAAATTATTTTTTAAAAAAGGTTACACTAAATTCTAGGTAGAAGGTGACTCCAAGCTAATAATAGACTATTTAAATAGTTTGGTTGATGCACTACGAGAATTAAAGGACATCTTAGATGATTGTAGAAAAATGATTAAATTTTTTCAAATGTATAAGATTGGCCATGTTTTTAGGGAGGGTAATATGGCTATTGATGTAATGGAAAATATTTTCCTTAGACAATCGAAGTGGCAATATTGGAACTTCTCCCAATTGCTAAGTCAGATCAATGGGATTGCATCCAAAGATAAATATGGGCTTTTAAGTAATCCTATGTGGATAGAAAGAATTTAGTGATGATGGAGTACTTGGATAATTACCAAGTTGTCATGATAATCATTACCCTATTCATAATGGAGACATGTAATTTGGTGAATAGTGATTTGGGGTACTCTAATAATCACAGGAGTATGTGAAATATTCAACAGTATAAAATAAATAAGATATAAATAAATGATTTTTTAGAAGTCTTGTGTAATAGTAAAACAGGAAAGGAATTTTTTATATGTCATGTAATGATGTTAACTACCCAAAACCCTAAAAATCTCGAAAAGGATTATCGACATGACATTTTCGCATGTGTTAGTGATTACAAAATGGAGGATAATCAAGAAATATTAATTATGTATCTTAATGGCTGGGGTGTTGTCCTTTCCAATGAAGGTTGGTTTAGAATATGTGAATTATTTCTATGTGAACAACATGATATTTTTGAAATTATCACCAGAAGATTTGAGCCACCATTACCCCAAATGAAAAACCCCCAAGTTACTATCAAAGTTTTTTTTTTTATCTCCTAGTGGTTTCTATTGAGGGTGAGAAGGGTCTAAGTGCAAATTATCTACTTCTGTGCAAGTAATATCTTACCAGGGAAGAAAAAATGGGAGGTCCTAGAAAGAGAATTGAGCCAAGCAAACATGACTCCCTGAGGTAGAATGCAGAGCTATGGAGCCTCTTTGAAAATGCTGGATTTACCCCATACTTTGAAGCCATGGAGGGCTATAATGAGGAGCTTAGCTATAAGTTTTCCAATGCATGGAAGGATAGTGAGGTTGAGTTGGGTGGGATCCATTTTATAGTGGATGCTAAGCTGATAGCCAAAATCACAAGTCTCAATTATGAAGGAAAGAAAATTTCCAAGGTGAGTACGGGCAATTACTAGACCTATATTGATAAAAAATTTAAAGCCAAAGAAAAAACTTTGAGATTTCAAAACGAATACTCCAGGTTGTTGCTCCCACCTCCTTACCATAATGTTTGTTATTTTGTTATGAAATAATTTACTTTATAGGTTCAATTCCAGTTTGTGCATGGGTACCATTTTCCCATCCTAAACCATATTAGACATCTGGAAAAAATAAACCTTCCATTTCTCCTCCTCTCATCATTGAAACATAGCTTGACTCATGGTGATAACCCACCCTTACATCGGGGTTTAATTAGAGCTATCTACAAATATGTCCTTTCTACCACCCCACAAATGAACACTTTTCATAATCTGATTAAGAACAAGCCGACTCCTAAAAGCTTAGTTAAAATTGAACTGCTAGAAAGTCAACCCCACTCCTCGAGAAAAAAACCCATCATGAACCCTTCTCCTAAAGTTGTGGACCCCTCATGGATGGCGCTCCTTAAAATCACCCCAAAATAATGCAATATTGCTCCCCTCTCTTCAACTGCCAATAAGAAAATAAAATTTCAGATAAAAGAACTTGGCTTTGAAAATACCACAATAACAATCCCGAATGATCATGATATAAACCCAGAAATCAGTTCCATTACCCCGCAGGTCGTAGGTCAACCTATCTTGCTTTGGCTGCATCCAAAGGTTTGGATGCTAGCAAAAAAACCAAAATTTCTAACAACAAGAAAATGGAAGTTCTTGGGGATCTTGAGAACAAAAAGGGAAGAGGGTTGCAAGGAATGAGAAAGATACTTCCTTAGATTAGGAGTATGTGCCTAATAGTTCTGGTGAAGGTGGACAATTAGAGGAAGATGTTTTGGGCTATGAGGATATTGAGGATTCGAGTCAAGAAGAGGAATTGGTAATATGCAACAGGAGGAGGAGCATGATGTGGAGGAGGAGAAAATCATGGCACAAGGAAAGGAAAACATGAATGAAACTCCTATCAACCTGGAGGATATTGAAATTCACATCGAGACCCCTTATAATGTTGATAATCTAAAATAAAAGGAAACAAAAGCTGTTAAGACAAGAATGGAAATGTTGGAAGGAAAGATGGAGCTTCTTGAAAGGATGTTGCAAAAAGAAGACAACTCAAATAGGTTCCAAGTTATTGAGGAGGCAATTAGGAATGTTTGTAGGGTTATGGACATTGTAATGAAAAGGGTGGTGATGGCTACTATATCTAGACAAGGCAAGATAAAAAAGCAACAAAGAAAAATAGGAAACAAGGATGAATTCGACCGGTTTAGAAAGATGGAGATCAAGGATAGCCTCAAGGAAATAGTGGGAGACCTGAATATGGCTTGGAGTCTAATTGAGGAAAATTAGTCCTCTACTTTGTGTTTGGTTTTTCTTCTTCATGTATTTAGTTAACTAATTTTTTGGTATCTTTCTTAGGTTATTTTTGGATAATGGCTTGATAATGCTGAACTATGTTAATTTAGTCTATACTTTTGATCCTAGGATTATTGACTTGCTAGGAACTTATGATAGGTTATACCTGCTTTATTCAGTTTTTTGGGTTGATGACAATATGGTTAGGTTACAACTTTACTAGATCTTGGATATGCGTAATTTTTTTGATTCTGTTGGTGTTGGTTGATGTGTTTTGATTGGTTTTGATGAGGATATGTGTTGCTATTTCTAATCTTGTTATCTCCTCTATTTTGTTGGTTTGTCTAGGTGCTATTTCCCCAGATTATTTTGTTGTTTCTATATGAGATGAGGGCCCTTCCCCTGCTTAATCAATCAAACATTTATTTCTTCTAATTATATATTATTTTCATTTTCTAATTCAAATTTAAGCCATTATTTAAGCTAACCACATATATCCCATCTTAAAATTTAATTTACACTTCCTAGATAGTGAAATAATGTGATAGATGGCTCATGGTTATCCTATTGAAAGTGATTATGTGGATAAATTTTTTGATATAATATAACTTGTGAAGACAAACTATACAAGGACCTTCCATAGGTTGGTCTTAAGGATAATTTTTTTTCACATTAAAATAATATATTAATACATATTTTCTCAAATATAAGATTGGTTTATAATACATCAATTTAATAACTTGCAACTTAAAGATTGCCTTGTAGTATTTTGTGTAATATTTTGTAATATATATATATATATAATATTTTAGTATTCCAAGCAATATCTTGTAGTATTTTGAGCAATGAACTATAATAATTTGAGAAACGTATTGTTGGCCTTGCCGTTGCACCAAAAGATCAACTTGTCAATGCCTGATACAAGGTAGAGTTAAGATCCACGAGAGGCGGTTAAACCATGTCACGAATCCCGAGTGCTACATTGAAAAACCAAGGAGACCAAGGGTGAACACCTTGCAACAATCCCCCCAACGCAAGTGAGGGATTCGAACCCATGACCAGCTCTGATACCAATTGTTGGCCTTGTCTTTGCACCAAAAGATCGACCTGTCAATGCCCAATACAAGCCAAAGTTAAGATCCAAGGGAGGTAGTTAAACCATGTCACGAATCCTGAGCACCATGCTGAATAACCAAGGAGACCAAGGGCACACACCTTGCAACACGTATTGTAGCATTTCGAGAATATCTTAGAAAATTCTGACCAATATATTGCAATATTATGGGAAATAACCTATAATGTAGAAGAGTGTCATGCATCAATTTGGAATTTTTTTGATAGTTTATAAATAAGGTCTTGCACCATTCTAGGAAATGTCCTACAACATACAAAGAATATTTTGGGAATTTTATGCAATGTATTGTAACATATAAATAATTCTATACACCATTTTGTTCAATGTCCTATAAAATGCTGCACAATTTCTTAGAGCATATAAGAATGTCTTGCATTATTATGTGCTATATTATGTAACATTTTTATTATGACTATAATTTAACCAAATAATCCATAAATTAATCCTTCTACAACACTGAGTTTCAATACAACACCATGGTAGGAAGATAGTAACCACCACATTCCTTTCATCTTTGATTTATCATTATTCATAATCCAACATTTATAGAATTCAATGAATATACTAATTTAGGAATGTGAAAAAAAATGAGCACATTCACCTTAAGATTTTTCACATTGTATGCAAAATTTTACAAAAATAAACTCCATTAAATGGTATTTTACAAATATATCTTGGGTATTAATAAATCATGACTAATAAAAATATATAATAATATTATATTACCAATCCCATAAAAATTATCTCAAGTTAGAGAATTACATGCCTTTACTCTTAAATTTTCATAACTATTTCAAAATCACAACTCAATTTTATACGAAATTTCTTACATGTTACAAGGTCGCACCCAACTCCTAGTTAACAATTTTTTAGTTTATCTCCATCAATCAAGGTGTTTGAATGCTCACCACCCATCCAATTGGTATCCTTAAGCCAATTGGACTTAAATCACCCTTGATATAACAAGGTGTTTATATGCGATCAAGATGCAAAAAAGAAAAGAAAAGAAAGAAACACAAATTTATATCTAGAAGATAAAGAGAAAATAATGCACAAGCTTATAAATCTAGTTTTCACTAAGAGTCTTCACATAAATCATCACAAGGGGGAATGCGGAAAGGCACTATCATTCACCCTATCATAGAAGAAAAAAGTTAGAAAACATCTTCATAAAACTCACACAAATATTACTCTCATAAATCTTGTATAATATTCACCCTACCATAAGAGGAATACTCAATTTTCCCTCACCAATTCACACAATTCTCATTCTCATAAAGCTCACATTATTTTCCCTCTCATAAGAGAAATTTTTCTCAATAATCATCTACCCTTGAATTTTCGTACACTAAAAATATCAAATTTCTTATCGTTCTCAATATTAAACAAAGCTCTTGTATTTAATTCCACTCACATGCAACAACTATGGGAAGGTGTCCACCAATCCCCCTTAAATTTACTATTAATAGCTAAACCACACTCCATGTAGGAGGCTATGCAAGGTTGGAATATCAAATCGTCGACTTTCACATATCACATTCATAACAACACATTTAGAGATGCATAATACATTTAATCACAATGAATTACATGCATGATTAATAATTTAATTCTTTCTTATTTGATTTTTAAATGAAAGGTAAAAACCCTACTTCTTGTTATAAATTGTGCCCTAAAGTAAATATTATTGGATAAATCTCCTCCTACAAACCCTTGGTTTCTATCTTAGAAATCCCAAACACTCCCAAATGGAAAATAAAATAAAATTTTGACAAAAGTTTTTTTAAGTAAGGTAGATATCACTTGATTTTTTATCTATGATCAAGATATTCCCCATGTTGTATTGTGAAATTTCTAGCATAAATAGTTGTCTCCAATTCATAGAACATGCAAAGTTAGAATGGGAGAGAAAAATGATTTTATTTTTATTTTTGTCTATCCAAACTCTAATTATGTTTATGTTGCCTACTTTTTCCTAGCTAGATATATTGTACGTCTTTTCTAATATGTTTATTTATTATTAAAAGAGGTAATTTCCTATAAACTTAGAATCAATTAAAACAAGTGTCATGTAGTGGCAAGTACCTGCCTTTATAGCTATTGTTATAGTAGTAGAAAATGCATTTTGAGTAAATTATATCATCTTGAATCGTTACAAGGGTTACAACATGTTCAATTAACAATTTGGTTGCTTAAGTTAACTGTATACTGAGTGGTATGTGTGATAAAATTAATTACCTATTTTTTGCTGATTATCATATTAATTTTGTGTTAATATAGTTGTTAATTAACGTAAAATAGGTTTTGAAGGGGCCTTGAAACCCTATACAAAAGAAAAGGTAGCAAAGATATAACAGTTAAGCTACCCCACCAACATAAAAACTAGGTTGATTAAACAACAATTAGCAACCCATCAACCAACAACGACCAAAAACACAACAAACAAAACAAAAAGATAGAAAAATTATCAACTAAAGAAGTTCCTTTAACATCCTAGCTACTTCTAGATTCTTAGATATCACCTTATTGTGCATTTCCATGATCTTGTCCACATCTTGCCTCGACACCACATTTTTATTTTTTATTTTGCTCCGAGTACGAATGCTCGACCTAGTTCCCAAGTCAGTAGCCCACATACTCTTCTCATCATCCTCATCTCCATCTTGGTTCACCCACTCATTAAACAGGGATCTACTTGTCCATTATGTAGAATTTTCGTTCAAGAATATCAACCCTTCAGTAGAGGACTCAAGCTTCTCCTTGCTAAGATTAATCAGTACATTGAGATCATTACACAATTGCAAGGAATTTCTCTCCATAGTGGAAAGTCGAGGACCATGATATCTTTTTAGATTAGCAACATCCTCCACCATAAGGCCAAGGTTGGAATTCAATGATCTTACCATACTAAAGATATAGTCCTTCTCCCTTAAGCTTCTTAGGGTAGATATATTACACCGAGCAATCATGTCATACTTTCCATGGATGTCTTGGACCTCTTGAACCAACCACATAAATAGATTAGAAAAGATATATGCCCCTTCCTTGACCAACCTAGATGCCTACAAAAAGTCCATCACACCCCAATACAAACCCCTCCCCCAGTGAGAGCTCATGGGAGGGTCTTCTTCCTAGAATCCCTCAGGTGGAGCAACCTTTTCCTTACCCTTATCTTTAGATGCTGACACAGTAGGATAATCCTCCAAATCCACAACACTATTCACCTTCCCACAATTGGGACCTCCCCATCCCCACCATATTATTGAATATTCTCCTCATTCACAAAATTTGCCACCTCACTAACCTTGTTAACCCTAATTCCCTCCTACATATTATCCACCAGTTCATGGGAACACATTGACCTCTATGTCAAGGTCTTCCTTCTGCTTGATTTACCCTCTAGAACCTCCTCATCACAGGCAACCTGAATTTTGCATTTGGCACACGAGGAAGAGGGATTAGCCTTTTTGGCAGAGCTTTTCTTTCCCCCAATAAATGAGGTATAATCCAGGTCCATGTGGTAACTATCCGAGCATGTAGAAGATTCATCCTCAACTTCTATTCCAACATCATCTTCCACCTCCTCAATCTAGAATTTCCCACTCATATTCTCCTTCTTCTTGGACTTAATAGGCTTAACATGAACATGAGACTCAATAAAAAAATTAGCTTTTATGTGTTCCATAATTAATAACATCAAACCCTCATGTAGGTAAGGATTTTTGGGATTCCTTCTGAAGTCTGCAATCCCATCTTCCAAAGACAACATAAGATAGAAAGGGAAGAAACAAGCTTACCATGTCGAAAGTGATTAAGCAACACAAAGTGGTGCCCATACGGAGCTCTGTATCTCCCATCTAGGGTAAAATAACGTATCAAGGCCATGGGCATGTCACCCCAAATGGGCTTGATTTTGGAACGATCATAACCCCCACATTGGATTCTAACCATCTTAGCCTTCTCCTTGTCCCAGAGGAAATTCATTCTGGCAACCCCTGACATAGATTTATCTCTATAAAAATTCCTTCCTTGAATTGAAATCCCTATCCCTTCCATGATAAAATCCTCATTGATAGTGATATCCATACCAAACAAGCTCAACACTCGACCATGCCAAGCTTCAAAAAACTCCTGCAAGACCTTCGACTCAAACTCGTGTAATCTCTCCATGAATGGGGTAACCCCACCCTTATGTAAAATTTCCCACACCTCAAAATTTGTTTTGATCTCCTCACATGATAATGGCTATGTCCTACACCTATCCCCACCCATCTTCAATGGCGATAGGAACACAAGAAAGAGACTGAACAAAAAAAAAATACAAAAAATCAACAAGGCCGAAGAGAAAAATACACCTAGAAAGCATGTGGGCCTGCCTTTTGAGGTACAAAGAAAAATGATGACCAAAATCCTCCTGCATGAACAACTCATCCCATAATTTCCAATGAGAACCACCAGCGTCAAGTGTCTTCTTAGCATGAAATGATAATAGCAAACCCACCAACCCTTAGAAACACTTGAAGAGATGTCCCCCACCAAAACATTAGAAGCTATCATTATTAAGAAAGGTAAAAAGATTTGTTAGAAAATTATCATTAACCTCCCACAATCTAGTTGAAACTACACCTAGATTCACCAAAAAATCGACCACCCCATTTGCCTCATGAAAGGCATGTGAAATATAAACTTCATCAAAATCATTTAACATAGAAATGGTATTCACAATAAATCTTTCAATAGACCAAGGAGGGGAGATTTTCCTTAGGCAATTGATAATATTCAATGAATCCCCTTCAACCCAAAATTTGGAAATCCCCTTCTCCCTAGCCAACTTAATGCCATGATAGGTTGTCACTGCTTCAACATAATGGTTTGTTTGGATTCCCAAAGGGAGTGCCACTTCCGAAACTAGCCTACCATTATGATATCTTCTTATAATATAGTTAACCTTTTAATAATAATTAATTATTATAATAATAATCTTTTAATACAGGTATAATATAGTTAATCTTATTATTATATTATATTATAATAATTAATATTGGTTCCCCACCATCCAATTGATTAAAATATTATCATAATTGGCAATGTGGGATATGGGATAGTGAACATCCTAAGTACATATTATCATATTTTATATGAAGCTATCACTTCTCCATTGAAACCTTGGTTGCACAAACAACACCATTTTATAAATAGCCTAATAATTGATCTCATATACTACACAAAAGTATGTAAAACATAAACCAAAATATTCCCTAATTGACCTTCCACACTTCTTCAGTGTACCCATTGTACACCAAGGTGCGATTGACAGTTATAATATCAATAATCTTTCTTTCTTTCTTTTTTATCTTTCTAAATTTTTATCTAGTTATTTCTTATATCATTTGAGTTTTGTCTTTTTAATTTTATTGTGTATTATTAAAAAACTAAGAATCCAAAAAGTAAAGAAACAAATAAATAATCAATTTTAATAATTAGAAGACTATAAATAATCAAAATAGTTTAAAAACAATATTGTACTATAAAAAACTAACTATCAAAGAGAATTAACAAACACCCATAGAATAAAAGGGAATTGAAAAACCAATGAAAATAAAAGAAAAGAAATGGATGAGGAAATAACAAAAAGAATAAAGGGGAAAAAAATTATAGATGTAGAAAATTCATTATATTTTCTCCTAAAGGAAAAAAGATAAACTATTTCGAGGAAGAAATATAGAGGAAACTCAAGAAATTAAAAAGATAAATAAATAAATGTATGTTATTAATGATATTAAAGTTATAATAATATATGTTATTACTATAAATGTTTTTGATAAGGTAAGCAAGATTTTGAAAGGACCAAAAATCTTTTATAGAACAAAGAGAAGGACACTACCAAACAATACAAACGCAAATAGTGCCAAAGAAACAACGCCAATAAAAACACCGCAGAAGAACAACAAAGAAACATACAACACTTGGCCAATAGTGACTAGGAGCAACAACACACTTAGAACCAACATCAGTCCCGAGTCAAAGACCTACTAGCGACCCAAACTTGGTTCCATAACCAAGAGTAACCAACCACAAAGGACAAAAACCAATCCTATAGAACAAGAATACCCACAAAGCTATAGGATCAAGAGATTGCCAGAAACCGCCAGGCCACCAATCACTAGCCGCAAATGGGCAACAACAAACCTTCCGCTAAAATCTGACATGGGAGAGCCTAACAGTTTCTTACCAAGAGAGTGGTAAGAATCATATGAAGCTATAGAGAAAAGTTCAGAGCCAAGGAACAACCCACAACCTATCAAGCCCTATAGAATACTAGGATCAACCAAGCCATCAACCACCTGCAACAGCTAGTCAACAACATTACTTCTGCTCAAGTTAGAAAGAACAGAGCCAACTAGATTCCTATCAAAAAAGGGGAAAAAAGCACCCTCACCAGTAGAGAAACAGATTCCAAACAACACCAGCCAACCAAGAAACACCTCTAATGGAGAGGGTTTCACTAAAATAAAAGCATAGACAACAACAACTGAGCCAAATTAGACCAACCAAACGTCAATCAATCAACCACTAAAAGAAGGCTCATCGAAGAAGGATAACAAAGTTGAACACAGAACAACATTAGTCAACTTGCAACACCCACCCACCAGGAAAACCAAACCAAGCTCCACCTCAAAAGGAGAGGGCTCCCCTCTACTAGAGCGGATAAAATGAAAACCTTCCAAACCATAGTCATCACTCACCCGTGCAAACAAGAACCACCTCAATAGGAACTCATAAGAGGGGAAAAAACACCCCGCCATGAAAATAGCCACCAAATCCACCTCGATAGGAGTGGGCTTCCCCTCAATAGAATTAGACTCCACCTCAAAATAAGCCAGTTGAAGAACATGGCAGAGACCAGTTAAAATAGGAAGGAAAGAAAAAATATCCAAAGGAATAACTAACAAATGGAACATTCTGCAAGGAGGAGAAAAACACCTAGCCAAAGGCATAAAAAAACCCCAAGTTTGGGCCGACCAAATAGGACCTGAGAAAAAAAACACCAAAATCCCTACAGGATTCCACCAGATCATCACCATAGGGGACCAAACAACCACACCAGTAGTGGTCAATAAAAGGGCCCCAACAAAATCCAAACAATGAACAGAGAAAACCAACAAGATCACCCAGTCACAACCAAACATTGAGATAGGAGCAACAAAAGAATTCCCTCCACTCCACACAATAACAACCCCCATCAAGAAGAGCAACAATGAACTTTTGTAGAAACCCAACACTAGAAACATAGGTTGAAGAATAACCAATAGCAACCAACAAAAATTCACACCCAAGCCACCCATCCAACACACCACAAGGTTCTGGTGTCTAGAGCAAGGCCATCTACACACACCATTAGCAACCTGGGAGGAGGACCCTCACACAACCAACACAAACCACCATAGCGATGCCACCCCCAGACACATAACCCACATAGGGCTAGAAGTGAAGACATACTACACATCCACAACAAGAGTCACAGACAAAGAGTAGAAGGGAAGGAAAATAACCCAACCCCAAGCAAAAGGTGAAGCCAATCCCACACCCGGGCCTACGAAGCTAGCGATGACCAAAACAGGCAGATTTGCCTAGCCCCCCAAAGATCCACCAAAGCAAACAAATGATGCTTGCCCACTAAGGACACCACTGGCCAGAGAACACCACTACATAGGCTAGGAGACACCAGAAACCACCTCGCAGGCCAGAAGAAAACCCAAAATCTAAGCAAAGAAAGGCTGAGTAAGAGCCTCCACTTTGCCAACAACGCCATCCACAAGACCTAGAAGCTGTGCATCCCCAACCAGCACAACGGTGAACAACAGAGCAACATCCTCATGAGGAATCCCTGCACCAAATTCACTAAGAATAGGAAGATTCAAAGCTCCACGCAAGACCGTAAACCCGCCCAAACATAGGTTAAAGGAAGCAGGCAAGAAGAAAACAAGGGTCCACGAGGAGGTAGGGAGAGCCAAGCCAACATCCAGACCAAACACGACCCCTACAGAGTCACCACCAAAGGAGCAGGGGAGAAGCTTCCTAGAAGCACCATCAACACATGCCTCCACACGCAAAAGAACAAACACAAAACCAACGAGGAAGCTCATTCAAAGGTAATGTGTCACCAAACACAACACACTTGAAAGAGGAAACACACGACCTTGAGCAGCAAAGGCCGCCGAACTAGGGACATCAATGCCCAGAGAGGGCCCACAACCATCCAGCACAATAAGGGAAAGAAATAGAGACCCCTCACCAATCCTTTCATCCTCCTTGCCATTGAATTCACCCTCAACATCTACAACAAATTTCAAACCTCTCCTTCAATGGCTTTTCCCGCCCAACACGAATGCACTCGCCATTTTTCATCCAATTTAGGGAGATGGTTCAATTTGGAAAGGTGGACTTATTATTATTATAAATGTTATCATTAATAACATATATATCTCTATATGTATGAAATTAAGCTAAGAATAAAAATTTAACCAATATCTTTATATATAACATATATTTTTTTATGATGATGGCTCTGAGTGGGAAAAGGAGCTGAGGGTTTTTTTTTTAAATTCCTGAAGGAAAGGGCGATGGTGATGGTGATTCAGAGGATGATGATGAGTTATCTTGGTTGATCGATTGTTTTCAGTTGCATTTTTTCCTATTGGGTAACTGGGAGAGGTTCTTTTCTCTTCCCCTTTGTTTTGCTAGTGTGGTTTTTGTCACTGTTGTGTCGAGTGTTTCTCTGTTGGTGATTATGTCCTCTGTCTGGTGTTTGTTTTGGTTGGGGGATGATTTTGAGAGTGTGGAAGATTTGTTTCTTCTCTCTTGCACTTGGATACCTCCTAGAGCCTCAAGTCTGCTTGAGGACTCCCTTGGTCACTTGTATGGAGTTGCAGTTAGTGTCTTGTCTTTGGCGCATTGCTTTTCTTCGACTATTCATGGCATGGGTGGCTCTGTAGAGTGCCTTCTCGTTACTCTTGTGGAGTATTTCAACTCCATTTTCTTTAATGTAATGCAATGCCTCATTGAGGGTGTCAGTTTGGGTGGGGTTTTTGGGCTTTATGAGTTTGGTTTCTACTTCAAAAACCTCGTTCTATTTTTGCTTTCTCTCATGGTATGTAACGTTTCTTCTATGATTTTGTTGGTGGTCGATGATTTGTTGACTTTGGTTGAAATTTGGGCTCGGTCCTTGGTTTCTTTCACTGTGGTTCTAGTTGCTCATCTATTTTTTAGAGGGAGGGAAATTAGTCGAAGTATCTTGAGTTATTCTTTGTGGTGCCCTTGCGGGCCTTGGAGCTCCAATAGCTTTATTTTTTTGCAATGTCTCTTTGAGGGAAAAAGATTGTTGTGCTTGAAATATTCATTGTATGAAAAGTATCAGTTCACATGAGGTTAATGGGAAATTTGTGCTTGGTATCTACTATATTGACTTCAATTTGTTGATGCTTTCTCCCACGAGCAACATCGTTTCTTCGCTGAATTTGTTGGTGGTCATTGTTTTGACGACTATGGTTGACTCTTTGGCTTGGTCATTGGATGTCTTCACTGTGTATCTTGCTGCTTATTTGTTTGTTGGTGGGAGGGCTTTCTCTGGCTGGGGGAGTCTTAGTTATCACTTTGGATCTATCCTGTGGTGTTGGTGATCCTTTTTTAAGCGTGTCTTTGACTAGTTGGGCAACTATTGTTCTCATTTTCCCTCTCTGTTGGTGTTGGGGATTACTGTTGGCAGTAGTGTGCATGTCTCCTACCATGTGTTATTTGGTGCTCTTGTCCTTTATTTTCTCATGTGGATGGGGATTATTGCTTTCTCTTGCATGGCCTTGTGGGCCTATGAGGTTTTCAGCCCTTCTTGTTACTTGGGTTGCTATGTGGTTGTGGTTGTGCAGTTTAGTTCTTCCTCTCCTATTACTTTGCTATGCCTTTGCCTAGTTTGTGGCTATAGTCCTTCTCTTTGAATTTGAGTTCCATATTTCTGAGCTCAAAATGTGTTCTATCTTGGTTAATGATTCAACTGTTTCTCAAGCTATTTGTGAAAAGATGAACATGGTGTGTGAGGAAGTCTTCAATGTCCTCCTTGCTGGAAGGGTGTCCCCCTTTGTTGGTTTGCTGATGAGTTTAAAAGGTGTTGTGTATACTTTGGTTTCACAAATTTCTTTGTTAAGTATAATGATGATCTTCAAAGGTGCTATGAACACCCAAAATTTGACCATTTTAGAAGTGGTGGTTTATGAGTTTATGGATTTTAAGTTTTTTTGGGCTTTGTTAGCTGAGTCTCTGGTTGTTCTAGCTCTTATTGGGGATGGTTTGAAATATCTTTTGGGGAAGCTATATGTGATATTGGAGGATGCCTTTGTGGGTTTCCTTCTTGGAACACTTTCTTTGCTTATGCAAGGCTTATTGATGTTCATCAAAGGTGATGTGTACTCCTAGGTTTTGTGCTCTATGGCCTTGGCTAGGCATTCTTTTCTCTTCCTAAAGGCCTTGGGGTTTTTTTTGACCATTTCGAGTTCTCTGTTAGTGGGGTTGCTTTCAAAGTTATTGTTGAAGGCCCAAGTGATATTGTTTCTCATGGTTTCTATGTGTATTCTCTCTATGGGGGTGTGTGCTACCTTCTTGGATCTGCATATGGTGTCTCCTATTGAGGTGGAGTCCTCTTGAGACCTCTCCTATGGAGATGTATAAGGGTTCTAAGAGTGGGGTGGGTTGCTTATGCTTCTTTAGAAAGTATTCTCCCTTGCAACTCCAATTGAGGCATAGACCACTCCTATCGAGGTGGAGTTTGGGTATGTTGGAGACTCTTTGCTATAGTGGACATGGTTCTCATAGTAACATCTCCTGAAGAGGTGGAGAGGTAAGTTGGATGATGGAGTTTACTTGCTTCTTCAACATTTTTGTTGTGTTTGGATTTGAATTTGGTTCTCTAAGAGTTAGGATTGTTGTGAGATGGTTGTCTCGTGATTCGTTGGTTTCAAAATATTTTGAAATCTGCAATAATTGGTTGGAATTTTGGGTTGTTTTGTCCACCCTTGGGGAGGTTATGGTGATTGGGTGCTGTGTTGTTGCATTATGGATGGCTTTTTGGCCTATTCTATTAGCTATGAGGTGGAATCATGTGGTGGAAGAATATGAAGGTAAGCAATGGACTCATGCGTCGTGCCATATTGGGTGTGGCCTCAAGACTTATCTTTTCACTTTGGTTATATGGTTGTTCTAAATCTACTAGTGCTTAGTTTTACTATCCCAAATTGCCATTTCATGATAGCAATGTTATGGTTTTGTACCTACTGGACTTTGGCTAACCTCATAAATGGTTTGCACACTATTTTGGGGATTTTGTTTTTGATTATGTTGATTATGGTTCTGTGATTGCAATTTTGGTTACTTGGCATGTGTGTCATTTTCATGCTATTTTTTGGTGGGGGCTAGTGTTGTTCTTCCCAACCCGTTTCTCTGTTTGTTTTTCTAGCTTTGCAACCACAAGATTAGGGCCCTTTCCTTGCTTATCTAATAAAAAACAAATATATTTTTATTCTTTATTTTTATCTCATTAGACCTTTTCTCTTCTTTGTAGTTTTTTTTTTTGTCTCATTTATTGATCAATTCACTTTCCTTTCATGTTCTCTTATGTCTTTTTTCTTTTAGTTTGCTTGTTCTCTTTTTATATTATTTCTAAGGAATATTATTTGCTTCATTTTATTGGTGTTTTTTGGTTAACTATTAGTGTGGTGTCTCTAGTCGTCTCTCCCCTCACTCCCTCATCTATTTATTCCCTCCTAAGTCTGCTATCTCATTCTATTATTCTGCTCTCTTGTTGCATGCATATTATCCCGATGATGGATCATGGAGTTTGATCTGAAACGTTGATTCAAAAAAATACACACAATTTCATTCTAGAAAATTAAAAATTCATTATCATGGAGTGTGAAAACTTGATATTGTTAAATAATTAAAAATAATTATATTATATTGTATTTAATTTTTAAATAATTAAAAAACAATTATATTGTATTGCATATAATTATTCTTATTTAATTGTTTATTTTTAAATATTTTTCTTATTTTGATTATTTATTATCTAAAAATATTTAAAAAAACTTTTTTTTGTTTGTTTTTTAGACGAAAGTGGCAAGCTACTATAATATATTATATATATAAATAAGATAATACAAAATGAAGAGCATACCCGTAGGAAAGAACCACCAATTTCAAAGATTATACTAAATATGCTTATATTTTAAAAATTTAGCATTCTATTTCACTACACCTACTTTAACTGACTCCATACAACCAATTCTATATTCAAAAAACTAATCATATTTCTACCCCATAACTAGCATAATAAATCCCCTACAAAAGACCGAAGACTATTAAATTTAACCCCTTTACAAAACACATAATATACCCTATAATTTTAAGTCAAAAAATCCCACAAAAATACTGAATAACTTATTATTAATAGATTTATTTTAAAAATTAAAAATATTTAATATTTAATATTAAATCTTCTTATTAATAGATTTATTTAAAAAATTAAAGTACGAAATAAGAATTAACTCTTAGAAAATAATATTATAACTATAATAAATCATAGCTAATATAAATTTTTTTATTAACATAGAAATATAATATATGTAATTTAACATAGTTATTAATAACATAAAAAATAGTTATAATATAAATCATTATTGAAATATTAATTAATCAATTGATATTAATTAAAATTATTATATCTTTATTATTGTTATTATAGATATCTTAAAATACATCCATCTAAAATAATTTGAGAGATATCAACTCAAAACAACTATGCACTTTTATTATACACTAATTTTATAAAAAAAATATATGACAAAATGAATACAAATTAATTGATAAATTTGATTTATTTATAATATATAATTTATAATTTAATCATCTTAATTAAAAAATTTTCTTTAAAAAACTATTCAAAAACAAAATATATGCAACCCTTTTCTGACAAATAATATTTTCATAATAAAATAGAAGTAAAATTTTATTAATAAATTGCATATTAGAATTTACTTTTTTATGATTACAAATAATTTTTTTAAAGTATTATTTTCAAAGTATTGATTTTTGTAGAACATATGCAAATAATAGAAAGTAAAATTTTATTTATTACGCCGAAGGCGTCTCCTATTTGAAAATAGGCGTCTCCTATTTGAAAATACCCGGCTCATCTTCTCAATCGACGATGTGCGCTTATAGGCGATGGTATAATGTTCATTCGTGCATAGCCATCGATGATGAACTGGTAGAAATTAGGTTATACCTCCGAATTAATGGGCTGTGTATGGTGCTCTTGAGAAAACACAGGTATTCTCTCAAACCAAACATGCGAGGTAGTGGGATTACGGAGACAGTTGGGGTTACGGAGACAGTTGAGATCCGTTATTTCTTCTCTGCATATATATTGACATATCTACTTTTTCTGGTTTGCATTTAGACTGTAAGATTTAGGTTGGCTTTCTTTGTTTATTTTTTTTTAGAGGTATTTTTGCTTTGAATGTTATGGACGAGTAGAAGACAGGAGCGACCATTACGAAGAAAAATCCTATGATAGGTTTTTTTTGCTTTCAAAAACATGCAGATTATTTACGTATGTCAAGGTGTGCATGGAAAAAGGTTGGGCCGGTTTAACCGACACACTCTAAGCATCTGACTGCTTAGGTGGCCGGGCCCACAACAGTACCTTTGTCTCATTATCTTTGCTGTTCCCGTTTCTTTTACGCACACCGTTTCCATTTTCGTTTCTGCATCCGCTTTTTCCGTTCTTATTCACGTTCATGTCCATCGTTCGGAAGGATTAGTTCGTCGTTTCCACCATTAAGAGCTATAAAATCTTCAGAGTTCTCTACTGTGTCTGGAAAATTTTAGCCGTGACTGTGGAAAGTAATTAGATCTCTTCATTTCCATTTTTAAGCTGTGAGAAAGAGAATATTTATTTTGACGTGAATTATTTTTAATCCCACATGCGTTCGATGACAAAAAGTAAGGGAGAAGGGGCTTATAAGATGGAGGCTTAATACCGTAAAACTCAAATCTTATTTTCTTAAACATCTCCCTCTTCGGATTTCAGTTGCACGATAAATGTAAAATTATTAAAATGTTCAAATTTCTAATTCAAAATGAAGAAAAAATCAATTTGTTTTTATAGTATTTTATTCATTAGTTTTTTTATGGGGGAATAAATTACTTTTCTTTTCAATAAAAATCATATATTAATAAAAGTATTAAGTAAAATTCATATTATGTTAATATAGTTTCTTTTTAATAAAATTATTAAATAAAATCTATATATTATGTTAAATACAATATTGTTTATATTAAATTACATTATATGTTATAATAATAAATATTATAAATTACGTTTTTTCTAATGTATGTTAAATATAATTTATATATCAAATTGAATATGATATTTAATTTGAATGTAAAATATAAATATAATAATAAATATTCAATGTTTTTAATTGTTTGTTTTTTAAAGTCACATATTTATTATGATTTTTTATTTTTTAAAATTATGTTATTATAGTTTAATTAGTTATTTTTCAATATAATTTATAAATATTTTATTTGTGTAGAATTTTAAAGTCAATACAAGCTTTTGTGAGCATTTAATTAATTAATTTTCAAAACATAGATTTATAAATAAAATAAATTATTCAAAATCTACATTTATTTTCTAAATATAAAATTATTAAAAATTTAAAATATTAATATTAATGTCTACAAATGAAATTAATCAAAAGTAATATATGTGTTATAATATTACTACACTTTTCAAAATAGAAACAAAATAAAAGAATTATCATAATAATAAAAACAAATGTAATAAAAATTAAAAAATAACTCTTCAATAAATAAATTAACCTTAGAGTGACCTCAATTGCTTTAAGGAAGTATAGCTATTTGATATATGTTATTCCTTATAGTAATATATTTTCTTAGTTGGACTAATTTTTTATGAAGGTAGAGTTGTAAAAATTACACAAGATTCATATTAGCTTCTTATGAAATTGATCCATTTTACTTTGAATGTACTTATATTCCCACTCCCAAGTCCATATATGAAAGTGAAAAGGATATGAATGATATGAATGAAAGATAATCAGAAGCCAAAAGGAAGAGAGAATAAAATATGGTAAATGATTAAGCTAAGCATACCTTGTCATTTGTTCCACTACAGTAGGAAAATAAGCCAATTACAAAAAAACTAGTGTTTCATGCCAAGAAAATTACATGGATTATGAATCAAAATGTGATGGTTCACCAAGTGCAAAACCATCCTATGCAAACACTACCAAAGAAATAAGAAAAGTGAATTTTGAAGGAGATTCTTATGATTCCACCAATTGATATTATTTTCACTAATATGAAAAATTCTTATTAAGAAAAGACTTGGGTGATTGAAAAGGGAAGCAATATCATTAAAGAGGAATATGCAAATGTTATATTTTTTGGTAAGGATGGTATTTTGAGGGAGATACTTCTTATGCTCTATGAGACATCGAACATTATTGAACTATATACTTATATTAGATTTTATTTTTACTTATATGTATTTTTTATACTTCAGCCTTTTCATTCATGTCATGTTTGAAGTACCTTTTTGCTCTCATTTCACTTTTTATATTATTATTGATGATTTTTTTCTTTATCTTGAGACACCTTTCGTTTTATTCATCTCATGATTCATCAAATGCTATTATTGGTTTTTGTGCTTGCTTATGTTTCTTTGTTACTCTTCTTTGCTTTGTTTACATGTCTTTTATTATTATCTTGATTTCTTAAATTTTTGTTATCTTATACATATGGTTTATGAAACTTATCCCTATCATGTGCTTAGATATTATAATCCCTAACATAACTACATATTTTACTTCTTATTGATATTCACTATCGTTACCTTTCCTTAAGGTCCATATTTATTTTATCACTTTTCCACATTGAGTAGTCAACATTATAAACATAATTTTATGATTGATCTTCTTACATGATCCTTATCTAGAATTTATGGCTATTCTTGCATTTTCCTATCCTAAGAGCAACCTTTTGTGTATTCCTTAATGATTATCTACAAGTTATGTCCTTACATATTTATCACACAATGATATTCTTAATATGTTATATGCTTTATAATGCTTATCAATTTATGTGGACTTTCCTCCAAGGATCTTGTTCTTAACTAAATACTTAAGGTAGCAATGCATCTCCTTGAGATCACCTAAGTTGATATTTATATCATTCAAAGCATTCATTTACTCATCTATTATTTCCATTCTCTTGTCACCTTTAATTCTTAAATAGAATAATTGACTTCTTACATTCTTTATCAAATCTTTGATTGTTGAGGTAAGGTTTTGGAGATTTGATGTAGTCATCGATGAAAGATTAAATTAAGGACTATGAAATCATGCAATAAAGTAAAATAAATCATAATTACAAAGTGGAAATCTCAATGATACCAAATTATCTAATTTAAAAATTAATATCATTCAATATATCTTATACCTATTTCTTCTACCAAGAAAATTATCAAATCTTGATTTCTTGCACTATAATTATGAACCTCACATATTATGATATTAAAGCCTTTAAAATAAATAATACATAGTAGTACGAAAGGAAGGATTACCCTCTATCCATAGTACCATATACTCAAATAAATTTCGTATTGAAAAATTAATAAATCTTTTATTTATAAGTCTATGTTTTAAAAAATTAACTAACTAAATACTCACAAAAGCTTGTATTGACTTTAAAATTCTACACATAAATAAAATATTTATAAGCTATATTGAAAAAAATTAATTAAACTATATCATAAATTTTTTTCAAAAAAATCACAATTAATATATAATTTTTAAAATAAACAATTAAAAATATTGAATATTTATTATTATATTTATATTTTATTCAAATTAAATATCATATTCAATCTGATATATAAATTTTATTGAACATACATTAGAAAAAAAATAATTTATAATAATAATATTTATTATTATTATTATAACATATGTAATTTGATATAAATTATATTGTATTTAACTTAATATATAAATTTTATTTAATAATTTAATTAGAAAGAAACTATATTAACATAATATGAATTTTACTTAATAGTTATATTTATATATATGAATTTTATTGAAAAGAAAAGTAATTTATACCCTCATAAAAAGCTAATGAGTAAAATACTATATAAAACAAATTGATTTTATCTTCATTTAAAATTAGAAATTTGAACATTTTAATAATTTTACACTTATCCAACAACTGAAATCCGAAGAAGGAGATCTTTAAGAATTTACTTTTTGAGTTTTATAGTATTAAGCCTCCATCTTATAAGCCCCTTCTCCCTTATTTTCTCTCATTGAACGCATGTGGGATTAAAAATAATTCACGTCAAAGGAAATATTCTCTTTCCGATAGCTTGAAGATGGAAATGAAGAGATTTGATTACCTTCCACAGTCACGGCTAAATTTTTCCAAACACAGTAGAGAACTCTGCAGATTTTATAGCTCTTAATGGTGGAAAAGACGAACTAATCCTTCCAAACGGTGGACATGAACGTGAATAAGAACAAGAACGGAAACAACGGATGCAAAATAGAAATGGAAACGGTGTGCATAATAGAAACGGGAACGACAGAGGCAATGAGACAAAGGTACTGTTGTGGGCCCAACCACCTAAGTAGTCAGATGCTTAGAGTGTGCCGGTTAAGCCCGACCAAAAAGGTTGTGCTGCAAGCTGTCAAAATTGGGCATGGTACCGTTCTAGATTTTGGTCATTGTTGAAGTCTGGACATTTCTTCAATTTCTTTTAAGAAAAGTAGTACTTTCTATATTGAAATTGAGATTATTTAGATTGGTTTGATAGTGATGGAGATAAAAGGAGATCTCCTGCCCTGGCATTAACTTTAGAAATTTAACTCGTACAGGGCAACAAGGCCCACAAGTATAGGTTGGAGGGGAGACGCATGGGGTTTGAACCTTTGGCAGTGAGGTTTAAGTCCGGGGTTTGAATTTTTATTATTGTAAAATATATTGAATATAAATATTTAATTGTAAATTAGTGTAATCAATTTGGTGTCAATCTTCAGATGCCCCTGTACAATTTGTCGAACTCACAAGAATTTCAACTTTACAGCTGTTAATGACTTTCCCCTCTTTCTAATTATCAAAATTAACACAAAGTTCACTATATTGTCTTCGACATTTCCAGGAATGACTAAAAATGCCATGGAACTATAGACACCACTAGATCCTAACTAGTTATTAATGTTTTGAACTTCAAACAATCAAAATTAATTATTTTCTTTTATACATTATATTTGAGGTTTTTTCTTAAGTTAAATGCATGTTATTTTAACTTTTTTAATTTTTTTTTTTTTTGTTGAATATCATTGGCTCAAAACTTTTGAGTGATAAGGGCGATTTTTTGGCTCCATTATCACAGATGCAATTTTTCCCGCTCCATTATCAGAGTTTGCAAAATAGTTCCTTTTCCTTTTAAGTAAATTTAATTTCACTAGTCTATTTACTCTCTCAACATTAATTCTCTCTCTCTCTCTCTCTCTCTCTATATATATATATATATATATAAAGATTACTAAATTTTAAAATAAATTTAACTCAACTATTTTAAACATATACTTTTAAAAAAAATATATAAATTTAATAATTACTTACTTATTTGAAAATAAACTGTCTTTAAAATTGGTAAATTTAACTAATGTTAATTACTTTTGAAAATGCACTTAAGTATTCAAAACATTTGAGAGATAATTGAATGAATCAAACTAAGAAAAATAATCTTATAAATTTCTAAAAAATAAATTTCTAATAAATTAAGTTGTACTATGATCATGTCAATTAAATATTAATATTTCAAAATTTCGCTTTCAAATAAATTCATCAATTCTAGACACTTAGTGATCGTTTGTTGGTTATTAATTTAATTAATCTTAGTTAGTTTAAAATATTTAATGAATTATAAAATTCAAACTAGTTTCCAATATAATTTTAATTAATAAATTAATAAATTAATAAATTAATAAATTAATAAATTAATGCTTAAAAATCATTATTATTAAATATAAAACTAATATCAATGATTATTATTATTTGGACTAAATTAAATATTATTTTAAAATTAATCATATGAATTTTAGCTAATTTTAAATAACTACCTTGAAATAAAATACTACTAATAATATTCATTTTTAAGAAAATAAATAAATAAATGTAATTTGAAAATAACAGCTAGAATAAACTCAATTAATAGTGTGAAAATTTTATTAAGAAATCAAAATAAATATTCACTATATATTTTTTTAAAAACTTAAAGAAACAAAAATTCTAATCATATACTTAGATTTATTGTTTTTTATATTTTAAATTTAAACATCCCATTTTTTTAATTTTTTTTAAAAACTTCTATTATTCACTATCACAAGTTGATTAAAGAAAACTATATTATCTTATAAATAAATTTATAAGTCAACCATGCAAAAGAAATTAAACAATATTATTTTACTTTTATATGTGTTTTTCTATCAAATTTTCATTAAGAATAATTTTTTTTTAGTATTGTCAATTTTTTGGAAAATGTATCTTGATTTATTTGTATTGAATACTTAATATAATTTAACTGATTATTTTTAAAAATAGATAATAAATACTTTCTAAATTTTTAAAATTAAAATTTAGTTTACTTTTAAAATTAATTGTAAGCTTTAAAAATATTCTTGATTTATTTATCTTATATGATTAATAATTCTTACCCTAATAATACTTCATTTCAATTCTAGATTTAAATACTTATTTTTGTACACAACAAACACAACAAATACAAACAAAACTATTCTAAAACTTTCTACAAGGAACTTCGCTGCTTTGCAGCTCTCGTTTTTCATTCCACCCTCCATTTTTTTTGGTTGGCATCGATTCATGTATTTTTTAATTATTAATTTAATATATTTGGACAACTTAATATATTTTGATTTGTTTTTGTTAACATGCTCACATTTCACTCTGTGCTCCACTATAGTATTTTGATTTTTTTTTGTTAACATACTCACATTTCACTCCATGCTCCACTATAGTTACACAACATAATAACATAGAATTATAACATAGAAAATTATTAACATAAAAATATAATATATATAATTTAACATAGTTATTAATAACATAGAAAATAGTTATAATATAAATCATTATCAAAATATTAATTAATCAATTACTATTAATTAACCATTATATCTTTTAAACTAATCATTTATATAAGACATAATAATTTTGAAAATAGTTAAAATTGTCAACAATTAAACTCAATAAGTAAATTCTATTTTTTTTGTGTGTTGTTCTTGTTTCTTGATAACTAGCTAACCATTACCATTTTATACTATGCCAAGAAATTATTCTTCACTTCTTCTATACATGGCACCTATGTGAGTAACCCTAATTACTAGATCTTTTACTAAGTTAATGGCTTTAATTAATGAGGTGAGATTTATCCCTTTTCTACAGGCTTACATTCGTGAAGGTGATAAGAGAAAAATTAGTGGGGTAGTACTCTTGCACCCCATATGTGATTTCTCTCTTCAACTATTTTACTTACGATATAACATGCTTATGGTAAGTAAAGGGTGAGAAAACATTCTGGTCTCCATTGTCAATGACACTGGCATTATTCTAGAGTGTTTTGTCATTTGCACATGTACCTAGCCTTTGTTGCTCCCAAGGCTAGGGTATACACCATTTTTCCTTCAATATTTCTTAGGGTATAGTTATAGTTATGTTTTTTAACTTCTTATAGGTTGAAATATTTATTTGGTCATTTTCTAGCTAAAGGTGGTGAGGATGGTTGTAACTGTGGTAGTATTGTTCATAATAATGGCAATGGTGTCTACTTTTTCTCTTCATGAACATAATACTCACAAGTTCTTGGTGGGAATTATGCGAATCATAATATCCATTGCAAAATATAGTTCTCCACTTCTCATCATGGTAAGTATAGTATTTTTCATAATACTACTTGTTGTGGATAAAATACATCTTTTGGCCTCCATATCTTTGTTTTGATATATTACAAAAGATGGTAATTAGAATAAAAAGTGTGGAGTTCATGCCATTATTCTTGTCATTCTTCGACTTTCTCAACAATACTTTATGGATGGCCTACGGTGCCTTGAACAAAGATGCCTTACTTGCTGTAATATTACATTGACATCCATTGATTTCCTTTATTTCAAAGAGATATTTCTCCCTAAAGTTCTTTAATTTGAATCTTTTGTGCTTGCAAGATCCTAACGTGATAGGCTTTCCATTGGGTCTCACTCGATTGATATTGTATTGCATTTACAAAAATAATAAAAATTTGTGCACATCAGAGAACAACTTGAATCAGAGGATGTAGAGACAGGAACAAAATCAAGAGGATCAATTATGAATCCTCTTGATTTTGTTCTTGGTTGTGGGTCTTCTCTCTATACCCACCTCCATTCATGATTGATCCTCTTGATTTCGTTCCTACCTTTGGGTCCTTTGAATTCACATACCAACTTTGTCTTCTCTTTATACTCACTTCTATTCATGATTGATCCTCTTGATTCTGTTCCTGCCTCTAGGTCCTATGAATTCAAGCTGTTCTCTGACGTTTACAAATTTTTCTTCTTTTTGTAATTGCAATACACTATCAATTGAGGGCCAAGCTTAACTGACACACTCAAACATTGACTACTTAGGTGGCCGAACCCACAACCCCTTTAAACCCATGACTTTTTCCATTTTATTTTCAACTTTTTCCTTCACCCTTTTCGTTCTCGGGTACACTCTATCTACTCCTTGAAAGAATTATGTATTTCATTTTTAATCCCACATGTACTAAGGGAGACAATGCAAGGGACAAGGACATGGGGCTGTGGTTTGGCCGAGCAGTCTTGATGGCTTTTTGACGTGGACATGGTGACTAGTTCTTGCTCCCTGGGGTATTGAATTGGATATATCTTGTGTATGGGGGTTTTTGTTGGGGTGTTCTGATTTCTCCCTATTTTTCAGCCTTGGCTGCTGGGGTTGGCTGGCCTCCTTTTATTGTAAATGCTTTATTATTATTAATAAAATATCTCTATTACTGATAAAAAAAAAGAGAGGTTGCCATGTTTTTTATCCCTCTTGACTATATTCTATAAAGAGTATTATTTTATTTTTGACCTTTTTAGATTTTAATAATTATTAACAATAAACTAGTATAGATATCTTAAATACATCTATATAAAAGACACTGAAAGATATAACTTGAAGCACCTATATACAATTTTATTATACATTAAGTTAATAAAAAATTATATGAAAAAATGAATATAAATTAATTGATAAATTTGATTTATTTATAATATATAATTTATAATTTAATCCTCTTAATTGTCTTTAAAAAACTATTCAAAAATAAAATATATGCAACCCTTTTCTAACAAATAATATTTTCATAATAAAATAGAAATAAAATTTTATTTATAAATTGCATATTAGATTTACTTTTTTACGATTAAAAATAAATTTTCAAAGTAATTTATTAGTCACATTCTAGATTAATTGTTTTTAAATAATAAAAATATTTTTGATAAGAATTATTTTAAAATTATTAAAATGCACAAAATTACTTGTATATTTTTTTTCTCATTATCACTTAATTTCTTCTTAAAATTATTGTTTCACCTTCTTCTTCTTAGTTTTTTTCTCAATTTGAAATTATTTTTTCTTTCTTATTGGCTCTCCATTTTTATGTGTTTTTCATTATAAATTTAATATATGTCAGCACCTTAATATATTTTTATTTATTTTTGTTAACAACTTTCATGTAGTTACGCCTCTTAATACAATCTTTTGTGTTATCATACTAAAAGAATTAAAGCATTTATTGATATTTTAGTGGCCAATTTATCAAATAAATAAATCAAAGATATAGAGATTTGATCACAAATAAATCAAATAAGATAAAAAAAAAATCAAATATATAAATAAATAGAAGATACAAAGATTTGATCAAATAAATAAATCAAAATCAAAGATATTTGATCAAACAAATAAACTAGTTCATCAAAGAGATTTGATCAAACAAAAAAATCAAACTTAAAAAGATTTGATTAAACAAAAAAAAAGAAGAGATAGATAACAAAGATTTGAAAATATTTATTAGAGATAAATCAAAACATCAAATAAATAAATCAAAGATAAAAAATAAATTAAAAAATCAAATAAATAAAGCAAAGATTAAAAATAAATTAAAAGATCGAATAAATAAATCAAAGATAAAAATAAATTAAAATTTGATCAAATAAATAAATCAAAATCAAAGAGATTTGATCAAACAAATAAATCAACATCAAAGAGATTTGATCAAACAAAAAAATAAAAATTAAAGAGATTTGGTCCAACAAAAAAAATAGAATCAAAGATAAATCACAAAGATTTGAAAATATTTATTACATGCTCCTATAGGAGGTTAGCAAATCCATCACAAAAAAAAAAAAAAAAATCCAAAAATTTAGGAATTTAAAAAAATAAAATACTTCAATTTTTTTTCTAAAAATGAAAAACGATATAGTATATTATGTTAGATAATAATATAATACATATTATATATTATAATAATTAAGAAATCTTAATTTTTTTTAATCTATTGATGGATGGAGCTGCTTGGGACGTGTCTGGGTGAGGCTGCGTGACTTGCATGAGGGCCATCCCCTCATTGCATGCCAGTTCTTCTTTGTTATTCACCTTCTTAGTTTATGGTCTGCTGCAGGGTGGGATTTTATTGCTTTGGGGGTTGGTTTTTATAGTGTGCTTTTGCTTGTTGGTGTGTGGGGTGCGTCGGTGGGGAGGAGCTTTTTTGATAGCGTTCCATTCTCTTTGTGATTCTACAAGTAGTTGCTGTTATTGCTTGTTCAGGTGGGTTAAGTTTCGGTTCTTTGGGTTTGGCCTTGTTTGGATTGTGCTGTGAGGGTGTGAGTTCTTGCTTGACCTAGTAAGGTATTTGATTTTTCTTTAGCATGGCTCCGGGGGAGACATCGAGGATCAAATCCCCTCTAGATTTTTGAGTTGCATTTGGAGCTTCATCTCCAAATCGTTCATCGAGATTTTTTAATAATAGTTTGTTTTCAAATGATTCAAGTAATAATGGATTTGTTCTTGTTGGTGGTTCTCGTATATTGAAGATAAATGGTTGCCTAGAATGTTCCAAAGATAGGTTGGTGTTGGTCATTCAACCTGAATCGATTACGGAGGACATCAAGTATTTCTTGAAACATGCTTTGCTTTGCAATTTTTTGAGAATGAGGGTTTCACTCCAATTTTGGAATCATGGGCTCATTGTACTTGGTCCCTAAAGGGTGAGATGGAAATAATGTTGTTAGCAAACAATTAATTCATGGTGACATTTAATTGCATGGCGGATCACAATAGAGTGTTTGAAGGTGGGCCTTATTTCCACAACTAGGTTGGTCTATTCATTAAACCCTAGCATACGGGTTTTGATCCTTCAGAGGAGCTTCCGAATTGGATGCCAATGTGGGTTCGTCTCCCCAAATTTCCAGTGGAATTTTGGCGCAATGATATTTTGCATCGAGTTGCTTCGTTACTGGGATAACCAGTGGGTCCTTCTCATCAAACTCAGGATAGAAATGTAATGAATTTTTCTCGTATTTGTGTTGAAATGGATTTAAATAACCCTCTTCCAAATTCTTTGGAAATTCGTGCGGGTTCATGCTCATTGGTGCAACAAATTGACTTTGAGACATTGCCCTTTCATTGTCGTCTCTGTCATGAATATGGCCATCTGCAGAGAAGATTCCCGAAGTCCAAATCTTTAGGGACTCACGCGGCTCAGCCTCCTCGCAATCCTCCTAAGGTTGACAAGGGCAAGGACCCCGTGCTTGGTGAGATTATTGGTGCAGAGGGTTTTATTTTTGCTAAGGTACGTAATAGGAACTAGGGTCAAAAGAGGACTCTTAAGGAGCACTAGGCAAGAGATTCCTTTAACATATTTGAGGTGCTGGATGATCCTAGTCAATAGGAGGTGAATCTAGGAATGTTGTTTTTGGACAAGGGTGTTTCAAAAGGGGTTCAGGAAGGAATTATTCCAAATTACAACCAAACTTCTCAAGATATTGGGGTTGTGTAATTGGAAATAGATATGAGTATGGTGGTTCATGGGAGGTTTGAGACTATTGTGGATACAAAGATGAGGGAGGGAGAGATCTCTACTCCATTGGTGAAAGTGGGGGTAGACTCAGTAAAAGGCAGTAAGGCTTCTCCTTCATTGGGAATTCTTTAGAAAGACCTAAAGAAAGGGGTTACTGAGAAGTCTTCTAAACTTGAGAGAAAGAAGGATTTAGAGAAAATAAAGTTGATGGGGGAGTCTTTCATGGAGTTTGGGTCTGTAAAGACCCTAGATTCCCATTTTTCTAACCCTCCAAAATGATTGTCCTCTCTTGGAATGTAAGGGGCTTGGACAATGGACCTCAAAATTTTTTTGTTCGTGATTCGCTGAGAACTCATTCTCCTGATGTTCTTTTTTATAGGAGACTAAGTTAATAGTTGAAGGTATGATTGGTTTGTTGCCTAATTCGTTGGCATAGGGTAGTTTTCGGTGTATTGGGGATCATGGTAATGTAGGGGTCGGATTTCCTATGGAATCCATTGAAGGCTCGTCCTCTTTGGTGGGTGTCCTCCAAGTCTTCCATCTCTGTGGTTGTTTCAAGTATGGAGTTGGGGGAAACTATTCCTCTCTCAAACATCTACGTGCCTATTGATTTTCTTGGTAAGTAGTTATTGTGGTCTCATATCAATTTTGTTCGGAGCCTTGCTCCTTTGTTCCTTTGGATTATTGCAGGTGTTCTCAATGCCATTATTGAGTTGGATGAGAAGAAGGGTGGTATTGTGAGATTAGAGCCCTTTTCTTTCCTTTTTCATGATAACATCTCTGCATTGAATTTGGTTGACATTAAGCCTCAGAATGGGTAGTTTACTTGGAACAATAGGAGATTGGGGGAGAGTTGTATTGCTAAGAGACTTGAATATTTTTTGGTGTCCAATTTCTAGGTTGGTGAAGGGTTGTCTACTTGCTCTGATATTTTGGACTAGAGGGGTTTGGATCATTGGCCTATTAAGTGAGTTGCTACTTTGGTTTGGGTTGCTCGGTTCCCATCTTTCAAGTTCTAGCTTATGTGGTTAAGAGATTCTTTTTTGCAAGTGCATGTGGTTGAATGGTGGAGGAGGAGAAGACTTGATTTTGGCACTGCTATGTATTCCTTTTCTAAACTACTTCAATATGTAAAATATCAACTTAAAAGGTGGAATAGGTAGTGCTTTGGAAATATTTTTCAGGCAAAGGTTGCTGCTCAAGCTGACTTGGATGTCATCACTCTAGAGATAAGGGAGTTTGGTATTTCTAAGGATTTACTTAGGGAGAAGGCTTGGGCTCAGAAATCTTTGGAGGAGTGTGAGTTGTTTGAGGAAATTTATTGGAAATAGAAGGCTTGAGTTGAGTGGTTATAGGAGGGAGATAGAAACACCACTTTCTTCTTCAACTTAGTGAAGGTGAGGAGACATGGTAATTCTATTCCTATTCTAGTGAATGACAAGGGTGAGCATTTATCTTCTTTGCATGATATGTCTAGAGAAGCTTCAAAGTTATTTGCTTCTTTATTTTGACAGGACTCTTAGGATGTTTTGGTGAAAGAAAACCAAGTTCTTTCTTGTATCCCCTCTTTAGTCACTAGGGAGATGAATGAGCATCTTTTGAGTAGTATCTCAGTAGAGGAATTAGAGGCTGCTATTTTCTAGATGAAGAAAGGGAAAGCCTTCGAGCCTTGATGGTTTTTCGGTTGAATTTTATCAAGAATTTTGGGATATCATTAAGTTGTACCTTTTGGAGGTGGTTCATGAGTCTCTGAGAAACAAGCAGATGCTACAAGATTTAAAATCTACATTCCTTGCTCTCATTCCCAAATGTGAGGGGGCGGATCATCTGAGTCAATTTCGATCCATTTCCATTTGTAATGTGGTGTATAAAATCATTTCCAAGCTAATTACAGAAAGGATGAAGCGATGGTTTAGAGGGCTTATCTCTGAGGAACAAAGTGGTTTTGTGGAGGATCAACAAATTCTAGATGGGGTGGTCATTTCTACTGACCATTCATTCTATGGCATCCTCAAAAGAAAAGGTTATGTTCACCAAGCTAGATATGGTGAAGGCTTATGATAGAGTGAGGTGGTCCTTCTTGTGAAAAATTCTTATTGCTTTTGGTTTTGTTGAGGAGTAGATCTAGTAGGTTATGTGCTGTGTTACCTCCACTTCATTCTTGGTGTTGATTAATGGTGAGAATTCCTCTCTTTTTAGTGCTTCTAGGGGTCTTTTTCAAGGGGATCCTCTCTCTCCTTATTTATTTATTCTTCTTGTGGAAGGCCTGGGTAGACTGGTGAAACATAATGTGGAGTTGGGTTTTATCCAGGGATGGAGGTGGGGAAATGGTTTGCCTCCTTATTCTCACCTGCAATTTGTGGATGATATGGCCTTGATGGGTCTAGCTAAGATCAAAGAAGCTTCAAATTTGCACAAGGCTTTGGATATCTACCTTTCTACATTTGGTCAAAGGATTAATAAAGATAAATCCTCCATTTTCTTCTTTAATACTTTGAGGCTTATTCAATAAAGGATTGCTCGTATCTTGAGGTTCCAGATTGGTTCTCTCCCTTTAAATTATCTTGGTATTCCTCTATTTGTTGGTAGAATTCCCAAGGAACCATGACAAAGTATTTTGGACAAGTTTTGTGTGAAGGTTAATCATTGGAATCATCGATGGTTGTCTTTTGCTAGTCGTGTTCAGCTGCTAAAGTCTATGGTGCAGGCTCTTCCTATTTATAGGTGCATGTTATAGGTGGCTCCAATTGGGTTTGTGAAGGATTTGGACTCTCTAGCTAGACAATTCTTATGGGTGGGTAGCTTGTCCTCCTCCAAGTGGATCCTGGTTAAGTGGGATGTTGTGTGTAGCTCGAGGCAGTTTGGGGGCCTTGGATTACGAAAGGAAACTTGGTCAGGGTTGGCTTTGGCTGCAAAGATTTATTGGAGGTGGTGTGTGGAGGAGGATCATATCTGGGCCAGGATTTTATCTCACAAGTATCTTCTGGGGGTTCTAAAGGAGGAGCTTCCTAGGTTTCCTCTAATGGGGAAATATTTTGTGATTTGGGGAATGCTTAAGAAAGGGGCTACGCTGATTAAGGAGGGCATGTTCTAGATATGTAATAGGGGGCCGAGGCTCTCTTTTGGTCTGATTCTTGGGATGGTTTTACCCTCATTCTGTGTTAGTACCCTAATTTGGTGACTCTATCTCATAACTTTTTGAAGGTTGGTTGGTCAAGGGTGAGTGATTATAAGAGTTTTTATCCATGTGGATAGGTGGAGGTGGCTAGGTGGAAGGATCCTTGCGATTGGCTTGTTCTCAGGTTAGAGGAGGATTGCATTGTGCTTTAAAATATTTTGGCTGGTAGACAATGCAGTTCCCTTAGGGATAAGGATATTTTGGCTTGGAGCCCAAATCCTAAGGGTGCTTTCACTATGGCCAATGGTTATCAAGAGTTGTTGTCTTGTAAGTTTGCGGGGGTGGAGGTCCCTTGGTGGAAGCATGTGTGGAACAAGTTTTCATGGCCAAAGTTGAATTGTTTTGTGTGGAATTTGGCTTGGAATAGATGTTTGACATGGGATAATATTCACAAGTGGGGATTCCAGGGTCCCTCCATGTGTGTTATGTGTGACTGTAGTGAGGAGGATTCTTCCCATTTATTTTTATGTTGTTGTTATTCTATGTTGCTCTGGAATTGGTGGTGGGGTGTTTGGAAACATCCTTGTGTTCATGCATCTTCCCTTGTTGAGTTTTGGAGCACTATGGGAAGACCCCCATCCCAAGCCTCTTTTCTCTAGATTGTGTGGAGCATTGGTCCTACGTTCATCCTTTGGAAAATTTGGCTGGAAAAGAATCATAGGATTTTTCATGGGGATAGGATGATGGCTCAACAAGTTTGGCACAAAATTGTTGGTATGATCCAAGAGACAGTGGAAGCCAAATGTGAAGTGGCTTTTCTGTTGGAAATTCTAAGTGATGATGAGATTGTGAATAGATTAGGCTTGCAAGGGTTGACTTCTGTCTTTGCTTGTGCCGGAAGAGGAAGGAGGGCTAAAAAGAAGGTTCAAAGGATTGGAAGATGGTTTCCTCCTCCGATGGATTTTCTGAAGATTAATACTGTCGATTCCTCCAGGGGTAACCCTAGGCCTGTTGGGATTGGTGGAGTTGGAAAAGACTGTTTTGGTTGGGTCATTTTCTTTTTTTCCATCCATAAAGGGCGACATTCTAACAACTTTATGGATGGGCTGGCGATTCTCTGGGCTATTGAGCATGCTTGTGCCTTGGGTTGGAAAAATATTATCTGTGAATTTGATTCACAGATTATTATTAATATGTTGCTTGAGCAAAAGGAGGCTGAGGTTGATTGGCAGATTACATTGGTGGTTCGACAAATTTTGTAGAGGTGCTCTACATTGAAAGTGGTGTCTTTTGTCGACATTCCATGAGAATGGAATAGGGTGGCTGATTGTTTGGCTAAGTGGGCTTTAGAGCATGAGGATGATTGAAGGATTGAGGGGTGGAGATAGTTATCCCCTGAGTATGTTTAGGATTTAAAGAGCACCATTGTTGATGATATGGAGGGATAAGTTGCTGGTGGCTATTTGGATGGTGGTTTTATTTTAGATGGATGTTCTGGTGTTTTGCTTTGTGGGAGCTTATGGGTTCCTTGATCCTTATGTATTGTTAATTTCTTGATTTCAATAAATTTTTTACCCTTTTTATTTAATTTTTTTTTTTAAGAAATCTTAAAAAATAATTTCTTCAAAATTCTTCTCTAAAAATAAAAAATAAAAAATAAAAAATGTAAAATCTAAAACAAAGATATATTTGTAATAATATATTAAATATTAGATAATAATATAATGCATATTATATATTAAAATAGATAAAATAGTTAATATAATGTATATTATTATATTATACATATTATTATATATTATACATACTATATATTAATATAGATAATATAATATATTATATATTAAAATATATACTAATATAATTTATATTAGTATATGATAAAATGTAGATATTAATATATAATGTATATAACATAATAAAATTAAACTTGGATTTAGGATTAGGTTTAGACATACAGTTATGATTGAGATTAGAGTTGGATTAGGTTACAATTTAGGGTTATGATTGGGTATTTAATTAGGGTTAGGGTTTAGTGTTTGGGTTAGGGTTAAGTTTAGAGTTAGGGTTAGGATTAGGAAAAATAGTGTTAGGATTAGGGTTTATGGTTTATGGTTTAAGGTTAGATTTAGAGTTCTGGTTTATGGTTGGGATTAGATATGCAATTAGGGTTAGAGTTTAGGGTTACAATTAGGGATTTGGTTAGAGTTAGGGTAAGGATTATGGTTTTTGGTTAGGGTTAGGACAAGGTTAAGGTTACGATTATGGTTAATGGTTAGGTTAGGGTTAGGGCTGTGTCTATATACTAGCATATATATACCTTATATATAATCTATATAATATACGTCGAGAGATATCATTTTCGAGGCATATATTTTTTAATTTTTTGTCCTTTCAAATTTTAAAAAATACGCCTCGAAAATGATATCTCTCGGTGTATATTATACAAATTATATATAAGATATATATGCTATTATTATTATTATTGTATTATATTACATTATTATAATTTTATTATATTATTATTATAGTCTTATATTATTATTATTATTATGGTATTATATTAATTTTTGAATAACTATTATTATTACATTATTAAATTTATTTTTTGTTTTTTCTAAAATATTACATTATTATTAATTAAAAATGTACTATTATTAAAATGATTTTTTATTTTTTATTTTTTTCTAAAATATATTTTTTTAATTTTTTGTTTGTATTTCTAAAATGCATTTGTTTTTTTTTGTGACAGATTCTGCTATCTCCAATAGGCATCATGATGTCACTGTAGGGTTATGGACGTAATCAAATAAATAAATTAAACAGATTTGATCTCAAAGAGAAAATCAAAGATAAATCACAAACATCAAGTTAAAAGATCAAATAAATAAATTAAATACTGGTATATATATCTTAAATATAATCTATATAAAATACATCGATATATATCTTATTCTCATATTATATATATTTTTTTGTTTCTAAAATGTTTTTGATTTTTGTGTTTTGGCTAAGTAGTATTATATTATATTTTTTTGATTAATAGGGAAAAACAAGTTTTGAAGGGATCCCGAAACCCTTTACAACAAAAGACACAAAATGCTACCTCAAAGGATAATCAAAACAAACCGCCACCAACAATCCATCAGCTAAAAAATTCCAAACGACGGGTGCTAAACAAAGATAAAACAACAGGCAACCAACAACACCCAACAACTAACCGACAAAAAAAAAGAACCTAACCTACACCCCAACCCAAACAAAAAGCAACACGAATAAAATAAATCAAGCCACCAAGAGTATTGACCATCTCCAACTACTGGTTCTTATGATTTTCAACCATGTCTAGCAGTTCCTTTTTCTCAGCATCAAAGGTTTTCTTCCACTCAGCCGATCCTCTAGTCATAGGTCCCTTGTCATCATCTTTAGGAGTCTTCTTACCCTTTCCCTTTGCCGCACATTCCTTCTCCATAAGTTCAGAGAAGTAAACCTGATCTTCTCTCAGTTCACTGATTTTCCTAAACAAGATTTCTAAAGACTCTGCACTGTTCTTTACAAAAATATGACATGCCTGCATAAGTTTTTTGATGTCCACATTAATTCCGAACACTTTGGCTTCCAGAGCAGAAATTATTTCTTCACAAAGAGACTTAAAGTCATGGTAGGACCCTTCAAGGTCCACCATCCTATCAATTAGGATGTCCGACACAAAACCTTTAGGGACACTCTTAAGATTTTCCTTTAAGCCTCTAATTTTAATGTTTATCTTATTGAATTCCTGTAAAGACCAATTTAGCAAGATTAAAAGTACCTATAGCCCTAGCTCTGGCCATATCCAAAAGATAAAACATGGAGGTCGCATCCTCATCCAAATAAGAAAAATCCTTGAAAAGAGGATCCACTTTCCAGGGCTCCTGATTAGCTTTTGGTTTTTCTGCGTCCTCCTCCTCCCAACACCTTTCTTCCTTATCTTGGACTCCTCCTTAGGCATCTCCTACACAGGGGAGTCCAAGATAGTCACTGTCTTGTCACCAACACTCTTGTCCTCACCAGCCTCCTTAAGCTCCTTGGTCATAAACTCTAGGGCTTTACTCCTTAGATTTGCAATGCACGAAGAAAGTATCCTCACTTTAACTACCTCTTTAACCTGGGACCCCACCACACCACCAACACCAACAACATATTTACCACCCACCACCTCCTCTAGTTTGGGAGAGGAATCATCTAATCCCACATCTGTCTCATCACTCCTAGAGTGGGTAATCCTTTTTGCCAACCTGTTACTCTTTGCACCACCTCCCTTCCTTTTCTTCAAAGAAGTTGTAACAATAGCTGGGGAGAAATCCTCCTCCTCACCATTTCATTCCATTCCTCCTCCTCCTCCTCCTCCTCCTCACCCATCGAACCAGAATCATCAGATAAACTCTTCTCCTTGAATTTGATGGCAGGGGCTAGGAGAAGGGTCTTAATATGTTCTATTATCAGAAGAAATAGCCCCTCATGGAGGACTGGGGCCTTTCTATTTTTAAGGTGCGCACACATCAAAATCTCCAACGAGGATAAAAGAAAAAATGGAAAAGACTAGATAAATAGACCGTGCCTGAAATGATTAAGGAGCATGAAATGATGACCAAGGATGACCTTAAATCTCCCTTCTAGGGTTACATACCTAATCATCACCTCAACAACACTTGCCCAAATCTTCTTTAGACACGTTCTTTCATAACCCTAGGTTTCCAGCTTGATTAACGCTTTCCTCTTGTCGTCCTTGAAGAATGAAGTCATCGCCTCTTCATTTATTTTATTATCCTTAAAAAATCCTACCAATAGTCGGCAAACTAGTAATCGAGGCAATCAAATCCTCATTCACTTCCACCTCTAGACCTTTAACCCTAACCTTTCGGTTATGCCAGGATGAAATGAATTGAGATGAGGCATTAGGATCATGCCTGTGCAATCTCTCTAAGAATGGAGTAAAATTACCATGCTACAAAATAGTCCAGACCTTCTCCTTGCGCTATATGTCACCACATGAATGTGGTTTGATTCGAATCCTTTCGCCACCCATGTTAACCAACATACAATTCTCAGAGACCTTGCGAAATGCACACAACATAAGTCCAAAAGGTAGTAGAGCACCCACAAAGCATGTGAAACGGAGGTAAGTACCATGCCATAAATGTCGCCACAGTTCATCCCACGCCATCATTCCACAAAAATCATTTGGCTTCCTTGAGAATGATGGCACCTTCCTCCCATGAACAAAATTCATCGAGCTTGACAACCTTGTTGGTAAAGAAATCTGCCAACGAGTTACCTTCTCGATAAACATGCGATATGTGAGTCTCATCACAAGATTGTAGCATCATTATGGTATCCCTTATTAGATGATCAACACTCCAACTCAGAGATTGAGTGCCATAGAGTTAATTAATGATGTTCATGGAATCTCCTTCCACCCACAACTTGGAGTAACCTTTGTTGATGGTATTATTATATTATATTGTTATTACATTATTAAAAATATATTATTTTTAAATGATTTTTTAATTTTAATTTTTTGTTTCTAAAATATGTTTGTATTAATCTTTCTATTAATACAAGATTGATGTATTTGTAAAATATACTAGTATATATATCTTAAATATAATCTATATAAAATACATTGATATATATCTTATTATTATTATATTTTTGTTTTGTTTTGTTTCTAAAATGTGTTTGTTTTTTGTATTTTGGCTAAGTAGTATTATATTATATTATTATTACATTATTAAAAATATATTATTTTAAATGAATTTTTTTTTTTTTTTTGTTTATTTCTAAAATGTGTTTGTATTATTGCATGCAAGAGGTCATAAGGTCTAGTTTCCCCACCATCCTCGTGATATTGAAGGGCGTCTTGCGCCAACACCACCGGTCATGTGAAAAAAGTTTACTAGGGACACTGCAGTTTATAGGGAGACAGATACCCGACCGATTCCTGCAATCTAAAACAAAAGTGTTTGTATTAATACAAGATTAATGTATTTTTAAAATATATTAAGATTAATATATTGAGAATATTGTCATGCCCAAAAAATTTCACAAGAAAATCCCAACAATTTTTTTTAATTAATTAATTAATTATTTATTTACCCATTAAGTAAGCTAGATTTAAATGTGCTCTCATTATAGGTGTCACTAAAAAGAGTAATAATCTTAGCAATGATAATATTGTGCAATTATTCTAAATAAATTTCATGATACCTGCATAATGATTATTATGACTATTATTCATATTCACAACACGTAATGTTGAACTACCTTCTTATTTAATGATGTTAGAATTGGCTATGGTTGCCAAGATCTCGAGACCAAATGGAAAGCACAAAAAATGAGAATAGAATGTGACAAAAAAAACTATATTCTTATCAATATGATTCAATGATATGATGTGATGTGATGTGATTGTGATGTACAAATGAGAGAGACCCCTTGGTTATATAGCCAAGGTGAGATACAAGATGTCATAGGATTATGACAAGCGTCTTAATTTTATGACATGAGACAACTCATAACACTTACCTAGGTTCACATGTAGTAGTTGTCAAAATATAAGATAACAAATAATGAAAAATAACACCTAGAAAGATTCGTTCCTTAGACCTAAGTAAACTTAACATGTGTAAATAAGTCCCCTAATAATGAATTAACTAGGTAAAAGACTTTATTTACACAACCACCCCCCCTTAAGTGCAACTTAGGGAGTAGCAGATTATTATCCAAATGACACAAAGATGGGTCTGAACTAATAGGCCATGTTAGGTACCCATGTACATGAAATGCAAATGAAATCTCTCACAAATGGAGAAAAGGAGAAAATCCAGTGGGATAAAACTCCTCCCCAAAAGAGAGATGAAATACAAAAAAGAAATGCTCTCAATGATGCATGAGAAGGCCAAAACCGCATGTGAGGAAAAAGACCCCCCCATAAGAGAGAAGTAGAAGAGAGACAAGGCAACCCCCCCTTAATGTTGAGTCTCCTGCAAGGATGGTAGAAGCTTGACATTGAATGTTGAAGATGATCCAACCTCACCGAACAACGTTCCTTCCCTTAGTAAGAAAAAAACCCATGGATGTATGTAGGATGTATGGAAGATGGATGATATGTGATGATGTCTCTGAAGCATGCTCAAGTGTCTCCATGTCGATGCTGAAAGATGACACACTCCAAATAGGCATTCTAGGCCACACTACTAAAGAGGACAATCCAAAATCTAGTAGAGATGAATGCATAACACAATCTAGAGACAAGGATATCCCCTCTGAAGACAAAGAAACCACCTCCAAATGTTGTCCAAAAGTATCCACACTCACACCAAACTACAAAGAATGATCATATAGAGAATGGACAAGAGCGTTAGAGTGTTCCCTCACAACAACTGAAGAAGGAGCATCTTCAACAAAGAGAAGATGAATGTCATCAATGATGTCCCCCAAATCTACAAGATGAGACTCCACAAACAAGTCTGAAATACCTGTCAAGAAGTCATCCAAATAGACATATCTGGAAGACAATCAAGATCCCACTGCACTGAATCACAAGGAACCAAAACTATGGAATCACAAGCATCATCAACTGCAACAGTAGGAGGAGGAGATGAAATGCATGACTCAAGAACTGGATCTGATGTGAGAACTCCCAAGTTCAAAAAGCTAAATGTCTCCTTTGAATCATGGTCCAAACGATCAACAACCAAAGGAACAATGTCATCATCAGAAGCAAAATCTACAAAGGTATACAACCGAGATGAATGATCAACCACCCTAGTAGATCTCTCTAGGGTGAGGAATGCACAAAACATCCTGGAAAGTGTTGTCCTCAAAACTAATAGATCCCTTCCCAATTACACTCATGTATGTATTGTTTCCCATCAAGATAGAAGACATAGAACAAGGCTAAAATGACGAGAAGATAAACTACAAAGATGCCATATGATGAGAAGCTCCTGAATCTAGAAGTCATCTCCCTGATCTTGGACCTGAAAAAGCACAAAGAGCTTGTCCTTTATATCCTGATGTTGATGCTCGACCTTTGTCCTTTTTAGACTATTTTGAAGAAGGAGAAGAAGATTCAGACATTCTAGAAGGCAAATCAATGTGATTCCTTGTGAGAATATTTTTCAACTCATCAATATCCTTCTTATAAAAATTGTGTTCTTCATGTCCATTCTTCTTACAATATGCACAAAAGGCCTCTCCTTCTTAGATGATTCTCCTTTTGAGTGAGTGGATTCTGATTCTTTATGTGGCTTGTTCTTTTTCATCTTTTGCTTCTTATCAAGATTCCCTGATTCTTTCTGTACCTTTGAATCACTAGACACCAATGAATGTGGCTTGGAAGACTTGATTAGAACCATGTTCATTAACTTAGCTTCCTCTTGGATTAGGAAATTTGCAAAGTCATCAAACTTAGGATCAACATATGATGCTCTCATAGAGAGTCGATGGGTATGAAAGCTAGAAATAAACACTAAATACTTAGGACCAAGCTTGGATAACACATTCAGAATCAATTGTAAATCCTCTTTATCAATGCTACATTCTTTCAAATGTGTTCTTAGTTGCTTGATTTTGGAGATGTAGTCTTGGATGTGGTAAAAAATTTTAGGATCAAGATTCATCAAATCATTATCAATTTGATATCCCCTAATCTTATCTATTTTACCATACAATTTTTCAAAAGTCTCCCAAGCCTCTTTAGGTGTTTTACATGATTCAATATGAAATTGCAAATCAAATGAGACTAATGAACATATGCATCCAAGTGTTTTCTCATGATCAATCTCCCATTTTTCCAATTATTTAGCATCGGTAGGTTGTTGAATGGTGTCCTTTAGATGACCTATTAGACCTTTCATCATGAGATAGTTCCATACTGATTTTCTCTATGTAGCATAATTATGTGGAGTTAGGAGTTCAATTTGAGATTTCCCCATTGCAAGAACACAAACCAAGCAAAAGAATGCAACCAACCACTGCAAGAGTACCCCCCAAAATCAATCAATCATGAAACCCCCCAAGCATATCTGATTTGGCACTTTATACTTAGTGCGTTTACAGTTGCCACTTGCCAAAACAGTGAAGTAGAATTTTGATCTTGGTACATGTAGATGCCAAAATAGGCCACAAAATCAAGTACAATTTTTGGTACAAAATGAGATCAATTTGATCATACCAATGAAAAGTACACAAAAAATTATGCACTTTAAAAAAAATGACACCAAAAAATGTTACCGTAGGAGTAAGATATGAGCTCCTGAAGTTTCCAAAATGAGGATGAAGCAACAACACCTGTGAGAATCTGCAAATTTTGGAAAAACTAGAGACCAAAACCAAAAATTGATTGCACCACCGTGTATAGCACAAAAAACTAGCCTAAAAAAAAAAAAATTGTTATAAAAAAGGAGTCAAAATGAGCAAGTTATGAAGCTTCAAAGTTGGACTACAAAAATTAAAACTCCAACCATGAGGGGGCAGAAAATTTTAATTGAGTGTTGACGTGGTGCTGACATAAACAATATGCTATATTAAATTTGACGGTTTCCCACCCGTCAAAAAATAATAAGCCCCCCTTGTACAAAATATTCTTTGAACATTGACCGAGGTGAGGAATCTTCTTGGATTTTGCCGAAATCTTCAACTTTTGTTGGTTACCTGCGAAATCTTTTGATGCTCTTGGGATATTCCTTTTTGCCGCTTGTTGAACTTGGTGCCACCAGTTTTCAAAGAATGTGGCCATTGGAGTTTTAAATACTCGATGTCGGTTTTTGTATGTGTCGGCTGGATTTATCTATGCAATGACTGTCGGTAGGGGAGTTTGGCGGGCCTACGACCAGCTAGTGGAGAGCGGACAAATGGTGGAGCTTGGGTCGTTTGGTACCTGTAGGTACAATATGTGCAGTGCGTACCCTACATAAACTTTTTTGCTTTTTTTTTTCTTTGTTTTTGATTATTTTTAAATCAAAATTTTTCAAAAGAAATATCATAGCTGGAATTAAATTTTTCTAAAAATAATTTTCAAAAAATTTCTAGCAAAATAAAATATTATTTTTTTCAAAAAATCATATCGCATGGTAATTATGATGATCTAGGGGGCCATATGGCTCCTTGGGCAATTTTTTTTTGCCTCGTCGAACAAATGCTCCGATTTGGACAATTTGGCAGTCAATCTTAGGGTGTTTGGCCCTTCTAGACGTGATGGCAGTGTCATATTTGACCCAAAATGATCCAAAAATGTAGCTACCTTTTGGATCTGGCAACCACCCTTCAACTTCAAACCCTCATAAATTGGCCTCGTATGTCCGATTTGGACGAAAAAAAGGAAAAATCGACTTTCTCAAACCTTCCAGACGCAATGGTGAGCTTAGATTTGTACCAACAAGCTTCAATATGAACCTGCAATAAAGAGCCAAAAATGGAACCTCCCCAAATCTAGTATCTCTCCTCAGAAAAAAGACTCTCCAATGGCACCCAACCTGCTCTAATACCATGTTAGAATTGGCTATGGTTGCCAAGATCTTGAGACCAAATGGAAAGCACAAAAAGAGAGAATATAATGTGACAAGAATAAACTATATTCTTATCAATATGATTCAATGATATGATGTGATGTGATTGTGATTGTGATGTACAAATGAGAGAGACCCCTTGGTTATATAGCCAAGGTGAGATACAAGATATCATAGGATTATGACAAGTGTCTTAATCATATGACATGAGACAACTCATCACACTTACCTAGGTTCACATGTAGTAGTTGTCAAAAGATAAGATAACAACTAATGACAACTAACACCTTCTAGAAAGATTCCTTCCTAGGACCTAAGTAAACTTAACATGCATAAATAATTCCCCTAGTAATGAATTAAATAGGTACAAGACTTTATTTACACCAACAAATGACATACCATATTTATGAGTATACATGTTTATGATATCATTGGTTATTATAACTACTAATTTCCCTTTTGATTCTTATGTTGTGTCTATTGAATTATTCACAACAATTCTTTAGTAACACGTGAAGCCAAGTAATTTCCTATTGCAATAACACTAATAATACACACTGCACATAATTCTATAGACGAAAAACTATCCTTGATACTACTATAGTCCACGTTAATAGCCAAAGTCAATATAACATTAATATTAAATTAGTGCACTAATAATTTAATTTTCACATCTATTTTTTTGTATTGATAATAGAGTAAGGATTTACATATCGACATGTTAAGCATTTCAGCTTATTTCACATCTATTTCACACTATAACATATGGACAACTATAGCATAATAGCATCAAAATACATTTAGGAAATGGCACGAGATAGATTAAGCATTTTATGTACACCGAGGAGCAGTAGCATCATCTATCACCCTTGATTGGTTCCTAGCTTCACCAACATCTCTTGCAACTTCGTTGAAGATCCTTTGGAATTCCTTTAGAGCCCTTAGAAAGCTTTTAGAGTCATCCAAATTGTGGCTGAACTTAGCTTCAGGTCTGTTAGCCATCCCAACACCGTTTGTGATCAATCTCAAGACTTTTGTCAATGATATCTCCAAAGCCGCATTTACCTGCAAAGCAACAATAAGATACGTGAGTCTCTTATTTGACTCAGTAAGACCTCTCTTACCCCCTTGGAATTTTTCCTCATTCCTAACCTTTCAAAGGTACTCGAGAATTTTAGTTGTAAGAATATCCCAAAATATTTTATAATCTTTTAGAATTTTTCTACAAATAAACATTATTTCATACCAGTTACTCTGTCCGTAATAATTCCATATGAGAATTTTATTACAAAATATATTCCAAACCTCTTTGGCATAGAAGCACTCAAAGAAAATATACAATATTGTTTCAGGTGTCCTACAAATACTACACATATTCACTTCATTGTGATTAGTCTTATAGGATATTTTTTGTAGTAGCAACTTCCACCTAAAACATGCCTTCTTTGGCTCATTAATATTCTGCCATATAGAGGAGATGACTTTTTTCCAATTAGCATCAGTTAGATTAATATTCCAACAAGCATTAACATGGTCCTGAATAACATCGATATTAGCAATCTCTTTATAAACACTTTTAGCTTTAATTTCATGTAGCAAGGAACCATCTTTTTAAACAAATTCATCAGAAATTACATCAAAAACTACCTCACTGTTAGAAAAAATCAAAGGAAAAGAGGCATTTTTGCAAGTGTCCATGATGGTATTATAAGTTCCGACATTATAGTTACCCAACTGAAACTCCTCAACCAACTTTTCCAGAGGTTTGATTTTCCCATTTTCTAAGAGGTTATTGAAGGTTTGAACACTAGCTAGGTTCCACTTTTTGGCTGAACACCCTTGTAGCAGTGCCAGAGGCTTACTATTATGCTCTAAAGTCCACCATGGGGAGCAAGATGTATGGAATCTAAGATCATTATTGATGGTGATATTGTAGTTTTTAAACCCAACTTGATGTTTCACCAATTCCCAGGCCTTCCATAAACTTTTGAACACAAGGGATCCAACCATTGTCATGGGGTGTTTACCAATCAAAACCTCACAAAGGGGTAGGTTCTTCAGTAACATGTGAAACTAAGTAATTTCCTATTGCAATAAAACTAATACTACACACTGCACATATTTCTATAGACGACAAACTATCCTTGATACTAATATAGTCCACGTTAATAGCCAAAGTCATTATAACATTAATATTAAATTAGTCTACTAATAATTTAATGTTCACATCTATTTCACTACCAAATGCTAAATTAATACTAGATTGGTTTTTAATGTGTTTTCTTATTTCATTTACACAATAATTTTATCATGCTACTCGCCATAGATACTTATCTTGGTATTAGCATTGGTTCCCATAATCCCTACCACTCCAATTTTTCTTACTATATGACGTAAGTGTTTAGTTTTACTAAACATTATTCCAACATTCCAATAGGTTGCATTAAAACTTAAAATTTAATTTTAGAACTAATTTTTTCAATCGACACTGATATCCCTATTACATGAATATTTGATCAAATATGATTTTATTCTGATGGATAGTGGGCTTTAAACTAGTTGTTAAATTATTGACCAAAAATTCCTCTTCTACAACTTCTACTAAGCTGTGTATGTCCTTATTAATCCTATAGATAAGAATAGGAATTTTTAGAAACATTAGTATTATTCTAATATTTTATTTATTTATTTTAACCCTATCATTAGATACAAATGATAATACTGGTATATTAACTTGTTATTTTAAATTTTAATATTAAAGTTCAAGCAATAGCCATATTAGCATGTCACCCAATATTGTTACTAATAATATCACATTGTCTTTAATTCATTCAAAGTTTAATAAAAAAATATTGCTAAAAGTTAATATTAATACTACTTTGAGCAATCCAATTAACATTACCTATGTTATTCTAATAATCTTTGATGAATCCATTGCACACCAAAATATAATTTCTACCTATGATATATTAATTTTTTTTTAAAGTATGGTTTCTCTTTAATGAGTTTGAATTTAATTCATTTAAAAGATTGGGAGATCTGAAGCTACTTCCTTTAGCTTAGCATTGGAAAACTTACCCTCTCTCCATAAACCTGTAATGGGCTGAATGAGGTTGATAAAGAAGCATGGGGAATTGGGCGTGAATGCAATAGAGAGAGTTAGATGGAGCAGTGAAAATCAACATGACTACATCAAATTTCTACCCTCAATCTGAATCCCATCTTATCCTAAATGGTGATATCGACACAATTGGAAATGAAGTGTGGTTTGCTTCGAAATAAATGATTTAACAACTGAATATCGTTACTTAGAGAAGGCGATGGAGGACAAGAATAGCTCCATATTAGCTATTTTATTATGAATGTACTCTTGTTTAAACCTCCCTCTATCGGTCATGTTGGAGTCAAACTGCATATAGGTGGAGAAGACAACCATTGACTTGATGGCTTGAAATTATATTGAGGTACAATAATTATTAACTACTTCAACCCATCTTACAATGAAAAGAACATAGAGTGGATCAAGTGCTTGTATAGTCCCCAATCTTGCAATTTTCTATCAAGCTACCATTACATCCAACCGAGCTATCATTCTACCAAACATTCATTGACAACTAGCAGGAGATAGGGCTACTGATAAATGCAACCTAACCACAAGTTATTGAAGATTGATTTGCAAACATATGTTGGGTTGGAATTTATATTGGCATGGGCCATCATCTGAAAGTACTACCAAGACCATACTTAAAAAGAATTCGATGCTAATGTCAGAATGAAATTTAGCCATTATTCATGGTTTTGGGCTCATGTCAAAAATTTCCTCACCTACACCTGAAAATCAGTCCCTATCTTGCAATTAATATCATCGTGGGAAGGTTGCCATTATCTTGACTCAGCATGGAATAACCCCTCACCAACTATCTTAAGTTGCTTAAACTATGCATCCAAAACTCAGGGGTGGCATATGCAACATTCTCACCTACTCTGTACTGCATTTGAAATTATTATCACTAGGGAGGATTTGATCCACAAATTTCTCACCTGCCTAGAACTCATACTGAATGTGGCTTTCTTGTGTAGACACAGAAGGAGGGTCCTCAAAGAGAACAATCCAGACCATGCAAAAAGAGACACAACAGAAGAAACATGGAATATGGAGGTAAATGCAGATACAAACATTCTTATTATCAAAAATCTTGATTACATATAGTCGACCACATCCGGGCTTACAAATTCGGTTCATTGGCCTGATACAACATGCTCAAAATACAATGCTCATATATGCGAGCAAAAATCTTACAGATCGAACTCTATATTATTTCTAATCTACTTGATTTTGATTGATTGCTATCCTAATGATCCATTACAATCTTTATATCACATCCATGGGTTGGGAAACATCCGCATCAGCCAAAAGATCATTACAATCTCCGATGAAGGAAACGTAACATGTGCAAGAATAGGTCAGCCTCAAATTTGAATTTCTTCCACGATAGATGCATATGATGAAGTGTGGACCTAAAATTAGGGCCAGGGACACTCCATGAAACAATTAGAATCACACCATGAGGATATGCAAGTCACAGTGGAGATCCATGAACGATCAAACTAGCCGTTAGGTTTGAAATTATTTCGACGCCAGTTCCAAAAATTGTCACGAAATTCAGAAGTGATAACTTGCTGAAAAAATATCCAATCGAGCTGAAACTTTGGAATTAGGAAAATGAACATGCCTATGATGAAACCATAGATCCATGAGGTCTGGTGAGAAAACATGAAGGAACACCAAATCTACCAACTTGAACAAGAATGAGAACAAAATTGAATGAAAATATTTTTGGTTGATGCAAGATTGCCAAGAACCAAGGATGCTCCTGCATCAAACATCCGGGGTTATTGAAAAGTGAGTCCCTCACTTTGTTGGGGCCGAAGTGAAACCAATACGGTCTACCTCATCCTGAGAAATCCAAGAAGAATCCTCCACTGGTCTACCTTTCCACTTCACAAGATATTCTTTGTACAACCTTCCACGAGTCTTCCTTCCATCTCTGACATCCAAAATCTCTTCTACCTCATTTGATTGTTGTTTAGGAAACTAGTGTTCCAACTTTGCCTTACTGTCTTCACTAAATTCCGCTTCATGGTACTAATGTAGGTCTGCAATGTTGAATATAGGTGATATACCCATGTCATCTGATAACTCCACTTCATATGCACTTCCTGAATCAAACTTCTTCAAGATCTTACAAGGTCCAAACTTCTTCATATTTAGTTTACTGTATGCACCAATTGGAAATATTTCCTTCCTTAGATACACCATATCTTCATCTCCAACTGTGAACTCCTTATGTCTCATCTTTTCATTTGCTCATTCCTTATACTTTTGGTTCATATCTTCCAACTGCTGTCTCACTTGAGTATGCACTTTCTTCATGTGTTCTACAAATTCCTCTGCTTCTGCACTCCTTTTATCTTCCTTACTGATGTCTCGCAACTCTAATATACCTCTAGGATGAACTCCAGTAACAATCTCAAAAGGTGTCTTTCCAATACTCTTGTTCACTAAATTATTGTAGGCAAACTCTGCTTGAGCATTGACTAAATCCCAACTTCCAGTTTTCTCACTGACCAAACATCTTAGCAAATTCCCCAAACTCCTATTTACTACCTCTGTCTGTCCATCTGTCTGTGGGTGAAAATTAGAACCGAAATTCAAATCTGTCTTTAACTTCTTTCAAAGTGTTCTCCAAAAATAACCAACAAACTTCATGTCTCTGTCTAAAAAAATGCTCCTAGGTAATCCATGCAATCTAACCACTTCCCTGAAAAACAAGTCTGCTACATATACTGCATTTGTTGTCTTCTTACAAGGTATGAAATGTTACATCTTAGAAAATCTATCCACACCACAAATACAAAATCATTACCTCTCCGTGTCTTTGGAAAACCAAGTATGAAATCCATGCTGATATCCTCCCAAGGTTTCTCTAGAACTGTCAAAGGTTTATACAATCCAACATTCTGACTACTCCCTTTTGCAACTTGACAAAATCTGCAACTCTACACAAATCTCCTAACATCCTTATGAATCTGTGGCCAAAAGTAATTCTCACTTACCAATGCTACTATCTTATCAACTCCAAAATGTCCTGCCAATCCTCCACTATGTTTCTCTTTCACCAAGTTTTCCCTTATTGAACTCCAGGGTATACACAATTGATTTCCCCTAAAAAAAATATCCTCCTGAATGAAATAATCCAACCACTAACTTCTATCTTTCAAAATTGGTTCTTTACACGCTCTCCAAGGATCTACAAAATCTGGGTCTTCCTCGTACAAGTTCTTCAATTCCTCAAAGCCTAATACCTCCACTCTCATTCTTGCTAGTAAATTCCTTCTCCTACTCAAAGCATCAACAAATTTATTTGATTTCCCACTCCTATGTTTCAAAACAAAAGTGTAGCTTTGCAAGAATTCCACCCATTTCATGTGTTTCTGATTCAACTTACCTTGACTATTAGAATACTGCAAAGCCTGATGATCTGTATACAACATAAACTCCTTAGAAAACAAGTAATGTTTCCACTTCTTTAAGACTTGAACTATAGCATAAAACTCCTGATCATACAATGAATACCTTCTCCTTGCATCATTCAATTTCTCACTGAAATAAGCTACTGGTATTCCCTCTTGACTTAATACTGCTCCAATTGCATTTCCACTTGCATCACAGTCTACCTGAAATTCCTTATTAAAGTCTGGTAAAGCCAAAACAGGTTGCTCAATCACCTTCTATTTCAACAACTCAAAACTTCTATCTACTCCAGACATCCACCTAAAATCCTTCCTATCTCCACTCATTGTTTCGGTCATAGGACTGCAAATAGAACTAAAATTCCTAACAAACTTTTGGTAGAAACTTGCTAATCAATGAAATGATCTTACCTCTCCAATGCTTTATGGTGTAGGACATTCAACAATAGCTCTTACCTTTTTAGGATCCATCTTCAATCCATCCACAGATATCACAAATCCTAGATATACCAACTCTTCCTTCATGAAACTACACTTCTTAATGTTTATCAACAACTGCTCCTCTCTCAACCTTTGAAAAACTTGTTTTATATGCAACAAATTTTCTTCTCTAGCCTTACTGAAAATCAAGATGTCATCTAAATAAACAATCACAAAATTACCCAAGAATCTCTTCAATACTTCATTCATCAATCTCATGAAAGTACCTGGTGCATTTGTTAGTCCAAAAGGCATTACCAACCACTCATACAATCCTTCATTTGTCTTGAATGTTGTCTTCCAATCATCTCCTTCTCTGATTCTGATATGATGATATCCACTCTTCAAGTCTATCTTGGTAAAATACTTAGCTCCACTCAAACAATCCATAATGTCATCCATCCAGGGCAAAGGAAACCTATACTTAACTGTGATCTTGTTTATGGCTCTAGATTCTGTACACATAATCCATTCTTCATCCTTCTTAGGTGCTAGCACAACAGGTACTGCACAAGGAATCAAACTTTCTCTGATCAAACCTTTCCTCAACAATTCTTGCACTTGTCTATTCAACTCTTCATTTTTTGTTGGTGTTATCCGATGTGTTGCTTTATTAGGCAAACTAGCTCCAGGAATCAGATCCATGCAATGACTAATACTCCTTACAGGTGGCAATCCATCAGGTACATTGTCTGAAATGATAGCTTCATATTCTGTTAGCAACTCTTTTATCTCCACTGGTTGTTCTTCCACATGTTTCAAGTCTTCAACCTTCTTAGGAACCAAGACATAACACATGTTCTCATGTCTCAGTCCATCCAAGAATCTCCTTCCATCAACCAAACAAATTCTAGCACTCATACAAACCTCAGTTCTAAGAACATCTTCCAAGGGCAGAAAAGTCTGCTTCATCCCATAGGCAACAATAGTATATATGTTCTTCTTTCCATCATGAATAGCCTGTCTATCATACTGCCAACGTCTTCCTAACAAAATATGGCATACATCCATAGGCATGATATCACACAAAACTTCATCATGGTAGTTTCCTATCTTCAATTTCACCAAACATTGTTTACTTACTAGTATCTTATGCTCATCTTGAATCCATGCTATCTGGTAGGGCTTTGGGTGTTTCAGTCTTTCCAGCTTCAATTTGGTCACCATTTCTTTAGAAGCCAGGTTCTTTGAACATCCACTATCAATGATCACTTTGCAATATTTACCAGCTACCTTGCATCTGGTTCAGAATTTTTTTTTTCTCTGCAACGATTTCTGCTCTATCTCACTTTGACACAATACTCTTTTGTTCAGCAACACTTCTCCTTCTTCTGGTCCATTAAATGATCTAGTATGATCCTCCTCAGCAAAGGTTCTTCTATTTTCCTCTATTTTCCTACTTGTCTCTCCTTGATTACATTCAAATTCTCTATGTCCTTCCCCACCACACTTAAAACAAGTTCCTCTGAATACTCTTTTCTCTTGTCCTCTATCATCTTTTCTATAAAATTCATTTTGGTAACCACCATATTCGCCTCTCCTGTAAGAGTTTCCATCATCTATATGGTATGAATTATCATTCTTAGTGACTTCCTTATCCTTATTTTGATCTGCAAAAGATCCTCTTCCTCCTCCAGTAAATATCCCTCCTCTCTGAAATCTTCCACCTCTTCCTCTCTATCTCTACTCATGTCTTTTATTCATCTTCTCTTATGCTTTTAGGGAACACTGGTATGCCTCTTCCACAGTCAACAACTTAATCAAACTAATTTCATCTTGTATAGACGATCTCAAACCATTTACATATCTGGCTACTTGCTCGGTCTCATCTTCTGAATGTCCCGATCTGATATTCAAATTATAGAACTCTTCAGTATACTCTGTCACACTTGACTCATTTTTCTTCAAATTATGCAATTTTTTAGAATAGACCGATCTGATAATCTGCAAGCATAAACTTTTTTTTCAACTTGTTCACCATCCGATCCCATGACTTTATCTTCTCTTTTCCTTTTCTTTACCTATTTGTCTGCAAATGTTCCCACCAAATGGATGCATGTCCTTTCAATTTTGTACAAGAAAATTTCACCTCCTTATCCTATGTGGTACCTTCAAAATCAAAGTACTTTTTCATCTTTGTTATCCAATCAAGCAATTCATCTGAATCCAACTTACCATTATAATCTGGTGGATTGAAATGTGGCTTAGTGTTTACTTTGATTAGGGCTCTTATGAACCTCTCTTCTCCCTGATCAAGGCTAGGTTGCTCCTCTCTTTCTCTTTCTTCCTATTCTTCTACCTCTTCATCACTCACATCCTCAACTGGTCGACCTCTTCTTTGGGCTGTTTTGACTGGTTCCAATCTAGCAACAATTCCTCCCAACATTTCCATTATAGCTGGGTCTGCATTTCCACGCGCTCCATTTCTTCTTCCCGCCATATTTACACAAGTCCTCTACAACTGCAGGTCGGATCCTTAGTTTGCCACCCCACAAAAAATCTCCAACAGGACTTCACAAACTTTGACGATCTTGCAAGGAACAAATCTCACTCTGATACCAATCTAGTGTAAACACAAAAGGAGGGTTCTCAAAGAGAACAATCCAGACCATGTAGAAAGAGTCACATAATAGAAGAAACATGAAATATGGAGTCAAATGCAAATACAAACATTCTTATTATCAGAAATCTTGATTACATACAATCGGCCACATCCGGGCTTACAAATTTGGCTCATTGGCCTGATACAACATGCTCAAAATACAGTGCTCATATACGCGAGCAAAAATCTTATAGATCAAACTCTATATTATTTTTAATCTACTTGATCTTGATTGATTTCTATCCTAATGATCCATTACAAGCTTTATATCACATCCACGGGTTGGGAAACATTTGTGTCGGCCCAAAGATCATTACAATCTCTGATGAAGGAAACATAACGTGTGAAAGAACAGGTCAACCTCAAATTTGAATTTTCTTCCACGGTAGATGCATATGATAAAGTGTGGACTTAAAATCAAGGTTGGGGACACTCCACAAAATAATTAGAATCACATCAGGAGGATCCACAAGTCATGGGGGAGATCCACAAATGATCAAACTAGCCGTTAGGTTTGAAATTATTTCGGGGCCAGTTCCAAAAATTGTCACGAAATTTAGAAGCAATAACTTGCCAGAAAAAGATCCAATCAAGCTGAAACTTTGGAATTAGGAAAATGAACATGTCTACGATGAAACCATAAATCCACGAGGTCTGGTGAGAAAATATGAAGGAACACCAAATCTACCAACTTGAACACGAACAAGAATAAAACAAGAACAAAACAGAATGAAAATATTTTTGGTCGATGCAAGAATGCCAAGAACCAAGGATGCTCCTGCATCACTTTCACCTCTTTTTGATTTGATTTTTCCTCCTTTTTATTGGTTTCATTTTTCATAAATATTTTTCTATGACACTGATGATTTTCTTATGGTAAAATGCGGGGGTAAAGAGAGTTATCATTTGCAGGTATGATGGCTTGAGAGGTTGCACAAGAACAAGGTTGTATCCTGCAGAAAGGTGGCCCATGAACCCTCAAGATTAGAGTCATGGCCTCCATGAAAAGTGGTGTGAGCTCCTATACACTATGAATATCCCTACCTCAAGGATTTCCCTCTTCAAAACTACGGACTTAATTGATTTGATGCAATCTTTATTTTTATGTTTATTTTTTTCTTTCACTTATTGAAACACACTTGAACAAAATTTTATTTTGTTCCTAGAAAAAGGGAATCTCCCTCACAACTTGCGCCTCTTCCTTGATGTGAGGGCTCATGTGAGGGATCAAGCAACTTTTCTCTTAAGAAAACATTTCTCTCTTTTTTATGGACTAGTGCCAGGGGTTGTGGCTACATGGTCCGCACAAAAGATGCATTTGCATATCTCTTGTCTCATGTTTGCATTTTTATATAGTATCTTGCTTCTATTATGTGTATTAACACATATACAAATGAATTTTATTTCTTCACTTTGTATAAAAATCAAACGATGCAAGATATTTCACATTGATTTAGTATTTCTTTTTTTGGGTTAGATATTGACTGCACCCTCGATGAGCGCATGGGAGAGGCATTGGGCCACTTGGTGGTACCCACTGAAGTCACACGACCCTTGCTTATGGTTGATAGTGTTGTGCTTTACTTTGACCCCCTTTTTTTTGCGAGTTCCTTGCCTCAGAGGCAATGATGTGATGATAAATTTATGCTCATTAAATTTCATGTGGTAATTGTAAATTTATAAAAGACCACCAAGTGAAAGGAAGTTAAGCTCGTGGAAATCGGAGGGACCCTACCGTCACAAAAATATTTTGGTTAAACCATATACTATTATAGGGTCCGTGCATCCCCAACACAGGAACTATCATTTTATTTCATATTATATTTTGATTTTATTTCCTTTCCTCTATTAGTATTTCCTTTTCTATTTTATTTTCATAAAAAAAGAAACATATATACATCTGATTTTTTTCTATATTTATTTTCCTTCTAAGTCTTTTTGTTCTATTTTCTTTTTTTTGTTTTATATCTTTCAGATTTTGATACAAAATCACAGACTTGGTAGGATTGAAGTGGACAAAAACAATAAACCTTCTTTTCTATTCTTTCCTCCTTTGTAAAAACACCAAATCTTGAATGAAAAGGATTCACAAGTATTGTTTTTCGAATGGCCAAAAAGAAATTGTCACCATAACCATTCTATTTGATAGATAACTTAATTGCATCACTGAAGAAAAGTGACATAAATTAGCTTATGCTCATTTGTTTCCATAGCAAGTAGTAAGCAAGGAAAAACTCACTAAAGTCCCATTTGTTTTAGTAATAACCATAACAAGTTTTATTTACACCTGATCGTTCTTGTAGCAACTAATTGCTCTATTAATAATACTACACAATCATTTATTTTAATTGTTCTTTGGTCCTACAAGAACAAAGACTTTGAGGTCTACATATTTAGTCTAGGGCATATCCATAGAGGATTCCGCCTTCCTCATAAGAAGGTACAATTTTTTTATTTAACTTCTCATTATTCAAATGATACTCAAATATGAAGCAACCAACATGCAATCAAATAAACCTAGCTCCTTCCATTCTTTCATTTTACAACATAGTATTAGTTAATCCATATTACAACCAATGTTTAGGAATACAAGGATAACACACATAAACAAGGCTTGCTCTCCACCCTACTGTAATGGCATCATGGAGCCTCGTGGGCTCTAGCCATACCCCCAAGCAAGGATTTATTTTAGCTCCATCCTAATAAATGGAGTCTTTCACATTTCTACAAAGGGATAGGACTAACATAGCACAAATTTCATGTATTTAGGTTCTTTACTTTCTAATTTCAGCCATGATCCATACCCTATGTCACATTCTTACAACCCATAAACAAGGATAAATGGAAATAGGAAGAACTTATCTCTTTTCTTTCAAGTGAAGGGATTGAACTAATTTATCTGTCTTTCCTCTCCGAGTCAAGCCATTTTGATCACCACCTTCCTAAGAGGACTTCTCATCTCCTCTCCTCATTCTTTCTATCATTTTTACTAAAGTTCTCCAAAAGGTAAAGTGGGTAACACCCCATTCCTTCTTCCTCCCCAAAATATATAGGAGTTTCAATGATAGGGAGGTTGGGTGAATCAATCACTGATTCATGCTCTAGGTCTTGCTTGCAAGACCTCCTTGGTGTCTTACTTCACCACCTTAACCTATAGGACCTTCTTCTTGTTTAGGTTTCCCTGGTTCTCCTTGCCAACCCTAGTACCATCACAACTTTACCTACCAAGTCAATCTTGGTGCAATGTTTACAACTCTTCCTTAGCCCTTAATCCACCCTAAAGGCTAACATACTCCAAAACTAGAATTTAGCTTTGTAGGGGTGTGGAGGTGTTTCTAATAGGTTCATTCCATCCCACTATGGCTCTTAAGGGTCCACCTAACTCCATCTTCTCATTGCTTCCACCAAACCCTCAATTAGGTTTTGAAAGGCTACTAGTCCTAGGAGCCGCAATTAGGTCTCCTTCTCCGAAAAATCAGGTTAGTTCTCCAAAGTTTTCCAAAGAACAAAAGTCTTTCCTTGGCGTTCTTGGTCCTTATACCCATCCCTCAAAGATTCCAGAGGTCTTATCCCTTAACTGCCTGTACATAGCCTTAACCCTCAATTTGGCAAAATTAGTCCTTTTTAAGCCTTTTCCTGACCTCATAGTAGACTGTCAAGTTGTTCTCTCACCAATTGGATTGGTGGAGCTTCCTCCTCCATGCTATGCATTTGCAAGGCATTTAGCTTCCCTCTCCACACCGTGACTTGACAGGAAATGGTCACCCCTACAAATCAAGTGCTTTGCACTTCTTGTCTTCCCTAGCTGGACACTTCTTGGCTCGCCTAGAAGAAGACTTCCATGGTGCTTGCAGAACTGTCAAGACCTCCTAACCCTACAATATGTACAAACATGGAGTCTAGTCACAATTCCCAAGGGGTCGTACAATATGTATAGTGGGAATGTGATCTAACCCTCCATTTCCTACAAACAATCAGTCAGATCAACAAATGAAATGAAACAACTATCAAGAACAATGCTTGAAACTGAACTAAGAACCTAAATTACTACCACACAGTGCTTAACCAACAAGTATACTACATCCTACACACACTACAGTACCAAACTCAATCCATTGGAACACTACTTTAATGCAAACCAGAAATTCACACCATAAACACCATTGTTTCCTTGAATTCAACACTTCCAAAACAATGTAAATGCTTCCCACCTCGGTAACATCATGAGAGCACCCTTAAATAGGGTCTCAAAAATAGTTAAGCTCAGACTTAACTACTCCTTGGCCACTTGTGGCTTCCATTAAGCCTTATTTTCAAAAGTTTGAAAAACTAACACCCTAAAAGGTCTAAAAAGGTCTTAAGCCTTCCTTGTAACCAAAACCTCAAACCTATTCAATGGTCAACATGAACTTTATCAACTCATCACCTGATCACAAATGCCACTAAGGCACAAACATGAAGGAATGAGAATAGGGAGATAAATTGGCCTAGACAAATTGGCCAAACATGACCTTCCAGACAACCTTCCTATGGTGACCTATTGGGTGCTCCCGCACCATTCAACTTGCCACCTTTGAATGGGGAGGTGTGGAGTATATACCTCCATCAATGAGAGTCTTTTCCTTATTGAAGAAGAAACATGCACTTGGAAAATCCCTCCATCTTTCCATCCCATCCTCTCTTCAAAACTCGTCACTCTCCATAATGAGGACTTTTCAGGGGTCAAATCATGTTCTAGGGGCACAATTGTATGCCTACTTGACTCCTACCACTATGGCATAGACCCTAAAGGGTTTATTTTTGCATTCTAACCAAGGAAATTGACCAACAACCCTCTTTAATGACCCATTTAAGGACCTATCCGAATTTCAACTTGGATAATGGTTCCTAAACCTTATCCCCCAAATTAAAACTCACTTGACACACAAATAAATACCCTCTCAACCCGAAATATAAATCATCCCTTTTATATCAACCCTTACCACCTTACTCTATCAACTTGTTAACTTTATTTCCTTCTAAGCCTCAAAATGGGGGGTCAAATTCATCACCACAAGAAGATGTCTTTTGATCTACTCAATGGTCTTCCCTTCTCGTACTGACTCTTACTTTCTTGCACATTACCAATCAAAGCATAAGCAACAATCGTATATCACATTAATCTTATAGTTGAAATAAGATTTAATTTTGCAACCATTTCATTTACAATTTCAACTCATATTCACAATTTATGATTCCTAACTCCTTCACGGTAGCATACATAAAATGTTTGAAATAAAAAACAAGAATATTATCAAATAATCACTCTTTGTCATCCATAATACATTTTACCATCTATTTAGGAACACATTAAACAGATTAGAGCTTCACTAATCACATGCAAGGTAGGGCCTTCTAAATATATATGTCGATATATATTTTTTTAAATGATTTTTTTTTGTATTATAATATATATAAATGATTTTAGAATATATATATATATATATATATATATATATATATATATATATATTAATAACATTATTACGTCGAGAGGCGTATTACAATGGCATCCACCAAAAAGAAATGTGTAAGAAAAAACTCTTCAGTTAGAAATTGACGTTCAAATGACATGCAAATCCATATTCACTCTTAAATCTTAAGATGTTTGTACAAAAAATAAAAAAGAATGGATAGAAGCAAAGATGAAAATGCAACTCTTATTTAAATTAAAGATATTTAAATTGAAAACTTTCTTATATAAATGGTTTTATAATTTTTTTAAATGCATTTTTAAGTATCATTTTAGAAAATGAAATGATTTACATGCAAAATGAAGATTTTTTTTGTTGAAAGATCGTTTTTATATCTAAATTTAAAATGAAGATGAAATTTTATTTAATTCATTTGTATAGATAATCACTACAATTTAATTAATTATTTAAAAACTAAATACTATATTTTTTTATAAATTTTAGAAATTAGAATTTAATTTAATTTTAAAATGAAATTTAAGTTTTCAAGATATTGTGGTGATTTCTCTTACAAACATATTAAAGAGATTACAGAACAATTGTGATTAAATGCTAATTGCTAAAAAGTTGTGATTAATAGGACCATTATTACGTATCTTGCTATTCGACATTGCAAATCACCACAATTGATGAGCTGGAATAACTCAAGTTTAAGATTTTTGAGTGAATGCTACAACCAACTGTGGGGACGTTTATATCAAGTTTCTAAAACACCTCATTCTGTCAGCTAATTTGTTAGAATAAAGCAAATAATTTCTTATAAATTATAAATTAGTAAGGCTTTTTACTGTTTGCATGTGTTTTCTTTCTATATCTATTATTAGCTAATATTCTTCTGAATAGTCTAAGACCTCTATAAATAGAGGCATTTGTGATTAGTTCAAAATTAGAAAAATAAAATTGTAGTTTTCTCAACATATTGTTGAGTTTTTGTCCTGACTTTTCCTTCTAAAAGACTTCAATCCTCTATTTTGAAATCTTCATCTATGCACTGCTCTTCATTCTCTATTTCAACCTCTCTCTTCACTATGTACGCCCATTGCCTAGTTATCAATGGAGTACGTAGCAATGAGAGGTTTTGAAATAAAGGATATCAAAGAGAAATTAGACATGTTGATACAAAGCTTTTCAATGGAAATGAAAGAAAATGGAGGATAAGTGAATTGAAAGTGGAGGACGTAAGTCAGTTGATAACTATTGATATACTGTATTTTTTTAAATGAGTTTTGCAGTGCAATGTAACTATTGATATATTGTATTTTTTTAAATGAGTTTTGCAGTGCAATGTAGATATGTAGACTGCATGGCAATTCGCTGTGTGTCATAGCTTTGAAGGGCTTCTGATTTACATAGCTTCTAATTCATGTGGGAATATGTTTTGAGTGAGTTTTAATTTAGGCGGGTCTTATTTAAGTAAAGGTTCAACCTGATCTTTTATTTCCTTTCCCTTGAATTTCTGATCTATTGTGTTATTTCTATAATTACGAATGTGTCTGCAGATGTTTAATCTTAGCACAGTTTAGTTCTAACACAATTAATCTCACATAGTTATTGAAGATGAAATGGATGAACGATCTCCCATAGAGAAGCAATAGACAAAGACAAAAAAATAATAGCACAGTAAGACTGTTTACATAGAAAATAGCTACGCATTGTATTCTAAGGCATTTGTTTAACATTGATTTTAGAAAATAAATTGCTGCATATTTTATGATTACTTAACTCTTTTCAGATATTTTAAACAGGGAGAAATAAACATTAGAGAAGCTTAGTCTGATAGGACAAAGATATGCAACATACATGGCCGAGCTGAGTTTGAAAAGCAAATTTTTCCCAAGTTCTTTAGTATGGAGAAAACCATAATTATCTGTATTGTCAATTTGTCATATATGGAGAACTTTGGCAGCATAGCAACAGTGTTTAACAAATTCGTTAATTCTCTAATTCATTATAGGGAAAATGGTGGGTAGGAAAATGACCTCCTGTTGGCTTCTCCTATCGATTCACATAGGATTTAGTGGGACTCTGCATACATCAGACTTCCAGGTGACTCGGGAAGGATTTCCTCCGAGTTAATGGTGGAGGCCCTTCTCTCTTCCCACAACACTTCTTTGTATCCGATTCCTCATTCCACTCCAAATAATGAACCCAACAATCAAAACTTCAATAAAATCTCTGCTCCCGGTAATGCCCATGTTCGATTTTCTCCCCCACTTGCGGTTCTCCCAGAACAACTGAAGGGAATGTGAAATGAAGAGAAAACAGTGTGGCGAATCTGATTTGGTTTAAAAAAAAAATCATGGTAGATCGATTGAAATTTGTAATAGAATAGATTTTCTCTGTGTGAGGGTTTTTATGAATTTCGCATAAGAGTGGAAGAGAGTTTTAAGTTGTTTGTATAGTAAAACGCCTGGCACAACGACTGGGAATTGTCTCTATATTACCATTATTATGTTAAATGTTTATGTATACATGAAAGTAAATTTGAGGATGTGAAGTGTATCATTTTGTAATTTAGTTAAAGAAAAATGGATCTAAGACTCTTCATGTCTTTATCGATATCAACTCATCTATCTGATACTTTACCATTAAATCTTATGATCTGAAGCTTTTTATATGTCTGAATATGGAATAGTGTCTCTCAAGGGACATATATATTAGAAAACAAGAAGGTATTCTCTTACATAATATAAAAAATGGAGCTTTAACTCATAAAAGGCATTGGTCACAGTCTGAATGCCTCATTGAAGGCATTGGTCACAGTCTGAATGCCTCATTGAAAGTTGTCTTACTTTAGTTTTTCATGCAGTACTTGATTTTCCACATTTAAATGGCGTAACTATTCTCATGGAGAGAATTGTGGGTATTTACGATCTTACAATTAAATAATTTTAATAATTACAAATTTATATTTCGAAGATGAATCACAATTTTGAGTTGGTGTATCTTGCATGTCAATTAGTAATAGTTGTAATTATAAATATATTATGAGACATGATTGTATAATCATATATATTTTTAAGCTGCATCCTTTTTAATAGATTAAAACAATTTTAAAGCTAAAAAACTGATATTACGAGACAAGATTGTATAGCTATATTTTTTTATATGAACATCCACAACTAACATAATAAAACAACTTTAAAGCTAAAAAAAGTGGTGGTACAAAAACAATGACAACTCTTAGTGCATTTAATATATGTATGCTAGTTTGTATTATGGCCATATATACATATTAATGGCTAAAGAAAGGAAAATATTAATGTTAATCTATATATAATCAACTTATACATGATTTTATTCTAGATTATTATATATTAATAATTAAAATAAGATATATTACCATAATCATTATATATGTTTATAATGATTAATATATTATATTAATATTATACCATAATCAATTTTTTTGGTTGGCATCGATTCATGTGTTTTTCATTATTAATTTAATATATGTCAACACCTTAATATATTTTTATTTATTTATTACGTTGATAGACGTAACCCTACAAAACCGATGTACAAAACAAGGTGAAGCATTTTTTATTCAAACTCTCATTTATTACGTATACATAATAGTGATGTGGATATTCATGTCTAAACATTTATCTACAAAACCCTTCAAACTATGTGTTCCAAATGCAGAATTTTGATATTACATTCCATGGATAGTATATATTCTTGTACAAGTATGAAGAAGAATATGTACAAGTACAAGAATATATACATTGTTTCATAGAAAATAAGGAATGCAGTCCTAGTTGTTCCCATCATTCCATAAATCGTTGATTTTTGAAAGCAAGAATTTTCTCTCTATAGTAAAATCTATCTTCTCAACCTTAATGATCTTGCTTTCAAGCATTCTTCATTATTGTATCTCATTTTTGCATGACAATGTGAAGAGGAATTGCGTAAGAACACTTCTTATTACATCTTCAATACTTGTTTCTGTCGCATGATTGAATTGTAGGGTATATAGTTCTTGTGTAGACATACCCATGACTTTTGTTGCTATTTCATCAAATGCAATTGCCCATATTATATATGTATGATCCTCCAGTTTGACTTGAAGTATGTACCTATAATTACAATCTACAAATGTGGCTGCACACTTCAAGCAATACTATTTATCATCTTCATTTTGAATAACCCTTTTCTTACATTGTCTTCCATTGAAGAGGACAAGTTGGATAATAGGAGTTAGATTTGATGAATAGTATTGTTGCCTTTGCAATGAATTGGAGGGGTTGTATTATTTTTGCCGATTTCTCTCGAATGTTGCTAATTGTCATTCTTGTTATAATAATAGACATATCAACAAGCTTTGCAGAGGATTGTGCAATAGTAGCCCCATTATGTGTAAACCAAGTTTTTAGTTGTTTTTCTTTTTCTATATCAGGGTCTGTAGATAGGTGTGTAGTATACTGATATAATCCACTGAGCTAATATTTCAAAATTTACATTCAATAAATATGTTTTCTTTAACTTTACAACCTTATCTTTAAAAATAGAAGATGTGTTTATTTAAAAGATAGAAAAATTGAATCATTAAAAAAAATTGTTGTTATGTGCATTTAAATTAGATGAGTTCCAAATATTTTCACATAAAGACTTTAAATGATTTAGTTGCTCTATTTTTGAAAAAATAAATCATATCAACCAACCAATGCATTTGAGTTTAAAGTATAGTCTTTGGTGCCCATACAAGACCTTACATGCAAGCATAGAAATAATGGAAATCTTAAGATAGTGTTATTTATATATAACAAAAAAACTTTCATTTGTATAGATATGTTCTTTCTTGTCTTTTCTAATTTCTAGAAAGTACACTATTGAAGGCTTCTTTATAAGGTATATTTGAAATACATTGAAGGTTATTTCAAAAATATTGAAGATATCTTCTGTTTCTATAGAAAATGATAGTTTTTTTGTCATGGTGTGGCTGTTTAAAAGTTGATTATCAACTTTCTTCTGAATACCATATGTAGCATAAGCATTAAAAACCAAATCCACAAATTTCTTACAATAAATTTAAGTATTTCACTGACCGATATTTTTTAAAATAAAAATTATAAATCCATAAACACTCTTATAAATCATATAAATTATCATTCTTAATTCTGGAAAAAAAGAAGAAGAAAGATAGCACTATTGTTCTGAAGATCATATGTTACAATAGAAAAAGCCCAGTACTGAATTACCACATCATAAATAATCTATGGTGAAAATTAAATTATTACAAGTTTAAATTAAATATTTTAAACTCGTTGTTTTAAATGCCAAACAATTTTATTAAATTCAAGCATGACAAGGGCAAAGGATAGAACGATGGGAATGGTTTATTGGATTACAAACCAAATTCTTAGGAATAAGTGAATTTTCAAATAGTTGGCCTACCTTTACATAGGTGCAATCCTTCCAATTATTAATAGTTGATGATAATAAATTCATTGAGAAAAATTTGGAGCATCAAATGAGTCCTCACTTTCACAGCATTGAATAATGTCTTGTTGTAATTATACACATGTTCATCAGAGTATTATTAATGCTGGCTAACATACATAAACGTTCATAAGTCCATAAATTTTGTAGAGAGAATTAGGTTGGAGTGACAATTACTGATGACAATATATCTAGTGCATTGAATATGGAAAATGATAAATTTCAAACCATATCTTGTGAAACCTTCAAATACTTACCATATTTCTCTACCTGTAAGAAATGTTTTGCCAAAAAGACTTTTAATATAGAATAAATATCCTCATAAGTATGTCTTCATTTATTTTTATAATACCATAAAGACTAATCTGCTACTATAAACAACTTAGTTCAGAAGTACAAAAAAACATAACTTAATTTTGTAATAATTAAGAGTACAAATGTGGGACTCATTGTTAAGTGTTTTGCTATACTAGATTGGCTACATTTATTTGGTTGTCAATGAGTAGCTTAGAATATATTATGTTAGGGAAGTAATATATAAATTAGTTTAGCACTATTGAGACTTGAAGGAAGGTTGTTAGCACTAAAACAAAGTGTGAAGGAAGGGTGATAGTGGAGAGGGCACAAACAATACCGCAATCAAACTCCATAGAGAGAATTGTTACATTTGAGAATGGATGAGGTTTAAATCAAAGGACCATGACTCTAACCCCTACCCAAATTTGTCAAAGATAAACCACACATTATGACAAGTGAACAATTAGGTTGACAGGAACAAAGTGTCAACATCAAAGTACATAAATGTCTAAATTTTTGAATAATAATTCAATTTCCAATACACTAAAGTGAAATTACATTGAAAATATTTGGGAAGAATTAAAAAAAAATATGAATGGCTGAATAAACTTAGATGTGAATGATTCTCTAGAGTCTAGACACTTATCTTTCTCCTTCAATATTAAGATTTTTCAATTGCAGAAGACATTGATACTAACAAGTTTAGAGAGGAAAAATGCAGAGCAATTGACCAAATGTCTGTTTCATATCAGGATGAAGAATGAAAGGGCATTTAAAGAAATTCTTATTTCCCCGATTCATTTCTCAATGAAAAGAATGAAAAAATATAGGGAACACAAATTAATGATAAAGCTACTCAATAGTTACCAGTCGAGAAGCATTAAATAGAATTCTTTTAAGACAAAAGTGCATCCATATTCAGAAAGTCACTAAAACTATGGCAAGTGAACAGTTAGGCTGAAAGGAACAAAGTATCAACATAAAAGTATAAAAAATGTCTAGATATTTGAATAATAATTCAATTTCCATTACACTAAAGTCAAATTGCATCGAATCATCTAAATGTAAGCCTGAAAATATTTGGGAAGAATCGGAAAAATAAATATGAATGGTTGAATAAACTTAGACGTGAATGATTCTCTAGAGTCTAGACATTTATCTTTCTCCTTCAATCTCAAGATTTTTTAGTTGTAGAAGACAATGATACTAACAAGTTTAGAGATGAAAAATGCAGAGCAATTGACCTAACGTCTGTTTCATCTTGGGACATGAAGAATGAAAGGGCATTTACAATATTTTTTTTTCCTTGATTCATTTCTTAATGAAAAAGAATGAAAAAATCTAGGGCACACAAATTAATGAGAAAGCTGCTCAATAGTTACGAATCGAGAAGCATTAAATAGAATATACCCAAAAAAATAAAATAAAATTGGAGAAAAAAATAGATAAGTAGTGATAACTATTGCAGGGAAACAAAAGTAGGTCAAGGTTCCAAGTCTAAAAGGATCTGGATGAACCAGAATACTATATACCAACAAGCTGCTTAAAATAATAATAAATATTCATCTTCCCAACAAAAAAATATTAAAAAAAGAACATAACAAAACAAAAAACAAACAAAACCTCAACCCTCTGTTAAATCCTAAATTTCTAGGCAAAGCTCACATGCAAAACAAAGATCTCTGAAACCCCCATTAAAATATAATAGAATTGGCTTACCAAACAAAAGGCAAATGTATTCTGCCTGCAAAAAAATGTACTCGACTGCTATCCAACAAAGAAATATTGGTTTAGTCACTGCTTCAATCTATTCACAATAAACGACAATACATATGAAAATATGGTAGTTTGAGGGTTGGTGGTGTTCGATTTTATGTGGAGTTTTCGCGAGTTTTGGTGCAACTTTATTGCATACCAATGACAGGAACATAATGTCGGTCATGGTCATGGCCACTTATTCGATGATTTTTTGCGGTAACTCATCATTTAATGTGTTTTGTTGAGGATTAAAAGCACACAACTTTTAGTCTTGCATTTTGGATTATCCACCTAGTAAAACCTTTTTCCGACAATTTTTTTCCAGACGTGAGACAAATTTAGTAGGTTGTGCCCACAATAAATAATCTATCGACTAATTATAATTAATTATTATTAAAAGGTTAATTATATTATAAGATTAACTATTAATAATATTTATTAATCTTATAATAAAATATATGATAATATATATCTAGGATGTTCACTATCCCTCTATCCTGCATTGTCATTTTTTTATGAATATTATAATTATAATCAAGCGGAGAACCAATATTAATTATTATAATATAATATAATAATAAGATTAACTATTTATACATGTATTAAAAGATCATTATTATAATAATAAATTATTATTAAAAGGTTAACTATATTATAAGATTAACTATTAATAATATTTATTATTAAAAGATTAACTTTATTATATCTATATTAAAAGATTATTATTATAATAATTAATTTTTATTAAAAGGTTAATTATATCATAAGATTAACTATTAATAATATTAATTAATCTTATAATATAATATATGATAATATATATATAGGATGTTCACTATCATGCTATTTCACATTGTCATTTATGTAAATATTTTAATCAAGCGGATGGCGAGAACCAATATTAATTATTATAATATAATAAAATTAACTATGTTATACATATATTAAAAAATTATTATTATAATAATTAATTATTATTAAAAGGTTAACTATATTATAAGATTAACTATTAATAATATTCATTATTAAAAGATTAAGCTATATAGGTATAATATAATTAATCTTATAATATAATCTATGATAATATATACCTAGGATGTTCACTATCCTGCTATCTTACATTGCCATTTTTGTGAATACTTTAATCAAGCGGGATGATGAGGAACCAATATTAATTATTATAATATAATATAATAATAAGATTAACTATATTATACCTGTATTAAAAGATTATTATTATAATAATTAATTACTATTAATAGTGTAGACATGGAAAATATACAATTCGATCCTACACACTGGATCCTGATTTACTAACACCATTTCATCCTGAATCATCTCCTTTGCTAGTCATTTAATCGAATAATCTATATTTGATTAAATTAATCACTCTTCATCTCTTAATTAAATAAATCAAATTTATCTAATTAAGTCATCATCTCCTGTTAATTAAATAAATCAATTTTATTTAATTAATTCTCTAATCCCCCTTTTAATTACATAAACCATTTTATTTAATTAATCCCTAAAGTCATCTTATTTAAATTAAATACATCTATATTTGGTTTAAATCCAATATCATCCTTCTTTAATTAAATAAATCAAATCTTTATTTAATTAAGTCTTTAATCATTTTCCTCTCATTTTGATTTAAATCAATCCTAAAATCTAAGTCAAAATGGTCAAATCATCTAATCTCTCATTAAATTGACCAAATCTTGATTAATTTAATCTCAATCACTAAAATCCTCTAGAGAATGCAACTTGCACAATAAATCAATTACTTTGATTTATTTAATCACCTATTTTCTTTCAATAAGGAATAAAAGAGGAATATTCCCTCAAGTTTGAATTCAAAAATCCAAGTGGATGGGTACTTCCAACAAAGCATTCACTCCTCTTACATGTCCTTGTGCATTGGGCCAAGTGACATTAACTCCATTCTTCTCTCCCTCCAACATGTCACATTCAAATTTCAAATTTGAATCCAATAGCATTTATCATGCACATTGACCAAAATGTGCACAACCTTCAACCATTCACATCTTGACAAGTGACACTTGGCCATTGGATGTTGAATGATCCCACAGTGCCCAATTTCACTCTCTTCTCCATTTTGGAAATATATAAATGAGAGACTCTTCCTCTCATTCTAACATCCACAATTTGAGTAAACTTATTATACTCAATTTCATCTTCAAGCATAGCCATTTTTATCTCTCTTTATCAAGTTCTTAGCTAGGTTATGCAGGAATTCAACCAAAGTGGATCAAATTATCATCAATCAACAAAAAGGTTGGGAAATGACCAATTTCAACACATCAATTGGCACCAATTCCCCCATGGGATCAAGAGTTTGCTTAGTTTAGATAGATTTAATTTGGTTTATTGCATTGTTCTTCACTTTCCTTTCTATCCAAGTTTTGTAAATGGATTTCATAGGGAATCCTTGTTTCACCTTGCATTTTGATCTAATAATGTGTTTGTTTGTTGTATTTGTGCAGGTATAAAACTAGGGTTCACAAAAAGGTTAATTGTATTAAAAGATTAACTATATTATACTTGTATTATACCTTGCTAACTCCAACCCTATATGCTTATGTATTTATGAATAATATTCAAATGAATGTTGAAAGTGTATCCATTAAGCATAAGAAGTACACCAACCTGATAAAAAACTAAAATAAAAAATTAGAAACAAGCACAAATAGTAAATCAAAAAACAAAGAGCGTTTCTTATAAATACAATCAATAGCCACTAATTCACCACAACAAGCAAGCAAAGGATGATTGATTGATCACGACAGAGGAGGATTGATTGATCACAACAAGAGAAGATTGATTGATTTCAAAAAGGGAGGAGGTTTTACTAAAGACAAAATTAAAGGTTTATCACTTCTATCCAAAAATTTGTCAACAAATTTTCTCTTTAAACAATTATTTTTTGTTCTCAAATTTTTACTGATTATATTTGAAATCAAAAAGTTAATAATGTATTTTTTAAATTCTTTTGTATAATCAGGAGTGGTGTAATTACATATGTAATCTGGGTTGTTTAGGGTCATGATTAGGGGAAATATGGTTCATTTTAAATGGGGGTTGTGAATTCTCATGTGGAAGCTTTTATGTTTTCAATTCTGGCTAGCAACAACCAATGTTATTCATTTTTATAAATTTTATTATATTATATATTAATATCTATACAGGCTTCTTGCCTTTCACCTAATTTTTTTTTTTTAAATTATATATATTTGTTTTTAAAATTTAGAGGCGAACCCATTTCACCCGACAAAATTGAATTTTAAATTCCTTTCATGAAATGGGTGGGATGTAAGCATATATTTTAATCTATTACAGTTTCTTTGAATAGATTTTTGTTGTTGTTTCTACCAATGTACTGTCAAATACTCAGTAGAAATTCAGGTTACCGACCTTCTGCACAATTTATCCCCGATAAAAAATGATATTTTGCACTTAATTGAACTTGTTTGCTAAAAATTTCAGAGAGGGTCGCGACCATATATAAAAAATAAATAAATGTTTTAAAATCTATTATTTTTTAAAAATTTGTTTATCAATTATAAATTTTTAATAATATTTTAACTTTAGAATTATATAAATTTATTTTTTAATCAAATTTTAATAATTTTAAAATATTATTTTAAATTAAATTTGGTTCTTTTATATTTTAAAAATTTATAAATCTCAATAAAGAATTGTGTGATATGATCATGAATCAGCTTCATGGGATCTCATAGTGTCATATGTACAAACAAAGAGTTGCTTCTTGAACATCCAAAATCTCAACACTATTTTTAATTATCCCTTTGTTTACCCTTCGTCTCATTTAAAAAGTTTTTAATATTAAATTTTAAAATCTGCACTCATACTTCTCATGCAAGTTTGCTGCATGAATATATTTCTCATATATTTTTATTTTCAAATCTCAAATCTATTTTTAGTTATCCCTCTCTTTACCCTTGTCTTATTTAAAAAGTTATTAATATTAAGTTTTAAAATTTGCACTCCTTTTACTCTTTTTGTCAGTGTTTTTTCATGCTTCGTATATTTTTAAAGGTTCTTTTATTAGGAAATCAGATTACGCTTTGTAATGTAGAAAAAAAATATTAAGGTTTTAAATGCAAGTTTAAATTAAAATGTTTGATTTGCTGTTATTTCTCATGAATTTTAATTTTTTTTCACCTAATGAGCATTGTTTTATCCGTAAATTGTTTATGGTAACAAAAAATGTTGCAGTATTTGTTTGGTTGCATTATTTGTTCAGGGGAAGTCAATTTTTTAAAAAATATATTTAAAGAGTTATAAGATGAGTGAAAAATTTAAATTCTATAAGTAGCAAATATATTCATTCTATTTTTAAAATTTATTATAGAAGTTAAATTATTTTTAGGGGAAGTCGATTTCTTTTAAAATATATTTAAAGAGTTATAAGATGAATACAAAATTTAAATTCTATAAGCAACAAATAATGTCATGTCTGGCGGAGTGTCAAAGCTAGGGTGATACCTAGACAAGACGTGAAGAGTTAGTCCGCACTTCCAATCTCTCGCGGGCTACTCCCGACTCACGCTTGTAAACGGGTTGGTGTTCACGGTTGTGCCCCACGTACCATGCGTATATCAAAGACTCCATTAGCAAACTTGTTAAGCCTAGATAAAGGACCGTGTTGACCATACCCTTAACACTAAAACTAGGCTTATGTTGTTTGAAGTGTCTTCTTGTGAAAAACCAGTGATTGTCAGTTAGTTTTGGCCTTTTGTTTGTTATTTTTCATCCTTTTTCATCACTATTTTTGACTAAGTTAGGTTTAGACCCATACACATAGGCGACCTTGCCCCCCTATTTCAATTGTTGTTTATCTTGACCAAGTCAAACTTCTGGCAGTTTTTCCTGTTTGGGTGATCTTGCCCCCTGTTTGGGTGACCTCACCCACTGTTTGGGAAACCCTACCCTGAGTTTGGGTGACCTTGCCCTCAAGGGGCGATCCTGCCCTCCAAACAACCTTTTTCAGCCTCTATTCGCTGGTCGTTACCATGTTCTGGGAACCCATTTTCCGGTTTCGAGTGTCGTTCCTTCATTTGAATTGTCCGTATACCCATTCCGATCATCCGTTTGGCCATTTCAAATACCCATTTGCCCATTCTGAACATCATTCCCTCATTTCGGCCACCCATTCACCCATTTCGGGAAGTCGTTTACCCGTTTCGGGAAGTCATTTACCCATTCTGAGAAGTCGTACACCCGTTTCATGAACCCGTTTTCCTTTTTCTGAGTGTCGTTCCCCTACCATATACATCTGCTCACCCATTTCGAGTGATTGTTTCTCTATTCTGCAAACCCATTTGCCTATTTTGGAAGTTCGTTTTATCGATATCATTTAATCATTTTTCACTCCAAGTTGAATCCAAGACCTATTTGGGCGACCTTGCCCTAGTTGGGTGACCCTGCCCGAGTTTGGGTGGCCTTGCCCCAAAACTACACCCATTTCCAAAATCTGGTCCGAAAAGCCAATTCCCTAAAAGCTTGTTGTTTGCCTAGTTGTTTGCTCATCTCATTCGCACATAATCCATGCATCAGTCCATTTGCATCTTGATCCATTCACATCCAAATCATTATCCAAATCATATAGGTGCATCCTTAATCATCCTTAGGTTACACACCCGTTATCTTTTTCTCAATCCAAATCCTCTAAAATTTGTTTGAAGTTGTTATCTGAATTGACCGAGGTGTTTGAACCGATCATCATCCTTGAACATCTACTTAGGATCACCATCCATCCTGAGTTGATCATCATCCTTAGCCCTATCAATCCCCTTCCATCTCAAGGTGGATTTGGTGCCGTGATCATCAGTTCATCCTTTAATCTGATCAATCAACACCTTAAGTCATCTCGGGTGATTTCTGAAACCAGTTTAGAAACCCTTCCAATCATCCAATCAATCGATCTTTGATTCAATTGTTTCATCGATCAATTGTTTTATCAATCAATCCAATCCTATCCAATCCGATCGCATCTTTATCCAACTATCCAATCTATCATTTTATCAATCAATTCAATCTTATCCAATCCGATCACATATTTATCCAACTAGCCAATCTATCCAATTATCCAATCAATCGATCTATCCTCCAATCTAATCAATCAGTCCAATTACCACTTAGAACATCATTGCATCGTTATCTTAGAATTTTAGCTTCATCTTAGACCACCTACCTGCCTCACCCTTTCATGCCCGTTCAGACCCGCTCACAAGCAAAAAAGAAAATGGAAAACCAACAAGCTCATGGTTCCCAACCAAACATCCCACAAGATCCTACTCACATTCCAAATATCCCACACAATCCTCATAATGGTGCTTCATCACAATCCAATATCAACATCCAAAACACCACACCACCCGGTGACGAAAACATGGTAAATAAACCCGAAGTCATTGTTGATGAATACCTTAGTAATCCTGCTAATATTTAGATGATAGATCATCTCCTTAATGAACGTGGGGATAAGATCATCGCCACTTTACTCATGAAAGGAATCAAACCACCATCTGATTTTGATGCATCACAATATGCCCTTCCAGCACCTGCCGATCCGCAAACTTCATAGAACATTCCAGGGAATTCATATGTCTCTGAAAGTACACCCATAGACAATTGGTATCACCTTGAGTTTGGAAATGTTGTCATCCATCAAGTCCAAAGCTACCCTCATCTTCCAACCATGACCTCTACCATCACACCACCCAATCCTAACAACCCATATGTCTATGACATGCCATCATACATACCATCCGCTCCATCGCTCTCGCTTCAACAACCTAGTCAACCATCCATCAATACTGGGGGCACACCCGTTCTTACATTGATTCCACCTCTAGGATCTACATCCACATTCCAACAACCTCTAGTTAATCCACACCAATACACCACATTACAAGCACCACCACAACACATTGCTACTATTGTTGCTTCATCCCAACCACCTCATCAACAACCTCTACAACACACCGTCATTGTTCCACAACAAAACATTCTAATTTCCTAGCAGCACCCTACCATTCCTACCATTCCACCACATCAAGTGGTACAAACTACATCATAGCCACAACAACCGCCACATGGCACTTCTATCGCAATCCCAAAACAACAACATATTCCATCTTGCCCATCTTACCAACAACCATTACAATAGCAACTTTCACCACAACATACTCACATTCCCATGCAAACGGAACACAATCCTCTTATGAAATATCTTTATCATCCATCCAACACGTATACTGCTCCATCCCATCATAATCCTCATTAGGCTCCTCTAAATTAAACACAGACCCAACTACCACCATACACCAATCCTCATCAACAACCATCAAATCCACAACCGCCTCCATATGTCACATACAAGCCCACCATGGCACATCAATATCAATCTTATCCACCCTATCTCCAACAACAACAGTCTTATCAATAGGGTGCCACATCCACCTCTTACTACCAACAATTATCACAATATAAGCAAGGGGTGTCTACCTCTTCATACCATCAAAATCCAACAAAATACCAACAACCCGCCTCCTATTATCAACAAAAACCGTACTACCAACAAGCAATTTATACTTATTACCACCAAATCCAACATCCTCATATCCACCTTATGTTAATTTGCAATCCACTTACATCAATTAGAACCAATAGATGCATCATTATACATCTCAACCTGCTTATGATCAAACTGTTGTGATACCATCCTCAACATACCAAAAATACTATCCATATAATCAACAAAGACTTGGAAGAAGTCAAAGTTGCGTTAAAGGATTTACAAGTTGGAAAAGACAAAATATCATTCAAATTCGAGGACATTTTTCCTTATCCGTTTGATCCATCCATTTCCTTGGTTCCCTTCCCTAAACACTTTGAAATACCAAAATTTGACAAGTACAAGGGAACAAAAGAACCCAAAGCCTATTTGCAAGAGTTTTATGCCCACTGCCAAGAAGTCATGCATAATGACAACTACGTTATACGACTCTTTCCTAAGAGCCTGCGGGGGGTCACCCTCAACTGGTTCATGGGTCTTGAAAAGGGATCCATCAAAACCTTTGTGTAATTATCAGAACAACTCATCTCCCACTTCTCCTTTAATCTGGAGAAGGATATTGACATGCTTGATCTACTGAAAGAAAAAAAAAATGTGATGGGGAAACCTTTGCAAGCTATATGTAAAGATGGTGAGCCCTAGCCAACCAGATGAAATCACCACTACAAGAAAAAGACATGATTACATTATTTATCAAAAATTCACATCCGGACATGGCTCACAACTTCTGACTCCACTGCATCACCACCTTTGTGGCACTAGTGGAAAAAGGTCCTATCTTGGAAAGAGCCCTTGTTGCTAAAGGGAAAGTCAAAATTTTCAATTATGATAAGGAGAGGTCCTTTGGGGATAAACCTCGTTATTGGAATAAAAATAAAAATGTTGTTAATGATGGTATCACCGATACTAAACATGTCCAAGTGGTTGCTGCCTTGCAAAATCCACAATACCTTCCTCAACAACAATAGTCGATCCCAAATGCCATATCTGTGCCCCAAGGGTCACCTCATCCACCACAACAGTCAAATAAGAATAACCAAGGGGGCAATAAGCATCAATTTACTCAGTTAGGAGAACCCCTTAGTGTTGTATTTAACAAGCTCCTCCAAGCTAACTATCCCATCACATATCCTGTAACCAAGCCTCTTGACGAGTCTAAGCCCAAGCCAACATGGTTCAAGGAAAATGAGTATTGTGAATTTCACAAGATTAAGGGACATATCTTGGATAAGTTTCAAAGCCTAAAAACCTACATCCAGGGTCTCATAGATCAGGGCGAAATACATATAGATGTTAATACTGCAACCTCGTCTAATGCTCAACTTCAGATATACCAGAATGCTTTTCCCAATCATAATCAGGGCCCTAGTACATCCAACTTCAATCCTGGACCTAACAACAACAACCAAAATAACAACACTAATAACATCGCTTACAAAAATGTGCCATATAATTACCAAGGTGTTGTCACATACATAGAACAAGTGGAGCCATGTGTATCCATGATACACATCAAAGGTAAAGACCCACAATGTGCTATTACCACCCATCGTACTCGCATCACCATTCTAGGAGCCCTCACATCTACCTAGCTGCCATCTGTCAGTTCACAGTACAACATCCTTGATCACTTAGGCAAGACCTCAACTTAGATTTCTATCCTAGATCTTCTTAAGTTTTCCTCTGTGCATTAAGACATCTTGAAGAAGGCCTTGCAAAACACTCAAGTCCCCAACAACATTGATCCCACATAATTCCAAACATTGGTAGGAAACCTCTCAGCAACCTACCAATTAGCCTTCAGCCAAAAAGATATGCCACGCCTTGACTCAAGTCATAACCACCCCTCCATCTTGAGGTTGTTGTGAACTAACATAAAGTGAAAAGGGTACTGGTAGATAATGGTTCTGCCCTAAATCTTTGTACACTAAAATTCATACAATAGGTTGGATATACCCAGACTGACCTAAATAATCAGGTTATTACCATCAAAGCATACAACAACACATAACGAGATTCTGAGGGCACTATGTGTCTTCTAATTCAGGTGGGCCCCATTGTGCAGTGCACTATGTGTAATGTTTTGGACCTTGAACTTGCATATAACATCCTTCTTGGTTGCCCGTGGATTCACTCTATGCAAGTCATTCCATCAACCTATCATCAATGTCTGAAATTCCATTTTCAAGGAATGGAAGTAACTATACAAGTTGATCCTTAATCGTTTGAATATTTCCATGCCCTAGAGGCTTCCTTTTCACATTATCATTATTGCCCTAGAGTGGAAATGGGGGCATCCCAGATATTAGAATCTCCTCCATCCACCAACACACTAAACACCACTTCATCCATGCCATCATCCACACCTGATTCCACCATCACCAAGGTCTAGATCATTGACAAGGGGTGTGGTGAGTACGAGATGCATACAACATTGAATGTGGCAACCATGCCACCCTCACAACGTACCTATGGCCAACCTTCTTCATCTATTCCTAAAGAAGAAAAGACACTCACACTCACCTCCAAGAACATGGGCTTGACAACATTTAAAGACCTAGGTTCCCTTCAGGATCAAATGGAAGAGGATATCAGTCAGTGGGTTTATAGAGAAGAACCTAAGCCACCACGTGCCCTCATGGAATACTTCTAGGAAGTCTATCTGCATGCGTCCAAGTTCGCTGAAAAGTAAAACTACCAAGATAGAGGTCTTGGTATAAAAGAGCAAGGAAAATGACAACCCATTGAAGCATCTATACATCCGAAGAAAATAGGCTTGGGCTATGACCAAAAACAAAAAGGCCCTGTAGCATCAACTAGTGTTTCTAACAATACTAGTGTGGATGATAGTCTCCTTGATGAAATTCCTGAGGAGGAATCCATCATACACGCATACGATGATCTGGATCACATTGACCTCCCTGCCATGTTGGAATGCTTATCTGTTTGCACCATCACCTTATTCCTCAAACATCCTGAGCTCATAGATTACGACCTACAAGGTAGCACACCTCTCAACACATTTTCCTTAGTGGACCAATATGTGCATCTTATGGGATTGGGGGAAGATGAATGCCCCAACTGCAAAAATAGAAAGAAACAAAGTACAAAAGGGTCACCTAGTGAAAACCTCCTTGAGGCACTTTGTGACTTTGAAAAAGTAAAAACAAAGGGTGTATCTCCTAGTGAAAACCTCGAAGAGGTGCTAGAAGATGGGGAGATTCATCTTCCCCTTGTAGGGACTCAACTATTCATCCGATCATCCATCTTGATCGAAGAAACACAAGAAATCAACTTGGGAACTGAAGAAAACCCAAAGATCACCTATGTGGCTAAGGCATTGTCAAAAGAAGAACATTCTACCATCACTAGGCTCCTTAAGGAATGGATCATCAAATTTTCCTGGACATACTCAAACATGCCTAGCCTTGCTCCTGCTTTGGTGGTACATCACCTAGATGTCCATCCTGATGCAAAACCTGTCAATTAGAAAATCCGCAAGATGCACCCTCAAGTGGCTCTACTGGTTAAGAAAGAATTGGAAAATTTGTTGGAGGTAGGATTCATTAGACCAATTGATTACTCTGACTAGATATCCAACATAGTCCTAGTTGATAAACCCAATGGAGATATCAGAATCTGTACAAATTTTTGAGACCTTAACAAGGCTTGTCCTAAGGATGAATTCCTGTTGCCCAATATTGATATGTTGGTCGATCTCACTGTAGGACATGAGATGTTGTCCCTCATGGATGGTTTCTCCGGTTACAACTAGATTAAGATTTCCCATGAAGACGAACACAATATTGCCTTTACTACACCTTGGGGTACATTATGTTATAATGTCATGCCCTTTGGCCTCAAGAATGCGGGGGCAACATATCAGCGTGCTATGACAGTTATCTTCCATGACCTCATCCACATAATAATCGAAGACTATGTTGATGGCCTATTAGGAAAATCAAGAACAAGGGAAGAACATCCTGCAATCCTCAAGAAGATCTTTGAACATCTGGAATAGTACAAACTATGCTTGAATCCAAAGAAATGTGTCTTTGGTGTCACAACTGGAAAGCTCTTGGGTTTCATTGTCTCCCGTAGGGGAATAGAAGTTGATCCTACTAAGGTCAAGGCAATCATAGAAATTCCTCCACGTAATCTGAAACAACTAAGAAGCCTGCAAGGTAAGCTCCAATCCATCCGAAGGTTCATTGCACAACTAGCCACAAGGTTTATTCGTTCATGCATCTCCTCAAGAAAGATATTACATTTAAATGGAATCCACAATGTCAACTCAGTTTTGATCAAATCAAAGAATATTTGGCTCACCCACCTATTCTTATGCCACCTATTCCAAGAAAACCACTCCTCTATATTTCAGCTACTTTCATGGCATTGGGGGCATTGTTAGCACAACATGATGAGTCATCCAAAGAAAGAGAAATTTACTACATCAGTCGGACATTAGTAGGTTATGAGCTCAACTATTCCCCAATGGAAAAGGCTTTCCTAGCCGTAGTATTTAGCTCACAGAAACTCCGATAGTACATGCTTAGTCATCCGATCAAGCTCATCTCTAAGGTGGATCCGCTTAGATACCTGTTATCTAAAACAACACTAACTGGTCGCATGGCTAAATGGGTCATGCTGCTAAGTGAATTTGACATAGAGTATGTGGATCATAAAGCAATCAAGGGACAGGTAATTGTAGACCATTTGGTAGATGCCCCACTAGTAGATGCTTATCCTTTAGAAACAGAGTTTCCTGACGAAGGGGTCTTTGCAGTTTCAGAAGCCACCACATGGACATTATACTTTGATGGATCATACAAAAACAATAGATCAGGAGGAGGAGTCTTGCTCGTCACCCCCCAGGGTGATTACATACCAAAGTCATTTAAATTGGATTTTCCCTATACCAACAACATTTCTGAATATGAAGCTCTCCTTACAAGCCTTAAGATTGCAGTCCAATGGCATATCTCTCACTTGCAAGTCTTCAGTGACTCCCAACTAGTTATCAAATAGGTCAATGATGAGTTCCTAACCAAAGATGATAAGTTGTTACTATACAAACGTATGGTAGATAAATTCAAGAAGTATTTCTCCTCCATCCAATTTGATCAAATACCTAGAGTAAAAAATAGAGCAGCTGACGCCATGGCCACTATTGGCTCACTCCTTGACATGCCGAAAGATCCTACTGAGTGTGAGTTCCTCATAGAGACACTGTTAATCCTTGCATATGATATCCCTGAGAGTGAAATGGTATGCGACATTGTAGGTCCTGAATCCCCTTGGTATCAAGACATCTACACTTATCTCCATGAAAACACCTTACCATCTAACCTCACACATAACCAACAAAAATCCTTTATCCAATGTACATCCCATTACACTAGCATAGGTGATACACTTTATCGATGTGGATATGATGGAACCCTCCTCCAATGTCTCAACGAGACCGAAGCCCGCACCACATTGGTAGAAGTACATAGTGGTATATGCGGGGCCCATTCTAATGGATGGTCCTAACCAAGAGGATTCTCAGAGCAGGATATTATTGGCCTACAATGGAACATGATGCTTATGAATTTTTCAAAAATTTCCTTCCCTGTCAGCAACATGCAGATCTAATTCATTCTCCTACACAAGAGTTACAACCCATCACAACACCATGGTCATTTTCACAATGGGGTTTCGATTTGATCGGCAAGATTTACCCTCCATCCTTTGACGGTCATACTTTCATCATTACCACCACTGAATACTTTACCAAGTGGGTGGAAGCTATACCACTCACCCAAATTACTGGTGTTCAGATATCCAAATTCATCCTTTACCATATCCTCTATAGGTATGAAATCCCCTCCACCATCATTACTAACAATGGAAATCCATTCAAAAACAAGTGCATGAAATTCCTCTGTGAGACTTATCACATCCAACATTGTTGGTCAACTCCATATTACCCCTAGGGTAATGGTCAAGCAGAAGCAACCAACAAAACCCTAATCAAAATCATTAAAAAAATGGTTAACAACACTGGTCGAGATTGGCATCTCCATATCCATCCCGCCCTCTGGGCTTATCGCACATCCATCCACACCCCCACTGGCGCCACCCCATACTCACTAGTTTATGGTGCTGAAGATATTTTGCCAATTGAAGTTGAGATCCCATCACTTTGCATATCTCTGAAGAATCTGATCAGTGATGAAGACACCCGGGTTGCACGACTGGCTTAGTTAGAACTCTTGGATGAAAAAAGATAAAATCCTACAACCATCTACAAGCCTATCAACATCGACTTAAGAGAATCTACAAAAAGAAGGTCCGCGCTCACCAATTCAATGATGGCGACTTAGTCCTTAAATAAAATCAGCGAAATCGGCATTGGGAAAAGAAAGGAAAATTTGAAGCCAATTGGTTAGGCCCTTATGTCATGACCACAAAATATGGTTCTGGAGCATATAGGCTATCTACACCTGAGGGAGATCCCCTCGAAGTTCCCATCAACATCATGCACGTGAAGAGGTTTTATACCTAGGTCAGCCAGGGTATCTTATCCCGTAAAAACTAAAAAATACAAAAAAAATAAAAAAATCAGAAAATTCCAAAAATAGTCAAGAGAAATAATTCGTCCTATGCTGAAAACCACCCTTGGTGGCACCTTGGATATGTACAATTGGTGAAAATCTGGCAACATACGCTATTCTTATAGGGCTTAATCATTATCTACCTCATGTACTAGTTACTTTATCCATCCGGATCAATCCTCATCATCCTATCAATCCTATCTAGCATCCCCATCCATCATCCGACCGCTTGGTATATTTTGGTTGAGCATTGGACGATCTTCATCCACTATCTGTCATCCTGAGATTTTATCCTAATATGAGCTTATGCCATCTCATCATTTCAGTCATCTCCACCTACGTTCATTCATAGTGTCAGTCTCATCTAGATCTCGTCCTGTCTCTCTTGAACTACGTCGCCCCTTCACTTTCACGTAGGTAAGGCCGATCATTTGATCCGCCCATGGGGATTTGTTTCTTGTCATCTCCCTCTATCTGTGTCTGTCTTCGGTGAACTACGTTGCCCCTGTGATTTCACCTAAGCAAGACCGATCATTTGATCCGCCCCCAAGGCTATCTGGTCTGTCATCTTTTGTTGTTTTTCCTCTTGTCTTTGTCAAACTACGTCACCTATGCGCTTTCACATAGGCAAGTCTAATCCTTTGTTCAAGCCCTAAGGCATCTGTCCATCCTATCATCCATCGAGGTCCTCATTGTCCTCTTTTCACTCTTATCCATCATTGGTCATTATTCCTTTCCGAACTACGTTGCCCCTATGCTTGCATGTAGGCAAGGTTGATCATTTGATCCACCCCCGCGGCATTTTGGTCATTCATCATCTGTCTTCATCATCCTTTTTCCACTTTATCCATAGTCTTTTCTTGAACTACGAGGGCTCTGCGCTTTCACATAGGCAAGACTGATCTTTGATTAACCCTTGAGCCCCTAGGTCTTTAGGGTGTGTCAGTCTTGTGTCTTGTGTCATGTTTACAAGTATGTCCTTATCTCGTTGGTTCTTCACAAATGGAATCCATTCGTGTCACAATATTTAATCGGTTTTCGAATATCGTGCGTCATTAATCAATCTTTTAGTTTAGCATCCATCTTTGGTCTCAATAGGATGTATCCTTCCTAACAGACCGCATCAACCCCATCCATCATCTTGATCCTATGGTAAAGGATATTTTGAAATTGATTGTAATCTTTTGATGCTTTTGGCTTTTATTTATCATTTGAGCCTCCTATAATCACTTGTCAAGGCCGCCATGATCCATCATATTATGGTGTGTTTTGACTAGTTAACATAGGGACATATCTTGATTTTTATTTTTGTTTGTTGTTTTCTTGGTTGTCTCATGCAGTACCCACCAAGACCCCTAAGGTCTTGTGTTATGTTGAGACATCCTTCTGTGCTTGTGGTTATCCCAATGCCTGGCCCGACCGAAGTCTTCGCGACTTTGGGGTGTTGAGATAACCTTCTTGTTTTCTATGTTTGTTTCTACATTAGGCACATGCCCGCCCTAGTTCCTTGTACTTGGGCTTCACATGTATTCTGCTATAGCAAAAATTAGTTCTCTGAAAATGGCAACTTGCATTCGCATTGCATTTCATTTTCTCCTCCATTGCATGTATCCTCCACCCTCTTCTTTGTCCCGTGACTTAAGATTTTGGTTGTGCAAACGGTGATTTCCTTGTCCCCTTTCTTCTTAGGATCCCTATGTTCTTGACAGGTTCAGTCGTACACCCATCACATCCTTCGCTTCCATCATAATGCAGGCCCTTATGTACATTCATACCCACATTGCATTTAGTTTGCTAAGTTGCATTTCATCCCATATGCATAATCATGTTAAGATGTGTAGGTTAATTTTAATTAATTATTCTATACATCTTAAAATTCATTTCATTATTAATCCATTGCATATGCACGTTAGTTCATATCATTAGTTGTCACCTGCATCACACATTATTAGGTTCATTTCCACATCCATCGCATACACAATCATAAATCATCCATCACATCCTACATCATAAACATTAAGCATCATGCATATCATAAATACATTCATAATCATCCATCACATCCTACACCATATGTGTTAGACATATTGCATATCATATCATATCATACACATAGAATACATTCATAATCATCCATCAAATCTTGCAGCATAAATGTTAGGCATTCTGCATATCTTAAATCCATAGGCATATCCATACATCACATCATAATAACTATCCATAATAAACCATAAACATACACATATGCATAAATAAAATCATTCATCCCATACACATCATATAACGACAATAAGGGCTCTCGCATATCATATCAAAAATCCAAATACAATGTCCATCATAATCATGAAAATACATATCGATAAGATCTCATCAAAATAAAGTGCGAGTACAAAGCTATGAATCAACTCTGGTTTTTGTTGCTCTGTACTATATCCCATCCTGTACCTGTCAATAATCGAGATCCGATCCCTTTGATCCTCTAAACCATGAGTTGTCTACATCCGATCTCTGTGGTGAGTCTGGCACTAGCCCTCTGCATGGAGGTGTCTCTCTGATGCTACTATACCCTCGGGTATGCATCCCTGCTGACTAGGATGGCGTTGGAATCTGTGGCGGTGCTCGAATATAAGTAGGAACCCATTGTGCTGGATCTGATACTGCTATGTATTAGGCACACATATAGTATCCTACCTCTCTCATACACTCCTCCCGTTCTCCAATCTGATGTCTAGCTGAGTCTCGCTCTACCCTGTACCTATCCCAATATCCACAAATGGACCTCCTCTCCTATGCCCATGCACCCTGCGCTAATCGTAGTTGCTCAATCTTTGATCCCATTCGTGAAACCTAATCCATAGCTCTATCCCTCCATCTATGTCTGCAGTGTCTGCACCTCTACCCCTGTCTCCCCACACTTGCTACCTCTACCTGCCTCTGCATTGCATCTCTCTCCATATTTTGTATTTGTGCCACTACTCTATCCCTCTCCTCTTGAAGGAATTTCACCTATGTCTGTAAGCCATCCCTCTATGTCTCCATCACCTATACCCGAGCCCTCATGGTCTCCTCCCTCTCCTGCATCAATTCCATATCTGATACTATCTCCTTTGCCACCTCAGATCTATCATAGAACTCATCCCGCTCCTATCTCAAATCCCTCCTCTCTCTCAACAGTCCCTCTACTTGCCTCCTCAGATCCTCCATATCCCTCTTTGCCTTCGCCAGCCTCTCTGCCGATATCTGCTCTATCGATCCTCCAGACTCTCATTGACCCCCTACTTGCAGTATTGTCATAGTAACCTCCAATTTGTCCCTTTCCCATCTAGCTGTCTCCTCAGCCTCATGCTCCCTCGATACCTCTCCCTCCAAATGAGTCACCTTCACCTGTAACCCACTCACCTCTACTTGTAGCCCTTTTATCTTGGCTCGTAGCCTCTCTCCCTCCCTCTGCATCTCTGCCTCATACTATGGCATTGTATCGGCCATTGCTAGGTACAACCTCTCACTCTACTAGTTGGGCTCGCAAAATGAGCACCTTTGCCTCCAGTCTACTCCTTGTTGCCTCTAAGTCTCTCAACCTCTGGTCGGTGTTATGTAATCTCACCTCTGCTCCTCTCAATTGTGTGACCAAATCCTCTGCTGCTGGTGGAATCATCGCCAAATGACGAATATCATGTACCTCTGTGTCCATTTCCTCTGCTCCTCCCTCATCCGCTATTTCCATCGCCTCAACCTCATCCCTATCTTCCATCTCCTCTGCATCATGTCTCTCCTCCTTGGGCTAGACCTGATCCCCTGTCTCCTCCTCCTCCTACCCGATCTCCACTGACCTCCCACCTGATCCTCCCCCTAACCACCTACTTTGGCTACCTCCGATACTCTCTCTTGCTGACCACCTACTTTGGATACCTCTGGTACTCTCTCCTACTACTCTACTACTCTAGTTTCTCTTGGTACTCTCCTCTGCCATCCTCTAGCTCTGCCCACCTCCAGCTCTCTCTGCTCACCTCCTCATGTTGTAGTTTCTCCCTTCTAGTTGCCCCTGGTTGCTCCCCTCCTGCTCTAGCTAACCCTGGCCCTCTCCTCCATAGCCTCTCAGCCCTGGCTGCCTCCAATTCTCCCCTCCGTCTCCTCCTCCTTCCCCCTATCCTACAAATCTAACCTCATCCTCTAGTCCAAACCCTAATGCCTCTACGATTGGAACCTCCAGTGTAATCCATGCAACTCAGTGTCGTGCAAACCATGCTGCATATCTCACCATAATCCATGCATCTGCCAACCCCTCAGCCATCCCTGGGTACTCTGCTAGCTCTCGCACTAGTGTAACCTAGTTCTCCCATGCAAACTCTGCTGAAATCGCATCACCCCATGGTCGCTCCCGTGTAATTTGTCTGAACATATTAGGGGCACCTGGAATATCCTAAAGCAACCCATATTGCCTCGTCACCCGGTTTGGCTTGTGTGACTTTACCGTCTGCAGCTCCCTCCCAACTATAGAACATCAGGTCATGAAGTATCTTTCATGCCTAGCCTCATCATCCCTCCATCCCCTAAAGCGTCGTGTCATATACGACCTCCACACTATATCCTCCTCCTCCAGATCATTAAACAACCTCCTCCACCTATCTAAATCTCCTATACCCCGATACCGAAAAATCCAATCATACTCTACACCATACCAATAGGCCACTGACAATGTCGTATCCTCCTAACCCACTCTCACTACATCTAGCCTGAACACACTAATGTACTCCTAGGCCCACACCTGCAACAACGTCACCTAACACACATTGACCGCTCCCCGATAATAAATCATGTGCATATATTTGTATAGCTCTGCAAGGATGCATGGACCCCATACGAACTGTCCCTCTCTCCCCTCGACAATATGTCAAATAACCTCCATGTAGCTCAAGCTGCACAATCTCCCACTCCTATCCGACATGAGTATCCTGCTAATCAACCCGCACAGGTACAATGACAGTGGTGGTACTCTCAACTCCAAACATTTATCCAAGTCCAAAGCATTCTTCTCCACCGAAAGGTCCTCTCACTCGAACATGACCCATATGGTATGATCTAGCACCTCTCCCTCTGATCTCAACTTGCTCACCATACACCCTGCTATGGGCAATCTCAATATCCACGAGACATCCTCCAACGACACTGTCATCTCTCCTATCAGGAAATGGAAGGTCAACATCATTGAATCCCAACACTAGATCAGGGTTGTCAACATCACTCGATGCGCTCTGATGGATGGATACCTTAGTAAGTGTAGTAGCCCTACTTGGGCCAAACCCTGATGATCTACTCCGGTCATCGCCCACTGTATCACCACCAACACTTCGGATCTCCTCTCTTGCGTTCGCAAGTTGTCGAACCTCTACAACTATACCACATAACCTATCAGTCACCACATCATTCTCTTCATTTCTTTCCCAGCCCCATGATCCTTTTCACACTAACTTTTCCTATCCCTCTCCTATGGGATAATTTTCCTACATTTCTTCACATTTTTTTCCTCCTTCACGCCATTGACATTTTATTTTTTGGGCATGACTGTCCCTTTAGGTGCGGCTGCCCTTTCCGGGTGTGGTCGCCCCTTGGGGCACAACCGCTCGTTCTGGGCATGGCCTCCCATCGGGGTGCAGTCGCTCCTTCCCGGAGCGGGGCCACCTCTTTCGAGGCGTCGCTACTCTCTGGGCAGAGCCGCCCCTTTTCAAGGTGCCATTGCCCGTTGAGGTGCTTCCCCTCTTCCTGGGGTGGGGACGCCCCGCAGGGGCATGACCGCCCCTATCTGGGGCGCGGCTGCCCCTTTATGGGGTGCGACCGCTCCTATATGGGACAAAAACCCAAAAATTATCCTCTACACCCACCATTTCTCTCTCTAAACATCTATTTTTCTTTGATGTCCCTATTAGACATTTTTCCCTACCTGCTAGGTGAACTTAATTTTTTCCTTCTGCCCATTTTTCTACCCTACTTCTACTCCCAAACCCACGTTTTCAAATGGCATTTTAACTACAAAAATATCTCAAAAAATGCTAAAATCACACAGAGGGTTTTGGGCCTAACCTAGCATGGGACCATGCGCTCATGGTAGAAGCTCTGCACCTCATCCCCGTGGTGGATGATGTCATTGTTGTAATCCTCCAGCATCTTCTCTCCATATTTTTCCTTCTCTTCTCCTCTTCTCTCTCTCAACTGCCAACTGTGTAAATGAGGAATAATAATTCTAAAATTACTATTTATAACTTTCCCCCATCTTTTTAAATCCAAGGAATTTTTTCCCTTTATTTAGCTTTCTTTTCCTCCGATTAATCCTCCAACTTCCCGGGGTCGCCATTTGCAACTCGGGTGTCCGTTTGACCCCGTTTAAAAGCCATTCTTCATGGTTTTCCGATCTCTTTCCAATGGTGCCTTTTGTTTCTTCATATAAAGAAGTCATCCGGGGCCCCTTTTTTCTTCCCCTATCGCCCTCTAGAGGGGCATACCCTACCAAATCCATCCATACCTCATTCTTGGCCATTTCCCTACATGATTGGGGCATCCCTTGTCACTCCCTTTCATTTGAGAATCTCACACAACCTCTCCCATACTGGGACATCTTTTTTTTTCCAGTTGCTTCCTCTATAGAGTCATCTACATTTTATTTTTCTTCTAAACACTATTATTCTAACAATATTTCGAAGATGGGAAAAATGTAGACACCTAAATTTGACCCCTTACATAAGGTCAAATTTATCCCTTTCATTCATCCACTTCATCCCCTTCATCAACGTTAATTAAATAAATTATTTAATTAATTTTCCCATTTTCCCTAATGTATTTAATTCAATTTATTTAATTCAATTTATTAGATACTTTACCATTAGCCCACTTCCTCTCTAAATTAAATAAATCAATAAATTTATTTAATTTAGTCAATTATCCTGTTCAATTTTAAATTCATTATTTCTCTCTCCTTGTCACATCCTCCATAACCTTTTCACTAATCTGGATTAATTTAATTAATCCTCCATTAAGATACACAAATCCCTAATCAGGATTAATGTCACATCCTCCATATCTAGCCACTTGCCTCTAATCCTCATTATTTAGCCTAATCACCTATTTGCACAATCCTAATCCTAATTACTTCCCCTTTCTAGCATGTCCTTAAGTCAACCTTCATGGTACTTACCTTTTTTGGTTTGACCTCTTCCCCATGTGAATTAAAAATTCACACTTATTCCTCCCATGCATTTGTTTTCCCCATGACCTCTCAAAGGTCACATCATACACATTGGACAAAGACCCCTTTAGGGAAATCTTGTCTCACCCAATGGTCGCTCCAAGCAAGTGAATTATAAATTCACTTTTATTCCTTCAAGGCCATCTCCAATCCCCATGGTGACAAGAGTGGACTTTCTAAAAGTCCTCACTTGTCACTTTCAACCCCACTTGGGGACAAGGGATTATTTTTTTAGGATATCCCCTCTCATCCTAAGGTACTTGCAAGTATCTTGGGACCACATGGCCTTTTCCACATCATTTGTACCCCCCTCCATCTCACCATGTCATTTGGACACTTCATCCTCCACATGGCAAGATGTGAGGGCTTGTGAGTCCTCAACTCACCATAGCCCTCCATTTTGGCCATGGTGGCTCAATATTGACTGTTGAATCCTTTAGAGAATTTAAATAACCCCCATTTTCATTCATTAAGGATCCTTATGCATTCTTACCAAACTTATGCTCTCAAACCATTTAGCCATTTTAGCCATTGTTATTGCAACTCTCTTACATTTTGCATCCTAGCCATTATTGCATTCATCCACCATCATTTATCACCCAACTACCATTGCCATCACAAGCTTTCCATCAAGGAGCACACATCTAAAACATCATCAAGGGCCAACCAAAGATCAACACAAGCAAAAGATATATCTACTTTGTTGTTTTATCTTTCTTTTGTTTGTGTTTAATGCAACCCAATATTGAGGTGGTTTAGTGTAGTTTTTATCTTGAATTCTTTAGTTAGTTTTGCATATTAGGAGGTAACAACTTTCACTGCACATAGTTTTATATGTCGAGGATATTGAGAAAATTGTAATAAAATAAGTTGCAAGTTGTCGGTGAAGCAATGAACTTCAATATAGTGGCTAGTTCAAAATATTGATGGTGAGAAGTTGGTTATTAAAGGGTTTGTTTTCTAGTCTATCTAGTTTATCCACTGAAATTTTTAGAGGTTCGCATGAAGATTTGATCAAATTATGAGTTTATGTGTTTCAACAGTTGTTTTGTTGCTATATCTTGTGTTCCTGAAAGAAGATAATGTGATTCTGGTAATCTGAGTTGATGCAAATACTTCTATGGTGATTCATGATGCTTGTGGATGTTTCTAGATCATGTTCTATCTGTGTTGTTGGTTTGCATTGATCGTTGTCCTCGCGATTGGTGATTTTCTTCTGTGTGTTCATGCTTTTCATGTTCATGGCCAACAGAGTGATTGTAGTGTGTTGTGGATCTTTGAGGAAAATTGTTTAAGGTGTTTTGGGTCCCTACTATGTTTTGGCCAACATTGGTTGATTCACCTTAATAATTGCTTATTGATTTGGGCCGACAATTTGTACACATTTTATATTTTGTTGGGCCGACATGTAATTGATGCTATCCTTAGATGCAGATATATATGTTTGATTGTTTATATCATTTGAGATGAGAAATGTGTGCAAAGTGTGAATGTTGTGTGCTAATAAAGTTCAGATCTTTCGAAGGCAGAAGTAAAGTGTGAAGAAGAGTGAGCAGAAGAAAGTGTTCGTGTGCTTAACCAGAATTGTAATCAAGCATTAGCAGATGCTATTTTCTCAGTTCAAAATCTCACAGATGGATTTAATTTGAATGCAACTGTAAGACAACATGTCTTCCTTTGGGCAGTAAGCCTTTTTGTATTTTAGCAGTGATCTCTAGGCAGTGTACCTGAATGCAAGTGCATTCCCCATTTACTATACTTTTAACAGAGTATAAACTTGTGGATTAACCTCCACAGTATTTTTTTCCCCTAATAGGGTTTCCACACAAAAATATTGGTGTTATGTGTGTTTCTGATGTGTTGATGGTTTATGCTTTCATGTTTATTTATCAAATATGAGGATAAGTTTAATAAATATAATTTTTGTGACAACTGATTCACCCCTCCTCTCAGTTGTCTACCCTTGTGTTGCCAACAATTGGTATCAGAGCAGGTTCATCTAGAGAAGCTTGATCGCTTGAGGTGATCCAGGATGGCGACATATAAGAAGGATAGTAAAAGATTTGATGGAACAAATTATTCTCTGTGGAAGACTCGAATGGAGTGTCATCTAAGATGCATTGGTGAACCCTATTGGAAAATTACAAAGAATAGATATATCATCCCACATAATGGTCCTTCTACTATAGATGAGATTAAGGAATCTAAGTACAATATCAGGGCTAAGGAAGCATTGTTGAGTGCTTTGACTGATTTTGAGATGATAAATGTAATGGAGCTGAAGACTGCTTATGAGATCTGGAAAAATTTGGAAACTTTGTATGAAGGTGATACACATGTGAAGATTTCTAAGTTGCAGAGCCTGAAAGGGAAATATGAAACATTGAGAATGGGTGAAGATGAGGACATCACTTCTTTTATGCAGAGAGTGAATGATTAGTGTGTAGTATCATATGTGTTGGTGGAACATTGGAAGAATCAAAGATTGTTGCTAAAGTACTTAGATCCCTACCTACTGCATACAAACACAAAGTTGCTTCTATTGAGGAGATCTGAGCTATGACAAACGTAACTAGAGACATGTTGATCGGTAAGGTTGTTTCTTTTGAGTTAAGTGAGTTTGGTGAATATCTTCCTAAGAAATAATCTACATTCAAAGCTATTGTATCCGAGAAAGATAAGCAAAGATATGATTTGGGAGAAAGTTCTTCTAGAAAAATGTCCAAGTATGAGCAAGAAATGAGAGAGATTGGAGAAGGAGAGAAAACTAGATGAGCTTGAAGCACTTTTTGTCAAGAGAGTATCCAAAGGAGAAGGTAAGTATAAAGGGAAATTACCTCTTAAATGTGTTTCTTTCAATAAGATAGGTCATTTGTCTCAAGGTGTCCTGCAAGATCTAACAAGCCTAGATTCCAAAGAAAGTGTTATTTTGCTGCTGATGAAGGTGTGACAAATGATGAATCTAATAAGGGGAATGTAAGTGAGGACGAGTTTGTATTTATTGCTATCAAGGAAATTAATCATGTACCTGCTAATTCTACTAGCTGCATGACTGTGGAGAAAGCTCTAGCTGCTAGAGTTGGAGAAAAAGATGAATGGGTGATTGACAGTGGATGCTCTCATCACATAAAAGGTGATAAAAGTAAATTTGTGAACTTGGAAAAGTATGATGGAGGTGTTGTGAGATTCAGTGATGTCAAAGCTAGTGTAATATGTGGTAGAGGATCCATTTATTTTGATGGTAAGAATAATACTGATGATGTCCTATATGTTGAAGGTTTGAAGCAGAATATTTTAAGTGTTGGACAAATGGTTGACAAGGGATATAATCTTCAATTCAATGATGGAAAGTGTAATATCTTTCACCTAAGTACTGCTAATAAAAGTTATCTGATTGCTCAAGTTGATGAAAGTTGGTTGTGGCATAGAAGATTGTGTCATGTAAACTTTGAAAATATTATCAAGATAAGTTCTACCCAGGCAGTGAGAGATCTTCCTAAGTTGATAAAACCTACTAGTACTATATGCAAGGAATGTCAGTTAGGGAAGAAAACTAGAATCTCATTCAAAAGCAAACAATATTAGAGCTTGTGCATACTAACTTGTGTGGTCCTTCTAGATTCAGAAGTTTATAAGGAGACAAGTATTTCATGTTACTCATTGATGATTATTCTAGATTGATGTGGGTTACCTTCTTAAGGGGAAAATATGAAGCTCTAGAGAAATTCAAGATTTTCAAGGCTATGGTTGAGACAAAGATAGGTCTGAAGATTAAGTGTCTGAGATCAGATAGAGGTGGTGAATTCACTTCCGGCAAGCTTAATTATTTTTGTGAAGAGCATGGGATAAAGAGAAATTATCTGCCCTGCAGACCCCTCGACAAAATGGAGTTGTGGAAAGAAAGAACAAGAAAATTCAAGAAGCTGCTAGGACTATGATGTTGGAAGGAAATGTTCCTCATATCTATTGGAGAGAAGTTGTGAGTACTGTTGTTTATACTCTCAATTGGGTTCATGTCAAAGGTGATACTAGTAAGACCCCTTTTGAGCTATGGTTTGGTCATAAGCCTACTGTTAGACACTTCAAAATCTTTGGGAGTAAATGTTATATCAAAAGAGATGAAGATATAGGAAATTTTGATGCTAGGAGTGATGAAGGAATCTTTCTTGGTTATTCTAATAAAAGAAAAGCCTACCGGTGCTACAATAAGAGATTGAGGAAAGTAGTTGAAAACGCTACTGTAAGGGTTGATGAAGACACATTTAGACCATCTAGAGCCTGTGGATATGATTCTGACAATCAGAATAATAATACAGATAAAGGAAAGAAAGATCAGACTCTAAATCAGGAAAATCAAGAGGAAGAAACTAGTGAAAGTGCAAAAGCAAGATCACAAGAACCTGAAGTTCAAGAACAACATAAGACTCCAAGGTATGTAATACTGAATCATTCAGAAGATCAAATTATAGGTGATAAGAACAAAGGTGTTCAAACTAGGAGAAGAATTACAAAAGAGAACTGTTTGATTTCGAAGACTGAGCCTAATAATGTCAATGAAGCATGCAAAGATGAACATTGGATGGAAGCAATGAAAGAAGAAATACTGCAAATTGAGAATAATGATACATGGATTCTTGTTCCTAGACCTAAGGATAAAAATGTAATTGGAACTAAATGGGTCATTTGGAATAAATTGAATGACCAATGTGAAGTTATCATAAACAAAGCAAGGCCGGTGTGTACAAGATATTCTCAGATGGAAGGAATTGAATTTGAAGAAATTTTTGCTCATGTTGCTACGATTGAACCTGTGAGATTATTTCTTACCTATGCTTCTTACAAAAACTTCAAGGTTTATCAGATGGATGTCAAGTCAAAATTTCTAAATGGTGAAGTGAATGAAGAAGTATATATTGAGCAACATGATGGATTTCAATTGACTGATTAGGGAGATATGGTTTGTTTATTGAAGAAAGCATTGTATGGACTTAAGCAAGCCCCAAGAGCATGGTATGCCAGATTTGACAAGTATTTGTTGAAGCTTAGATTTAAGGATACTTTTGAGTATCTCAGAGGGAAGCTAGGGGTGATTACCCCTCCTAATCATAATTAAGATGCATTGACTTGCATCAGTTCATTCATTTCATAGTCATACCTTGTAATCCAGATTGATGTTGTGGTGGCTACTACTCAAGAGGGGTAGTTAGATGTTCAGATATGTGGTTTAGAGCTTGTTTGGAGAAAGCTAATGTGTAACTTTGTCATTGATGTTAAAGGGGAGAAGACTCATGTGAAAATCTATGGAAGAGTTAAGAAGAAAAAAGTCAGAATCTAAGGGGGAGAAAGTGCTAAGAGATACTTTCATTGATGGTGTTTTTTTCACATCATGTGTTGCCATCAATGCCAAAGGGGGAGATTGTTGGATATTTTTGATACGTGGTTATCATTGATGTCAAGAATATTAGCATTAATGTCTCTAAGGTTGTATATGTCAAGGATATTGAAAAAATTGCAATAAAATAAGTTGCAAGTTATCGGTGAAGTAGTGAAGTTCAGTATGGTGGCTAGTTCAGAATACTGATGGTGAGAAGTTTTAGATTAAAGGGTTTGTTTTCTAGCATATCTAGTTTATCCACTGAAATTTTGAGAGGTTCACATGAAGATTTGATCAAGGTATGAGTTTTTGTGTTCTGACAGTTGTTCTGTTGCTATAGCTTGTGTTCCTGAAAGAAGATAATGTGATTCTAGTAATCTGAGTTGATGCAAATGATTTTGTGGTGATTCATGATGCTTTTGGATGTTTCTAGATCATACTCTATCTATTTTTTTGGTTCACATTGAGCGTTGTGCTCGCGATTGGTGATTTTCTTCTGTATGTTCATGTTTTTCATGTTCATGGCTGACAGAGTGATTGTAGCGTGTTGTGGATCTTTGAGGAGAATCGTTTAAGGTGTTTTATGTTTGAGACATATTATTTTGGGTCCCTAATATGTTTTGGCCAACAATGGTTGATTCACAATAATAATTTCTTATTGATTTGGGCCGACAGTTTGTACACATTTTATATTTTGTTGGGCCGACATGTAATTGATGTTATCCTTAGATGTGGATATATATGTTCGATTGTTTGTATCATTTGAGATGAGAAAGGTGTGTGAAGTGTGAATAAAGTTTAGATCTTTCGAAGGCAAAAGTAAAGTGTGAAGAAGAGTGACAAGAAGAAAGTGTTTATGTGCTTAACCAGAACTGTAATCAAGATTAGCAGATGCTATTTTCTCAGTTCAAAATCTCTTAGATGGATTTAATCCGAATGTGACTATAAGAAAGTGTGTCTTCCTTTGGATAGTAAGCTTTTTTGTATTTGAGTAGTGAGTTCTAGGCAGTGTGCCTGAATGCAAGTGAATTCCCCATTTACTATACTTTTAACAGAGTATAAACTTGTGGATTAACCTCCACCGTGGTTTTTCCCCTGACAGGGTTTCCACACAAAAATCTTGGTGTTATGTGTGTTTCTGATGTTTTGATGGTTTATGATTTCATGTTTATTTATTAGCTCTGAGAATAAGTTTAATAAATATAATTTCTGTGACAATTGATTCACCCCCCCTCTCAGTTGTTTTCCCTTGTGTTGCCAACAGTTTGTTCTAATAACAAAGCTGAGGCAATGGTTGCTTTAGGGGGCTTCATGACCTTTAGCTACTCCTCCTTGGAAGCTAAAAAATATAATTTACAAGTGTTTGGCCCTGAAGAGTTTTTCACTAACTGCAGGGTACTACATGTCTACAGAGAAGGCAAAAAATCTGTTGATTATGCAACCAATGAGGAATTGAGGTGTGTGGGGTGGACCCATTGGACTAATAATAACATGTTGAAGTCTTTAATAGATATAATATTAAATGAAAAGTTTGAAAATGATTACAACTTGCAAAGATGAAATTTTGAAGCTTCGTGAGAAGCATGGGAGATTTGATGTGCTTAAAGGCTCGCATATTATTGATGTTAATGAGGGTACGGTGTTGCATTTGATGAAATCTTGTGGAGGTAAAACTAATAATTATTTCCTTTCCGAGGAGATTGAGGATCACATGGAGATATGTAAGTTGCAAAGGGTTGTCAAGTCAAATCGTGTCGATAAGCATAATGTCAACACTACATTTATTTGTAAAGATTTGAAAAGAATGGAATTAATTGAGATGAATATTAATTGCAATATAAAAATGATGAGAGTGTGGTACCAAGAATTGTGTTGTTGGCGTCCCCTAAAATAAACTTCTCGACTTCTCATTTTTCATGGGCTTGTAGTGTTACATTGAGTAAGAGTGTTTTTTGCAACAAGGGTTGAGATCCGAAGAAGCAGGTGGTTATGAGGAAGAGCTCGAAATAGCCTAAGAATCTGTAGAGTGTTAAAATGGGTGGCCCTAGGAAGCGCACAAAGCCTCCTAATTGCCAAGCTCTTAAGCAAAATGTGGACTTATGGAGGATTTTTTAAAATATGAGCATAGTCCCATTTTTTGAATCTCTAAAGGGTTACAATGCGAACTTAACAACCAAGTTCACAAATTCATGGAGGAAAGGTAGTGTTTCCATTAGGGTGGTTAAGTTTGAGGTCACGACAAGGTTCATTACATAGGCTACTGGTTTACAAAATCAAGGACTTAAAGTGGCTAGGAAGAGTGGGGCTGACTATCAAAAGTTCCTGGATAAGTTTCTACATGATGGGGGAAACCTTAAACATTTTTAAAATGGGTATAGCTAGGTTGGAAATTCCACCTCCCTATGCTTTGGTTAGTATTTTCATCATGATGTATTTTACTTTAGAAGGAAAATATATGTTGGTCCATGCATATCATTTTCCTTTGCTCAATCACATTAGGCTTGGAGAGAGAATCAATTTACCCTTCTACCTATTATCGTCTCTGCAATTAAATATTGAGAAGGGTTCTAGTCCTCCCCTACACCAAGGTTTGATGTTAACCTTGTATAAGCATGCTTTTGCTCTTAATCCCCATGGTAACCCACTGCAAGCTAGAAATGAAAACCTTGACAGCTTTGATGGCGATAATGAGGAATCCCTTGTTGATGAAATTCCTGCTGAGGCTCCTATTGCCTGCCCGCCTACCATAATTGTTGTTAGGAGGGTGCCAATTCCTAAAAAAGAGCCCTTCCCCTGCTGCCAATGTGTCGAATCCCTCAACCCCTATGACTCATAAATTTTTTGGAAAAACCATTTTTGAAACTGAGCTCTTGAAGGCTACCTTGGAGAAGAGAAAGAACTCTCCTCTTCTCTTGGAATTTCCCAAGGTGAAGAAATTTAAAAGAGATATCAATCCTTGTGATGTCATAACTATCAATGAGAAGGGTGTGCAAAATGAGGAGTCAAAAGAGGAAACATAGGGGAAAGGTAGTGGAGGAAGTGGTGGTAGAAGGTCGGCCTGCCTGGCTAAAGCTGCTTCTAAGGACAAGAAAGGTAAACAAAAAATGACTGCTTGTGAAGAGGAAGACCTGGGAATTGAGGATTTTGAAGTCTAGGAGGAAGAAGATTCTGAAGATATGGATTTTGAGGATACTGCTTATGATATAGGGGAAGAGGGGTCAGATGAAGATAAGGAAGAGGATGAGGAGGAGAAAACTGAGATTGATGAGGATCAAAATAATGATAATATGATGGCTTAGGATGCAGGGAACTAGGGCAATGAGACAAATGTGGAGGACTCTAGCATTGATTTTATGAAAAGTAGACTAACCTTTTTGCAGGTTTAGGTGGATGATATGGAGAAATCCTTGGTTACACTAATGAAGACCTAACTAATAGGCTGATGTGGAGGGCGATGTTGGGTGTTGTCTTGGGACAAACTAAAATTTCTAGGAAGTTGAAAAAATAGGGAAAGCCTTATGCTTTAAAGATGTTGGACGAGTCTAAGGGACCTGACTGGAGGAAATACATCTCCCTCATTGGAAAATATGAGGACCTGCTGAAAAAAGCCAAGTAATGGCTTCCTATTGTTGTTTGGATAGTTGCTATCTTGTTTTTGTCTTTTTGCTTTAATATATCGGATTGTTATTTTATAATAGCTTTGTTATGGTTTAGGACTATTTGGTATACTGTTGACTTGATCAATGGGTTGTGTAGTTTTCAGTATTCTAGTAGAAACTTCTTGTTTTTGATTAATATTGGATGGTCTATGGTTATGATGTTGAAAGATGGCCTACGTGCCATTCTGGTTATTGTTTTTTAAGGTTGGTTGGTGGTGTTGTTTCCCACCTTGTTTGGTTTTGTTCTATCTTTTGGCTATTACTATGGGATCAAGGCCCTTTCCCTTCTTATCTAATAAAAAACATATAACTCAAAACATGTGATTTAATTTAACTGACACAAATATAAAAATGATCGACGTAATCATTGCACCTCCTTTTGATGCAAGTGCTAGTAATAATTGTAACACCCTACCATGAAACCCTAGAGGACAACACACACTAACACCTAAAATGGAATAATTTTTTTAAAAGTGCATTAGACACACTATTGCAAATGAAACATTAAACACAAATCTAACCTAAGTCCTCTAAGGTCCATGAATACACTATTTAATTCTCATTAACTAAGTTAGTAAGAAACTATAAATCATTACATTAAACCAATTTTTTCAACAATATGAAAGTACATTTAATCATCAAATTTACAAGATCAACTAATATGAAATATCCAATACATGATCAATAGACATCATTTAGAATCCATCCAATTAACTAGCATATATAAAAGCATCTTTTACATTTTCCATTACATAGAAGAGTTCAACATTCATATACATTAGTACATCGTTACATTTGAACAATAATCTCTCCTCGTAAACAAGTGAGGAAGGTACATCAAAAGCATAATACATGATACACTAGATGTAAGGTACAATATATGAAGGATAATCCACAATAACTGGAACCAATGCAAAAGTCTTCAAATCTAGAAGTAACCACCACGAATGTGAACAAAGTGAGGTAACCCAATGGTGTGCATAGCACGTTCCACCCAACCATGTGGAACCCTAAGGTCCACCCCCTATGCTAGGAGATAATGATAAGGTCCCACCACCCAAGCAAAGAAGAAGAGAGTAGCACAACACAAAAGGCTAACATGACTCCAACATTCAAAAGTAACAATCAAATCATCAAGTAACTACCGCTTCCATAGGTACAAGAACAAAAAGGGGAAAACAAAAAGTCATTCAAGGTTGCTATAGGGAGGAGTTTAAGGTTGCTATAGGGAGGAGTGTCATCACATTATTTTCTATGGGTTACCCTGGCATAACCTTCCTAGGTTGTCGATTCTCTTGGCCACCTCTACCAGCTACCGGACCCCCATACAAACTCATGTGGGATCAACATACCTTCCAGTCAAACTAGGTAGTTGATCTTTCCATTCCAAGCCTTCCCACTCATCTCAAGCCTAAACAAGCACTTGAGCCATGAGAGAAGCGTTATCTTGGTTAATGAGAACTACACATCCCCCTAATTAATTTTAGGTTATCACTTGATTAAACTTTCAATGAGTTACCCTAGACCTGCCACTTTGTGTGTCAGACCCCATTGAGAGCCAGTCCCCTACTAGCAACAAAGACTCAACAATCCACTAACTGGGCAAGCTAACTTACACAACATAGTAAGCCACATGAATTATCACATAAATGAGGCATGCACCAACTCGTACAAAATATCCACAGATAACAATTCCACAGTGTAAGGCCAAAACCCACATAATCATAAATCAAGTATAGAATCAAGCGTTCACAAAAACCAATCATGAAAATCCAATCATAAAGAAAATTATTTTTCCCCAACCTCTGGAAGTCTAAAAAATCACTAACACAATGGTTTCCCCATCAAAGTGGCAATAATTACATGATCTCACAATCAAAATCCACCTCAAAATCAAAAGTAAAATCAACCGAAAAGGCATCCAAAGGAGACCTCAATTTTCTCTGCACATGATACCCAACCACTTATTACCTAACAAAATTACAACTTAGCTAATAAACAACTTAACAAATTCAACAATCACGACAACAATAGTAGTCAACCGATACACAATTCAATTAAAAAAAAATCAACCTCGATAACCAAAATCAACCTAAGTCCAAAAATCACGTACATAATTCAACACAAGGAATCAATCATCGTTGCAATCATGAAATACACTATTTAAAATAAACTCACCTTTAACAAGAAATCATGGACAACTCCATGAATAAACATCACTTCCACTTTCTATTTTACTCACCGACTTAATCCCATAATCCACCTAAATTACTTAATAGAGCATTCAACACTATAATACATTTCTAAATCTAACAAGTTAAAATTGTACATTTAAAATACATAAAGAAACTATCCTTTCATAAAAGGATACAAATAAAACTTAAACCCTAATGACTACTTGATTACTTATTTAAAGAAGGTATGGATCTACTATTCACATTTGATAAGAGTGTCTCATTAATTAATACTAATCAACGTAATAGATCTTTTATATACAAAGTGAGTTTTATTTCCAAATTGGTTTACTGATTTAAGGTAATTAGACACTCACCTAATTAAAGGTTTAGGTACTAGGATAAAATCTTCTAGTTACCGTTAGTTTTGAGTAGAAGAAATAGTTTATATCCTAAACCTAATCATGCAAATTAATCACCTAAAGTGTGATAAACAATAAAGAGCAATCATAAATGAAGTAATCCTCTACCAAAATAGATTAGTACAACATTTATTAGTGAATTATTAAGAGATCGTTTAAAGGTACGGTTATGCAATGAAATATCTATAGTTGGGGAGCTTGCTTTGGAAGGAATGATCGACTATGAGGGGTCAAAAGAAGGATTTTGAGGGTCTGCAAGCATAAACCCCACTTTTCTACCAAAACTATACCATCTTATTCATTCATAACTGACATTGTTAGATTTGGAGAGGCTCACAAATATGGAATGCAAAATATATCTATCAATCACAAATCTAAAAGGGTATTCACAATGTTCTTAGACAGAACTGGGTAAGAAAATAAAAGCTTTCTAGAAAAGAAATTGCCCCAACAATATTTGTTATAGAACTTCCAGCTTAAGGCTTAATTTTGGATTCTCACTTTCAAAAAGGGGAGGACTCGAAATGAATATCTAATTAATTTGATAATTGTCTATCTTTCTCTAACGACATAGTCTTCAAAGAATTCGATAATAGATCTTCCAATCTCCAATTTTGAGCCATTCCTATTATCTTAACTTGGTAGATAATGATAACTTGTTATGTGGATATCTCTTAATCATATATATTGAGATGTCAAGATATGTTGAAAAGATATTTGTTCATTAACTATCCTCTAATCTATGCATAAGTTTACATTCCTGATTCTATCACTAAACTAAGTGAATATATATGTATGAATAGTGATAATTATAGTTTCCAGTAAATCTTCTTCTTCTGAAGGTATCTACTCTACGATCGATTCTAAGTATTAAACTTAACGGTTTACAATCAAATCCCGTGGGCTTAGACAATTACGATGCCCAAATAGGCATAAGTGCATAATGTGGAAATGCAGTCAAGGCTTGGTAAGAGTATTTATTCACTAAACATCAAGTGGTTGACTATGTCAAAGATAACGATCATGCACAGCATAAAGATGGAAACATAATAATCATATATACAAGATAGACTAGACATCACTCGGTGGTAAAGTAATATTTAACTTAAGGAATAAAACCAGCCATGGTTCGAGTACGGCACCACTGAAGCTTTGAAACGGGTTGAAGGGAATTAGTGGGTGTAGAGTCGAATTAAGAGATCATTTATACATAAATTGGTGGGTGCAGAGTCATTTCCAACCTTTCCAACACCCTTTTTGCCCGCACCAAAATGAGAGAAACGATGCCTAGATAGTCATGCATGCGCGGTAGATGCAAAAACTGGGCATATGCACTGTAAGATAGAAGGAATCGAAGAAAAGTGTTCTCAATTTAACACAAGGAAAACGATAAAAAGCCAACATTTTGACGAGGTAGAAAGAAAGAGGGGAGCATTCCGGCTCAATTATATACTTCAGTCCTCACCACAATGCGATATGATATATATATATATTCTAAATATAAGTAAGGAAAATCAGAACGTTCTTACATAGAGCGACTAAGCCAGAGGTTTAACAAAATAAAAAATAAGGAGAAATGTAACTCATTGTATTATACAAGCAAGTTCAAGATGAAAACCAATGTTCCATACCTCGAACCTGCTAATATTCCTTCCATACGAGTTGGTGACATGATAGTTGCTAATAAGCCCCTCATCACCAGCCGCGACGTCATGGCACAGTCTCAGTCTGGTATGGGCCAAAACCTCCATACTTGCCCTCACCGTCTATCAAATGATTGATACCTACATTAACTGTCTCACCCACTAAAGAACTTGCGGCCCCCAAAACCGAAACCGTTATTCTTGCTATATGAGATTTTATCAATGTTCAAGCTCATCCTCTATTCGTGACAAGAGTAAAGGAGAAGATATTAGAAAACTGGAATATGGTGTTCACGTGTTAACCGAAATCCCCCAGAAGAGTATGTGATCTCCTGGACTACCATGATGCAAAACAAACTCATAACGGGTTAATTCCCTCCCTAACTATTAGAGGGTGCCCCAATAAATATAGCGTTAGTTTTTCAGTTACAAAAAGAATCTACAAATATGAATTTGCATTTACAACCCGGCCACCCCCTTCCCCGCACCACAGTGCGGTTATAGCCTGTATTAAATCTCAATTGCATTACATATTATTTATCTTTTTTTTGGGCGAAAGTGGCAAGTCATTATATTATATTATATTATATATAAATAGATTTACAAATCCTGGTTTAACGAGCATACCACAGGAAAGAATCAGGAAGAAAACCTTTGGTTATAAAAACTTACAAATTGGATCATTTATACAATTTTACAATAAACTAGACCATTTACATGATTTTACATAGTAATTATAACACAGTCAACCAAAAACTTCCACCTGGAGTTTTGATGAGTGGTCAAAATGTCAACCAACATGTCGAATTACATGCCCATAATTGAAATAATACACTACATCCACTTTTTGTTGAGTAGACAAAAACTGGCTTTATCACTTTATCTTGAATTTTGCATAATTAAGTCCGGTCAAAAAATTGAATTCTCCCCTTGCTCTCCATTGCCCGTCGGAGCAGACAAATCGACTGACACATGCTCAAATAGATGGAAAAGTTGATCTATCACAAATAGCACCTATTGCCAAGTTTTCACTACTTGTTTTTATTGCATTTTTTTTAAATGTTTAGATTTTTTCCTTTTTTTGTATTTTTCTCTTTTTGTATTTTATTTTTCTTTTTTGATTTTTATGTATTTTTTATCTTTTTGATTTTTTTTTTTGTCATCAAGATACCTATTTGCCAGGTTTTCATCAGGATGACCATTTTTTTTAGGACATTTTTTTTTTTTTGGTATTTTTTCAAGACTTTTTATCGTGCTCTCTGAAGCTAGATGTAGAATTGATAAATGCAAGATCCATAAATTACCTTGATGATGCTCTTCCCCTGTGTGGACGACCATGCTAGATGAAAGGACCTAATCAGAATGAGGAGTACGAGTGGAAAGTATGAAGGACGATAGATGTGACAGATGAAAGAAGCTATGGTAGGATCCCTAATGTTCACACTACGTGGGCCATCAAACTTTATCCAAAAAGGAGCTTGGGCAACCAATGAGTCAAAGTACGTGAAGGGGTCATCATCAAAGACACATTGAAAGACATCACCAGTGGATGTGTAATGATATGACGGGTAAGTGAAAATGGATGGATGGAATGGAATATATGGTATGAGTGAGAGTGACATGGATGGAGACCTTAGATCAACAAGTTCTTTCTTTGGTTTTCTTCCTTGATAGATGCCCTCAGTAATTTTTGAGGGAGAGGCATGTTTGGAGATCAACTTTTGCTTGCTTTTATTTTTGATTTGTCTGATAGCTTTTTATTCTGGCTAGGGGACTTTTCTTGATCTTCTTTTGTTTTTTATTTGTCCAATAGCTTTTTATTTTGGTTAAGGGACTTTTCTTGATCTTTCTTTCTTTGCAAGATTTCTTTTGATTCTAGATCTCCATTTGGAAAAGGCACTTTTACCTTTGATTCTTGAATTACCTCCTTCATATTTTCTTTCGGTGATACTTGTTGATCTATGTCTACAAGGTGGATGGACGTGGGCAAGATGGATGACATGGGAGTGGTGCTACCATTAATGGAATCTTTGAGACTATCCTTTTGGGTACTATTAACCTCAAAGGAGGCTTGCACATCCTTAGTGACTTGGCAAGATGGCTTAGTAGAGGCAACAATAGGAGATTCATAACCTAGCCCAAGGTAGGTGGGATGGAAAGATGATTGTTGGATATCCTCAGTGGGATCATGATCAAAGAGTGGGTTATCATATATATCTTGGTCAAATAGGGGGTTATCATGAGTATGAAAAGCTTGAGTGGAAGCAGACATGGAAAGGGCAGGTGTACCATCAGGACCCCAAAAGGTTTAGTCCAAGCACGATCATTTTTCTATACTCCTTTTGTAGCTATTTTGACGTCATTGTTGGAAGTCTGACCCTTCTCGATGACAGTAGCAATGTCTTTTACTAGCAACTTATCCAAATGGTATTCTCCACATCCCAAATCATGGATTTGGACTTTGGGATTTGATAGTGCAGTAACTGAAGCGGATGCCTTTAAGGATTCAGGGTCAACACATGTTTGAGAAGGTGGTGCTTCACAATTGCTAGGAATGGTGATTTTAGCTTTAGGGTTTAGATTCTGACCATACATGAAAGGATTAGGATCTCCTTGTATTGTGATTTCAACTCCATCGTAAGGGAATTTCAAGCATTGATGGTATGTAGAGGATATTGCTTGCATTTCATGTATCCAAGGTCTTCCAAGGAGGATATTATAGGTCAAGGTGAGATCAAGGACTTGGCAAACCACATCCTTCACCATAGGGCCAACTCTAATTGGTAGATTAATTGATCCTTTAGATGAGCATTCCTCTACATCATATTCCTTCATGGTAATCTTTTTACTAGAATCTATTACATCTTCTGAATATCCCAATGCTCAAACAAGCTTTAAGGCGCAGATATTTAGACCGTCTCCTCCATCTATTAGAACACATTTGACCAGACATTTATGGATCAAAACCTTGATATGGAGGGCAACATTGTGCGGATGAGTAAGTGATGCATCATCATTTTCAAAAAATGATAGACAATGGGGTGCAGTTACATGTACCACCATGGCCTGGGATTGACAAACTTCCAAATCCATTGGTACTAGTAGGTTGTCTTCTTTAACATTGGTTTTGATGACATTACTTTGATTATCAACAACATAAATGTTAAGGATGGTGGTGTCATAGACATAGTTCACAATCTTCCCTTTTTTGTTCATAGTTGAACATTCCCTTTTTTCATAGTTTGGTAGAGGATTCTTGAATGCTTCATGATCATTATTCATTTGAGGTCCTTCTACCAATATTGTCTTGTTATCAATCAAGTCTTGTACTAAATTTTTTAGTTGCATACAATCATTTTTTTTATGCCCTTTGTTTCGATGATAATCACAGTAATGTGCATCATTCCACCATGATGGTTTAAATTTTGGGTTATAATCTCGTGCCTCTGGTAATGTGATAAGGTTGGTTGCAAGAATTTCTTTCAATGTCGATTCAAGAGACTATCCCAAAGGTGTGAATTTTATGCAGTTTGATGAGGTTCGATATGGTGTGAAAGCTAGTTTAGTTTCAACATTGTTTTGATTGCTATTTTGATTGGTGTTTTGATTGTTTTTAGAGGCAAAAATTGTCAAGTTAAAGATGGGTTTTGCATTTTGTGTTTCAGTTGCACCATCATTGCCAACATTCTCGTTTCTTTGCCAAAATTTTGGTTTATCATTGTTGTTATAATGATTGGAGGATTTTTTCGAGTTGTTTCCTTCATTGTAGATTTTTATTACCCCTCTTTTAACCAAAGCTTCTTTGATTTTGAGTCCATTTTCAATCATCTTTTCAAAGGTGGGTGGGCATTGCAATTCAAGTATATAGCTCATATCATCATTTAGATTGTCAATAAGTATTTCCATCATTTCCTTTTCAGGTATAGGATGAGAATACTTAGTAAACAACCTTCTCCATCTTTGTAAAAAGATAAGGAATGATTCACCCTTTTTCTGTTTCGTGTTGAACGTTGTACGAGTATTGAGTGATTAATTTGTTACCAACTCTTCAAAGGACCTTATTCCTGGTAGAAGTTGTGAAATCCATTGCATGCATTGTCCACCCAAGCTTCGTGGGAACAATCTCATCAAGTAAGTCTCTTCATGTGTAAACTCTAAGCTCATTATTCTAAATTCCCTCACATGATCTATAGGATCAGTTTTACCATTATATTTATCATACTTTGGGAATTCACAATGCTTAGGAAAGGGTATCATGTTCACCGTTTGTTCAAAAGGATACGGGAAAATGTCTTGCAACAAGTATCTTTTTGTGGTTCCTCTTTGCATGTCAAGAAGTTGTTGGAGATTTTGCATTTGATTAGTCAATGCAACCACTAGATCTATGTTTGGTGGATCAATTTCAATACTTTTGGGTGTTCCTTTCAGCTGAGTAACATCAAAATCATCAGCCAATTTGACACCTTGTTTAGCCAACATTAATAAGTATTTTTCTCCATCTTTTTCTAAAACTTTCTCCATGAATTTGTGGAAGCTATGATCTTGTTGTGCAGATTGGATTTCTTCCTCAGTTATTTCACCACCTTCCGTTTGGTGGAATCTATGAAATGGATTTTATTCTCCTTCAACCATGGTGTTTTGAATTTCAATTTCCTTTTCTTTGAGTTTTTTCCTTTATGATCTTGTTAAAATGGGCATACAAGTGTTATAGTTTTCACTAAAATTTGATATTTTTTTGGAGGAATGCCAAGGATATTAACTAAGTCAAATAGAATGACAAATTCTATTGATGAGACTAAGTTAACTCTGATTATACAACATCGTTTTGTAATGAAGGATGGCAAATCTTGATGGTGAAACTTAGCTTAACAATCAGATGATAGGTTTGATGATTTAGGCACTTTAAGGTGGTATATCCTAGTTTAGTTTAAAGGATTTCACTTCTGAAGTCCAATTTTCTCAATTTTAAGACACTGTTGTATTTGGGTGATCCCACAAAGCTGGTTTACAATTTCTGGGAGATTCTGATTTTTGCTGAAATCACATATTTTTAAAAAATGTAATGATTTAAGCCTTATAAAGTTCCATTTTAAGGATTCCAATTGAAGAGGGTTTGATCAAACCACCTTGGATAGAACCCCGCTAGTTTTAAACCATACCTACAATGGAGTCTCCTTTACACCTATCAAAATGCTGATAAAAACTCACTTTTGATTTACCTTTTGGGGGATCAAATGAATTCATTTAAAATTTATTTGAAATGATCATGGTAGTCCTCAGAAAGAGCTATCCAATGAATATAATTTTAATATGTTTTGGTTTTATTATGTATGTGTTTTTTTAGTTTTATTAAACATAGGTTTTTCACTTAAAATCAAGCTCTTTGTTTTGCACATGTGGAAAAATAGAATATTATCAAAATATTTTTTTTTGAAATATGTTCAGGCTAGGTATTGATGTCTTTGATCCATTAAAAAATAAAAATTGAATTTCGATACATACAGAAAAAGTTATGTTGTATACAGTCCTCCTATGTTTCAATTGTAATTGGTTTGACTTCGAAACTTGATTAAGGAAATAATATTTAATAAAAAAATATGAAACCAAATGAAAGTGCTAGATATCGTAGTTACAAATCTAAATTTGAAAAAAATAGAATTTTATCCTATATACAAAAAAAGCTATGTTGTATACGGTGAGCGTCACTCCTTAAAAATGTTGTTTTTTTTTAAAAGCTAGTTTTTGAAGGAGATGGAAAAAGAAGTGCAATCTGATTCCAAAATTTTTGAATTTTTTTTTTTTTAATAATCTATAGACAAAATGTAACAAATCACTAGTTTGCATGATCCTCAAATTCTTCACGGTTTAGCCGCTATAGGAGCCCTAAAGTGAAGATTTAGTTAAAAAAAATTAGTTCAATGTCCAGGTTGCCCAAAAATTGTAAACCAGTATTGTGGGATCACCCATTTGAGGAATGATTTTGTGCTAACAAGGATCCTTAATTTGGTTCAAACTGACAAACAAGGGATGAATTTAGCTTTCTAGTTTTGGATTAAATGGATGCGCTAAAATAGGGTATATATGCACTAAAAGATGGAGCAGATGCATTGAAAGATGGCTTGGATGCGCTGGACTGCCCCTCAAATGTGCCAAAAAATACTCAATGCACTAGACAATGGATCAGATGCGCCAAAACATGGATTGAATGCGCTAAAAGATGGCTTGTATGCACTGGAATGCCCCTCAAATGTGCTAGAAAATAGGATATATGCACTAAAGAAAGCCAGTGATGCGCTAGAATGCCCCTAATGGTGATTTCAATTGAACTTTCTACATGTCAAATGCACTAAATGGATGAATGTATACACCAAAAAGTGGAATAGATGCACCAGAACAGGGGCTGGATGCACTAAAACATGGACTCAATATGCTAGAAAATGACTCAGATACACCAAAACAGAGGCTCAATGTGCTAAAATAGGGAATGTATGCACTAATCTAGAAGTGTTCAATGTTTTTGGCAGTCTATTTGGTTATTTTGTTGTTTAAATCAATGAATTTGAATGTTTCCAGGGTATGCTTATGAACACTGAATTTTTCTTGGTTTCCTTGTTTGTGAATTATGGAATTAAGTGTTTTAAATGAATGATTTCTTGAATAATGACTTCAAACACATCAACAATTTGTAAAAAAATTGTTTCCACCTAAGAACTAAACATTGAGTGTGTATTCAAGAATCTAGTTCAATTCCTTCAATTTCCAAAAGTATAGCACAAGAGAATATAGATCAAGCACTTTTCTACTGCCAAGGGTCACTTAAAATACCACAACCCACATCTTAAAACCATGTCAACTCACACAACCGTGTCACCCCCTAGAGGGCACCTATGTTTTTTCCTTTCCTGGGTCTTAACCAAAGTCAAATCCTCCACTTTTGGTGAGTAATCCCTGATAGTTATATGGTGAGTGTCTTGGGGATAGATTCTTCCCTCCTCTTGCACTATGATATTAGAATTGTTCAGAGACTGACTCGACCGGCTTCTACACTAAACTTCGTAATAAGGGTTTTCGTTTGGTGTGGCAATAGATAAACTACCTTAGGAGACCTCCCAACCTTTAGAACAAAAGCTTTGGGGATGGTTATCTTGCACACTACCATTGACTGAGAGTTTTCTTGCAATCACGTTTGATTATAGTGGGTTGGAAAACTTGGCTTTAGTTGTTCCCACTTAGGTCGTTCCCATAGGGTGAGTACTTTTTCCCACTACGATAGGCCTTCTACAGGTGCTAACAAAGCATAAAATAGTGAGTCTAGCATTTTGGTCACCTAGTGAAGGGGAGAGCATAGGCCTATCACCTTATAAGCACAGTAAACAAGGGGTTCATTAACCTTCTAATTGAGCTAGGTGCCTAACTTAATCAAAAGAAGACAATAAAACAACTCCTTCCCCTGCAAACATCATCATTAGTTTGATATACTTGTCTTTGATCAGTGTATTAAGCACCTGCAAAGCAAAAAAAAAATTTAGTTCTCGGAATTTGGAATTTTTGCAAACTTAACCAGATGCACCATAACAAAGACCAAATGCGCTAAAAGATCACATAGATGCGCTAAAAAAAATATTGTATGCACTAGAAAATCTACTAAATTCCCTAAAAGACCCCTTGTATGCACCAAAAGATAGTCCTGATGCGCTGAACTAAAAGCTAGATGCGCCAAAAAAATGCCTGTATGCACCAAAAGATGTTTTGTATGTGTTGAAAGAACTTATAGTTGCGCTAATAGATTTCACGTCAAAACTTGTGAGCACACTTTCCAGAAAATGTTAATAAAAAGGGGCTAGGCCCCACGGTGGGCACCGAAATGTATCGTGTGAATATGTAAAATGAGTAATAACAACACACACAATCAATGAAACGTATTATATTAGAGAATTGAAATCACAAACTAATCTAATTAACACAACAAAATCCCTAAAATCGTTTCATTGTTTCCTATCTTCAGGGACTCATTAAATCATGTTGGCTCTCAGATTTGTGTATGCACTATGACTGTTAGAATGGAAATCTGAGGAATGGAATGCTGAAAGATGTAATAAATCTATCCTTACATGATGATAAACTATATGATAAGTTGTAAAAGATAATGGTGATATGATAATGGATATGAAGCTAATGTTGTATAGAACCACTATGATAATGGAAATGAAGCTAATAAACTAAGCCATGATTCTAAATTAATATGCTTCTACTATCTAAATGCTAAATGCTCTAAATGCTCACAAATGCTTTAATGCTCAAAGATTATTTCTGCAGAGTAAGTTTGCTCAAAGATGTGATATAAAATGTTATAGAATGAGGTTGTGTTTATAGATTTTCCAAGGCATATTGTGATGTGGCAGCAACCAATGGTGTGGATTTAATCTGGATAGATGAAGGGTGGAAGATGGAGAAGTTGGAGAGAAATAAGGAGAGTGTTCCTTGCATGAGAACAATCTGTCAAGTGTAGAGGGAAATGGAAGAGCCAAGTGTCTCAAGTTTGTTTCAACATTTGTTGAGGATAAATATCCAAATTAAATATTTAGAATATTAATTTGTTGAGACACATGATGAGGTGGAAGGGGAAAAGTGTTGTAGACATGTGACTAAAATTAAATTTAGGATTTAATTTTAGTGAGAGGAAAGATAATTAAATAAAATAGACTATTCATAGTTGTTTATTTAATTAAGATTAGAGGAATATGATTTTAGATAACAAGAATTAGAAATGGTGAACTATATAAATAAATTTAGAATTTATTAATAAGTAGTGGAATTAAAAGAGGTGTATTAATTAAATAACTTGTATTTAATTAATTAGATTATCCATACCGATTTTAGGTGTATACAATTAGTTCTTTCACAAAAGATGGATATGCAAAATCCAAATGTGTCACACCTTAGAGTTGGCAACTCCAATTTACTTTGATGCATACTAAGGAGTACGAACAAGATGAACCACACAAGTGTATGAGTACACCAACTGCAGGAAACACATAATTGCTTACATCACCATGAAATATGAGTGTGCCCTTAGTTGATTCCAATTCATGCTAACTAGATTACCCAAAATTTGGCGTACCCCCAAATCTGTGTAAATCGTTAACACTAGATCTTGTGTAATTCACTTGAAAATACATACTTGCCACATCATTTGAACTGCCACATCATACATTTGCCATAATTCTGAATTGCACACATATGTAGAGTATGTTGTAATACTTTCATTTCTCTTTTATAAAGATTTGGAAAATAATATAACACACATGTAATTGCCAATTACACATGTGTTGCTAGATCACCAAGTATGATAATTAAATAATTTTTTTCTTCATAGATCTGGACAAAAACATTACACACTTGTAATTGTCAATTACCCATGTGTTGTTAGAGCCATGTAATTCACATTCATAACACACTTGTAATTGCCAATTACATGTGCATAGCCAGATCACCAAGTATATCTTTTTCATAGATCTAACCAGAAAACATAACACACCTGTAATTGTCAATTACACATGTGTTGCCAGATCATCTCATTGCCACATAAGAAAGCTATCACAGATTTATGTATCATATTCTTATTCCTAAAATCTGCCAAACCCTGACTAGCATCCATAGATGCTTGAATATTAGCTAGAATTTGATATTATTTAGGAATTTCCATCTATAATCAGAATTACTACCAACTTTGAAAGCAATTTTCCCAAAACTATATCATATCAAAATTCACCAGATATCTGTTCACACCCTAGATTAGCTAGATGATTCACCAAATAAATCAATGAAATACATCAATGAATTTCCTCTTTTGATAGTAAGGCTTCTAAAATAGGATGAATCTTATCCAATTCAGTCACATGATTCACTTCATTATCTGCTTGATCACACCCATAGTTTTCCAAAAAATCTGCAACCATATTACCTTCTTTGTATGTGTGCAAGATTTGATAATTACCTATCTTATCAAGCAATGACCAGATCTGTTTAACAATATACTCCAACTTCCAATTCTAAAGCTTATGATCTGGATATGCATTAATTAAGATCAATGAATCTCCTTCTACTTGGATCATAGGGAGCTTAAAACTAAGAACTAATTTCAAACCTTGCAAAAGAGCTTGAGCTTCAACAACATTGTTAGTCCTAGATAACAATTTGAAAGATTTAACACATAACACTAACCCTTTATGATCCCTTATAACCACCCCTATTCCAAATAAACTTGGATTCCCCCTAGAGGCTTCATATATATTCAACTTAAAGATGTTGACAGGAGGAGGTAACCAAACTATAGAAGCTCTATTTACTTTTTGAGTATATTGATGAAGATTACCTTTGAAATGCAAAGATAAGAATGTCCATGAAGACAACAACTTTGAATCCCAATCAGTAAATAGTGAACCAACATGTTTAGCTTTATACACATATCCATTTACTATTTCATATATTGACCTTTCCAATAATAGCAACATCTGATCAATATTCAGTTTCTCTTTCCTAAAAATGCATCTATTTCTTGCCCACAAAAGTATTCAAGCCAAAATTTTATCTTGGAAACGGAGATGGTTATCTTTAGCAAGGAGAATTTTTTTGGTAAAATTTGTGTTATCAATAATTCCTAATTATTATATGGCAATTTTAAAAGCTCCAAAGTCCATCATATTTCAAATTCAAAAGTTGATTAGAAAATTTCTATTGTCTGGTAATGTGGACAACAAAAATAAAATTCCTTTGATTTCTTTGGAAACAATGTGTTTAGAGAAGTTAAAAGGTGGAGCAAGTCTCCATAATTTGATAAAAGGAATTTGGCATTAGGAGCTAAAATGGTTTGGTGAGTGTATGCAAAAACTTCCCTAAAATGGTGTCATCTTATGTAGAACAAGTATTTGGATAATCAGTGTCCATTGAGAATTTTTACTATGGCAAATCCACCTTCGGGGTCAACAATGTGGAATTTTTTATTCTCATGCAGAAAAGTCATTTTACCTCATTTAACTTGGGAGGTAAATGATGGTAATGAAGCCCTATTTTGGAAAGATTCATGGAATGGATATAAGAATCTAGCTGTAGGTTATAATTTTGAGAGTACTATAGCTTAAAAAGTCTCTTCGAAAGTTTTAGTCTCTTGAAGAACAACTATATTTTCCCCACAAGCATCCAATTTATGCTTGAATTGGGTCTGTTTATTAGGATCATTTATGCCTCTGACATTCCATGATATTAGCCTCATTGCAACTTGGGAGAGAAACAAGCTCTCCTTGGTCTTTTTTGTTTCAAGCCTAAACCCAATTTAACATCTAATGTTGATTGTATGCCTGCTAATATTTCCTCTTGTAACTTGGTAGCTAAATACTTTCTACCCCATTTGGCAAGAGATTTTTTACTTGAAGATGGAAATAATGGGGAATGAGATATTGATAACGAACCTAGATCATTTGAAAACTCCCCTTCCCCAAAAATCTCAGAAGCAATATCATTTGTTCTCCTACAATTACTAAGGCCTCATCGACAAATTTCTCAAACTCCACCTCAGAAGGAAAATTAGAGGAATGAACATTAGAACAGACAAAATCCGGATGAGATTGCAAAATGAAATTATCCTCATCAACTTGACCATCAAAAATATTTAACCTTTCTTCACATTGATTTGACAATCCAAGTGTTAGCAATTGAAGCACATTGATTCAATTGTTGAAAACTAACAAAATTAATCTGAGGAACCAAGAGCTTGAGAGAATGAAGAAAAATATTCATGGGAGACAAGAATAGATTCTCCCAACTGGGCACAAAGGAAATGATAATAGGTTTGAAGAGAGAACCAAAAATATTGCTTGTTGCCCCTACATTACTAAAACCAACTAGTGGAAAAAAATTCCCTGTAGAAGAGGCGATCTATCATGGACACATTCTACCTCATCAAAATCAACTGTTTGAACACCCCCAGCTTCCCCCAATGAGAGATAGCTATAACAATGACCACCAACTGATTTCAACTCTAATTTTTTTGAAAAACCCCAATGTTGTAACCCTACACTATAAGGAACTTGAAGATTAAACTATGAGCTTAGATCAGTGATAAATTGACACCACTTAAAACAAACATCAAAAACCCTAGAGAAGAAAGACAAATCAATTGTTTGCAACCAATTCTTGGCAAGAGTAGAAAAAGCCACAATTGATTTATCATTCAAAATATTTATAGAGCTTTTGGATGAATACCTATTGGTCACGCCCATGTTCGAATCCTCAAACTCCACACATTTTTTTGAAGGATGAATAGGAAAATGGTAGAGAAAACAAAATTTCTTTGGATCCTCAAAAACCACCTTTTGTTTCCACAAGCCATGGATTGACTTGATATTGAAAACTACTGGGAGGATCTTAGAAACATCAATAAGAACATAAAGCTTGACTGGAAATGATGGATTAGAGAAAAATTACAAATCTTGATGCAGAAAAATGCCTAACTGATTGCCTAGGATCTCAATAATGCTTGGCTCTCTGTACTCCAAGGGTAAACCTTGCAACTGAACCCAAAAGGGAATGAACTTTACCCTAGTCTGAGAAGGGCAAAAATTTGGAGTCCAAAGGGTTGTAAATAAACCATTACCCTCATAGATCTAATATTTTTTTCTATAAACCTCATTCCTAGAATCTTTATCAGAAAAAATCACTACAAAGAAACCTTCCCCTTTATCTAAAAATAAAACTTGATTTGATCCTTCCCAAGTTTGAAATATCCAATATTTCGAAAAATCAAGACCAGGAGTGAAATTCCAAAACTTACCAATGAGGGCCACGTCCTTAAGATCATTAATCTATGGCTAAAGCATGGCATGAGGAAGCGTAACATTGATTTGATCACTCCCTAAATTGATATTGTGTTTCAGTATCCACTTCTTGCCTTTAAAACCTAGATCCTTATTCTTCCCCTACATATGGGACTTAGGATGAACTCTCTGCATAACCTCATCAATTCCATTAACATTCAGACCCAAAAGAACCTTCTTATTGATAATGATGTTATTTGGAAAAGTGAGAGGAGATCTCAAAGGAGCAGAAGATTTAGGGAAAACAATAGTAATGTCATTCGGGAAAGTGGCCGAACAAGAAAAATCTGAATTTGGAATTAAGGGAGCCCCAAAAGTACCAGGAATAGGAATATTATTGGGGAAATATGCTGGTGAATGGGAAGTAAGACTAACTTTATGACCACATGATCGACCATAAGCCACATCAGCCCACGAGCGAGAAGAAATTGACGAATTTGCAAGGGCTTTGGAATCAGAGGTACAAATATCAAAGGGAACTTGCTTCTCCCTATTCAGAGTTTTCTTGGCATGTGATTTACGATGGAAATTTGTATTAGAAAGCTTGCTAACTTTTTGGTCAAGAATCCACGCCTCGTTATGAAAAACACAACCAGGAAAACCCTTACATCCTTTAACTCTGCCAGAAATTTCCTTTTTCACCAATGAAGATGAATTTCCATAAAAACCCAAAGTTGGTCTATTGAAAATTGCACCATTAGCATTGGAAAAAATAGTCGTTGGAGCCCTTCGTTCCCCATGAAAACCCTTGGACCTTACAGAACAGGTAGAAAAATTCAAAAAAATTACCGTTAACGACAAAATACGAACTCCATATCGAGCGATCCTCCATTTTTTTTCCCAAAAAAAAAACTTCTATATGGATTATGATATATTACATATTATTTATTACCACCACTATAATTTTTATTTTATTTTAATATTTGTTTCGAATTAATTTATTAATTTATTATCTTTTATTGTATACATTTATATTTATATTTACTTATATATCTAGTGTATGCTTTTAGCATAATGCTTTATTTTAATGCATCCAATCATCAAAACCTCATTCATCAAACGATTCAAATCGTGAAAGGGTGAATCAAGGAGGGGCACTACAATAATAATATTTTAATATAGGTATAATATAGTTAATCTTATTATTATATTATATTATAATATTATAACATAATATTTAAGTAATATTTAATCAAGTAGATGGAAGGAACCAATATTAATTATTATAATATAATATAATAATAAGATTAACTATATTATACCTATATTAAAATATTATTCTTATAATATTTTCAAACATATAAAATCTATTATACCATTTTTAAGTAGTGTGAGTTAAGTAGATTGTTAGTATTCTTATATATAAGTTTAGATAATTAACAAATAACAAATAACAAATAAAAAATGAAACTTGGTGTCGCCACTATTTTAAGTTTTTAAAAGTCAAAACAAGAGACAGTGTCAACAACACACAAGATAAATGCAACACAGGCTTGTAAATTAGGAAAGACACATAGAATGCCACCACATGGTATGAAAATAATAATTAAGCCGAAAGGCTTTCTCTACAAATTTTTTTGGATTGAGTTTGTATTGGAGATTTTTAATAATAATTAAGCCTAAAGGCTTTCCCTACACAACATAGAGTGGAGTGGGCCCATTGTCCCCTCCCTATTTCATATATATAATTTTTTTTTTCTATTTGAAAAAATGTTTCACTTCTTTTTCGGTTGAAGAAGGATGAAAGGTTAAATATTTATGTTATTTATTTTTAATATGATTTTTTATTTAAAAGATTAATATTATTTGTGAGGTGTTTTAAATATATTATTTTAGTATATAATTTTTATTTAGAATATTGTTAAACTATGTTTCTTGTATAAAATAATATAATTATTATTTAAAAATAAATATAATAAATTATAAATGTCATTTTTCAAATTAAAATTATTTAAATATATTTTTTATTATAGATCATAAAAATTAAATAAATTATATTTATAATTTTATAATTTAAAAACATGTCTTATTTTATTGTATATGTATAATTATGATTATACAAATTAAGGAACAATTAAAATTATATAGATTTATTAATTAAATTAAAATTATAGTTATATTTAATTAGTTTAACTAAGATTTAATTATATTAATAAAATAATTTTAAAAATAAATATAAAACATCACAAAATCTAGATATAAAATTTAAATATCAATGTCAATAATGAAATCTTCATAAAAACATTTTTTTCACCTCTTATATAAAAGAATATTAAAACACTTATGAAACTTAAAACATATATATATATATATATAATTAAATTTAAATATCAATGTCAATAATGAAATCTTCATAAAAATGTTTTTTTTCACCTCTTATATAAAAGAATATTAAAACACTTATTTATGAAACTTAAAACATACACATATATATATAATAATAATATAATCAATAATAAAAATCAAAATTTGTATTCGATACTTTTGGTAGGCTATAAAAAATTCTTGTTTTTCATTCATTAACAATACATTTAATCCTGCAGTAGTAGACTTGTTCCAAAAATATTTTATTATATATTTTCAATCATCCTAAAATTGAAGTACACAATATATTTAATCTATTAATATTTTATTATTTTAAAACACCCATCTCTACAATAAAGCACCCATCTCTAAAACCACGTGTCAATAGAAATCATTGACATGTTTACTCAACCAATCAAATTGGAGATAATTAATTTTAAAAATATTTTTGGTTAAAAAATGTGCATCTCAACTTTGTAAAAACTTTGTAAAGGACAAATATTTAGTTCCTGATGGAACCCCTAAAATACTTTGGTTCCATTTCAAAATTCTACAAAATTTGGATTAATCCCTTGTCTTGGGGCTTAGGGTTTTGTCTCTCATCAATGCCTTAGGGTTTGTGTTGCTAGAAACCCTTCCTAAATAGCCCTTAAGCCTATGTCCTTTTCAATTTCTCTAATTTGTCATTGACCCCTTATTGCCAATACCCGATCTTTTAAGTTACATCCTACGCCATGAAACCCATGAAGTGACTGACCCCTAGTTCCTAAGGTCCCGCTCTTGCCTATTGCTTTATGTTAATTATGGGTTGATATTCATTCAAATATTTTTCGGGGCCTAGATTCAGGCTTTAATATTTTCCAAATTGTTCACCAAAGCTTTGGTTTTAATCTATATGTCCCTATCCTCTGCCCACCTAGTGATGGCCCCTTCTTATGAACTAACTTGTCACATTTGGATTTCATTGACTTATTTAATGCAAGTATTAATCAATACGTCGATATTTAAATAGAAATTAAATGAATATTTAATGATAGTTAAATTGAAATTGAAATGTAATTATTATGATTTGAATTGTATTTATATTCATTTCAGTGTTTGTCATTACTGATGATAAATCGAGTGCAAGTGAACGTAGGAACAGGTGAACGTGATGGAAGGTGAGAACAACGATCAGGTAGAGTTGTTTAGCCGATTAAAATTTATGAATAGATGGAATCTCACACACTCACATAGATAATATTTTAATGTATTTTGCATTTATCATGTTTGCAAATTTTAAATCTAGTTTTAATGTAATTTCTCAAATTGTGAAAAATGCATGTGATTTAAATCATGATTTGGTTAAATTTGATGAAATTGATTTAAAATTAAATGATTAGATTGATTGTTTAAATATTTTATTATTGTTTGGAAATAATATGTTTGAAATTTCAAAATTTAAATGCACTCGATTTTTATTTCGAAATTAGATTAAAATTTAAATAAATAAAGTGTTTTATAAATTAAATGCGTTTTTATATTGGAATTATGAAAAGAGGAGATTTTTAAATTCAGAAATTGAATTAAATCTTAAATTGGCTAAATGGAGAAATTGAAAACAAACTTACGTACACATTGATTATGCATTCAAAATTAAAACTTCACTTAACATGCGGAAGAAAATATCTTTATTATTATCAAGAAGCAATCAAAATTAGAGACTGGAGTTCGAATTCTGAACTAGAGATCATTGAATAATTTGTGGATCTCATTCTCTTGTTGTAGAACAATGCATGAGAATAAAAAAAAAGATATATACAGAAGAAAATTCGAAATTGGAAAGAAAAAGAACACAAATCCATTTTTGAGCTTACCATTCAATGCACTGCAAATTGTGAGAGAGGCTAGTAGGAAGATCTGAGGAGGACGCAGCAAGGAAGAGAGTCTCCAAACCCATGCACAACCTTCCCTTTTACTCTTCCACTCCTCACGGCCAGGGAGGGGACTTTACTTTCCCCTACACCCCACACACATGCAGGGAGGCAACCTGTTTGGAAGGCATGCATGTGGCTTAGTAAAGGAGCGGCCAACCTCACCTTCAACGCAGCCAGGAAGAAATCCCAACCTGCGTGGCTTAAGGGATCGGTTCCCTACATAAAATTCCTTCACCCACGCACGTGAGGAGATAGGAAGAGGGTGCAGCCAGGACAAAGGCATACACAACCCATGATTTATACAGTCCTCCTCACTCACCCAGAAAGATAGGCGTAGGGACTGGTAGAGAAGATAAAGGAATAGAACATAGGAGTTAGGGAGGAATTGTTAGGAAGACTCCAGGAGCAACAGAATATAGTCAGAGAGAAGAAGGAGAAAGGAAGACAATAGATCAAGCAGATAGGAAAAATACAGAGGAGTCACACAGACAAAACAATCACTTTCAGAATCTAAAGATTTTACCAAGTAGGATTTGCAAATTTATTTATTAAATTTACAATAAATCTTACAATTCTTCTCTCATTTATGGTTTCTAGTATAAAATTTAAAAGAGAAACTTTGTGTAATCAAATTAGAAAAGAAAGATCTACATAAGTGATTGCAAAAATCTATTCCTTTATATTTTATTGAAACTTCAAACAAATCAAACTGTATTTATTTTCAGAATATTAGAGAAATTTAGGAACAAAATAATTTAGAAAAAATCTTGATTGAAATCATAAAATAAACAGTGAAATGAATCTAGGAAAATTTATAAACCAGAAAACGATTTTTATTATTTTAGATCCAAAAACGATCTTGAACAGAAAATGGATTACTTTGGCTGACAGAAAATTTCTTAATTGAATTTAATTTGACAAATCAACTCTAACAGAAAATCCTTGATATAAATAACTTCAAATTTAAACCCAATTTCGAAACGAAGGTTATTCAAACATGGAATTTTCACCTTACAAATGAAGCTGTCAAACATAAATAGGTAAATGAGTTATTTTAAATCTGAAGAACGGTTATTATTTATTTTCTGAGAATATGTTAAACTGAAAATAAAACGATTAAACTTGAAATATGATTTATTTAAAAACATCAAGAACAAATTTGAAACAACATTAATTAGATGAGTATAAACGAATGAATGTGTATCTTTTAATTCTATTTTTATATGTATTTAACTTGCATACTGGAGTTACACCTTCATTAATTTTTAATTACTTTTACCCAATTTAAATTATTAAATTTTATGACTTTCATGGATTTAAACAATGAAAATAAATGAATTTTATACTGTTTTCATTTCAAACAAGTTTTCAGTTTGTTGTTTTCAAAAGATTGTGTTTGACTGTTTAGAACATGCATGATTGATAGATAACTCTGCATGTTATGTTTTTGGGGAAAGTTACCTTCCGGGACGGGTGCCGAATATGGGTAAATAGAGAGTGTAGTTTTGCTTTTCCAAAATTGCTTTATTTGTCTTGCATGACATTTTACTTGGCCAAGTAATTTAAGGACCATTGAAACAGATGGATTTATTGAACTCTCTACCATATCCTAGTATCGAACTTGCTTATTTCTTAAATGATTTAGAAAAATGAAAATGCTTGTGGTTTTACTAGTAATACTAGGCATGCACCAAATTCCATCTTGCTTGTAGACTGCTTTTTGCTAAGCGATTCGTGCAGGGTCGGGTATTTCTTGATTGACTAAGGAATTCCGAGAAAGCTTAAGCTTCAAGGTTGGGCGGAAAAAGCGCTCGATCCTTGTTCTCATCTTCTTTATGAAGATTTGTTTTTGGATGGAAGATCAACGGATGGCATCTTCTTATATGCTTTAATTATTATTGATATATGTAATGACAAGCTTATGGCGATTGAATGCCTAAGTCTTGATTTGTAACTGATATTATTATCATCTACTGTATTTAGAATCAAATTTGTGTAATATGACACATGTATGTATTTAGACTGATATTGAATATGAATTTATCTTATCGACTTTATGTCGTTGTTTTGTAATCGACTAATTTCTTTGATGTCTAAATGAATGGGATGACGACTTTATTTTGAATATAAATGATTATATTTAAAGTATTCTCGCTGTTTGTTTTAAAGAGTTTCGCTCTTTACATTTGGTATCAGAGCCCTAGGTTTAAACACTAGGGTCCTTTGTCCATTACGCTAAACGAACTTTCCTAGATGCAAGAATTGTGATACATAATGGGTACAAGAGGTAAAGGAGCTGCTGCAAGCAATGAGACTGACAGGTTGGACCAAATTTTCGGTCTCTTGAATCAACAGGGTTCTAGAATGGATAACTTGGAACATGAAGTTCGAGGTGTCAGAGACAAAACCCTCGAGTTGAAATTTCCCAAAATCAGAAACAACCTAATAATGAGAATCCAAGGGTTGAAGTACCAAATCCTCAAGCAAGGATTGAAGGAGAGTTGGCAAAAGATTTGAAAAGGGTAGCACCGCCCAAGTTTGATGGTAAGACAATAGGTGATGGAGCTAAAGCCTGGGTCATTGAGATGGAAAAATACTTCGAGCTCAGGAATATGTCCAATGAAACCAAGGCAGGATGGGTTGCATACCAGCTTATAGGAGAAGCTGCTACTTGGTGGGATAATGAAAAGACTGAGAAGAAATTACTACTAGGTGGAACTACATGGGAAGCGTTCTTGAACCTATTCAGGAAGAGGTGACTTCCATAGCTGTTCTTTGATAGGAAGATGACAAAGTTCTAGAATCTGACACAGGGTGGTCTTATAGTTACCCAGTACTGGGAGAGGTTCACTAATCTCCTTAAGTAAGTACCGCAGTATCAGATGGATGAACGGTTCCATATTTGTAAATTCATCCTAGCGTTGAGGCCACAGATTGGAGTTGATGTGGACATTCATAATCCATTAACAATGGATGAGGTCTTTGAGAAGGCCACAAAACGGGAACAAAAGCTGCAACAGGTGGCGAACTACAGGAAAAGTGTAAATGCAAAATCTGGTTTTGGAAACAGGAAGTTCCAAAACAGTAACAATAATAACCAGAGGGGTAACAATAATAATCAACATATCAAGAATCTAAAGAGGGGAACAAACACCCAGGATAAAGGAGAAGGTAGCTATGGCGGAAACAAGAAGGTGAACAATAATAACACCAACTTCTCCAATATCAGGAATAGGACAGATGGTCATCCAGGGCCACGAGGTGGATGTTATACTTTTGGAGGAGATCACTATGCCTCCAATTGCACTCAGCGTACAGGAGGTTAGCAAGGTGGTAATGATCGATGAGCACCGCAACATCAGATACATGCAGTGGTTGACAACCGTCAAGCAGATTTTTAGTCTACACCTATCCAGATGTCGGGTAAGCATTTTGGTCAATCTGTTTCTATTTTGATAGATACAGGAGCTACTGAATGCTTTATTGATCCTAAAGTAGTTGCTAAATTACCTGTTAGACCTGGTTTTATGTCACATTCATGGATGGTACAATATGGAAATAGAGCAAAGAAGAGGGTAGATTCATGTTTATCATGCAGAGATTTAGAGTTACCTAACTTCCAAACCCAAGTTAACCTTTATGTAGCACTGTTGGGTTCTTATGATGTGATCTTAGGGATCAATTGGTTAACTAAGCATAAAGCCATAGTGAACTGTGAGGACAAGGTTGTGAGTTGTTTGGATGATTTTGGACATCCAGTTGAGATTTTAGGATCTCGAGAGCCTCTAGAGTTGAGACATATCTTAGCTATGCAGCTAAAGAAAGCACATCAGAAGGGATGTTCCATTTTTTCTATTTTGGTTAGTGACTTGGATAATGCCCAGCAGAGACCAGAGGACTATCCAATTCTCAAAGATTTCTTGGATATCTTTCCAGAAGAACTTACTGAGTTACCACCAAAGAGAGAATTCGATTTCTCAATTGAACTGTTACCTGGAACGAAGCCTCAATCCAAAGCTCCTTACAGAATGACTACCATAGAGTTGTATGAACTAAAGGTTCAATTGCAGGAGTTGCTGAAACAGGGATTTATTAGACCGAGTGTATCACCATGGGGTGCACCGGTAATCTTTGTTAAGAAGAAGGATGGAACCTTGTGACTTTGTATTGATTACAGGATGCTTAACAAGGTTACCATCAAGAACAAGTATCCTCTACCTAGGATAGATGAGTTGTTTGATCAGATGAAAGGGGCCAAAGTGTTTTCTAAGATTGATCTTAGATCAGGTTACCACCAGTTGAGGATTAAGGATGAGGATATTCCGAAGACAGCTTTCAGAACTCGGTACGGACACTACGAGTTCACCATGGTACCTTTTGGCCTAACGAATGCTCTAGCGACATTCATGAACCTTATGAACTGTATCTTCAGAGACTGTTTAGATGATTTCATGCTTATATTCATTGATGACATTCTGATTTACTCTAAAATAGAAGAGGAACATGAGAAGCACTTGAGAATAGTCTTGCAACAACTAAGAGATCAAAAGCCTTTTGGTAAGTTTCGAAGTGTGCTTTATTTTAGAAGAAGGTTCACTATTTGGGGTATGTCATATCTGCTGAGGGAATCTCAGTTGATCCTGCGAAGATAGAGGCAATTGTAGATTGGCCAACACCGTGAAGTGTTACTGAAGTTCATAGTTTTATGGGACTTGCAGGATACTACTGGAAATATGTAGAAGGGTTTTCTAGGATTGCAACACCTATTACTTCTCTTCAAAAGAAGGGAAAGAAATATGAGTGGACAAAGAAGTGCGAGGAATAATTTTAGATTTTGAAACAAAAGTTGGCATCAGCACCAGTGTTGACTATATTGGATCCTAATGGGCACTTCATTGTGATTACAAATGCATCAGGTGAAGGTGTAGGAGTTGTGCTAATGCAGGAAGGGAAAGTGGTTGCATATGAGTCCAGGAAACTGAAGCAGTATGAGTTGAATTATGCACCACATGATCTTGAGCTTACAGCTATTGTGCATGCATTGTAGATGTGTAGACATTATCTCCTAGGGAAGCCATTTGAGCTTAAGACCGATCATTTAGGACTTAAGTACATCTTCACACAGTCAAACCTCAATGCGAGACAGAGGAGGTGGCTTGAGTTCCTAAGTGAGTATGATTTTGGTATTGAGTATATCAAAGGTAAGGAAAACAAGGTTGCAGATGCACTTAGCAGGAGAAGACATCTCTTTGCTATGTTGACCACAAGGTCAAATTTGAGGCAACAAGTGTTGCAATATCTTCCAGGAGATGAGCATTATGACAGGGTTAGACAAGCCTTAGAGGCGGATCCTTCAGATCATAGATTTGATGGTTATGTGATGGAGAATGATGGTATTGTCAGATATCAGGGAAGGATGTATATCCCAAAGGTTGGAGATTTGAGGAAATTGATACTTGAGGAAGTTCATGATGCACCTTATTCAAGGCATCCAAGAGTTATGAAGATGGTAGCAGAGTTGAAGGCTTTGTATTTTTGGCCTAACCTTAAGAAAGATGTCATGGAGTACATGGCTAGATGTTTGGAATGCCAGCAATTCAAGGCTGAGCATGTGCATCCAGCAGGACTTTTGTATCCCCATGATATACCTGAGTATAAGTGGAAAGTAATCAGTATGGATTTCATCCAAGGATTACCTTTGAGCAGAAATAGGCATGATACTATCTTAGTAGTTGTTGATAAGTTGACGAAGGTTTCACATTTCATACTTGGAAATCTGAAGGATGGATCATTGAATCTTGCAAGGAAATTTGTGCAAGAGATATTCAGATTGCATGGTGTACCAGAAACCATTATTTCTGATAGAGATACCAGGATGACATCTAGGTTCTGGACTACACTGAATGCAGCTTTGGGAACTAAACTAAATTTTAGTTATGCATATCACCCACAAACCAATGGCCAAACTGAAAGGGTCAATCAGGTTGTGGAGGACTTACTAAGGATGTACTATATGGATCAATAGTACAAGTGGGAGGAATATTTACCATTGGTTGAGTTTTCCTACAACAACTCATTTCATGCATCATTGGGTATGGCACCTTTTGAGTCATTTTATGGACAAAAATGTTGCACACCCATCAGTTGGGACAGGATGGAAGACATGATCATCATTGGTCCAGATATGCTCAAGGAAATGGATGAGCAAATGAAGTTGATCAAGGGTAGATTGAAGGAAGCAGCCGATAGACAGAAGAGCTATGCTGATAGGAACAGGACTTTCAGATAGTTTGTTGCAGGAGATAAATTCTTCTTGAGGGTTAAGCCTCATAAGAGTTCTATCTCATTCGGGAAATCATCAAAGTTTGCACCGAGATTTGTGTTAGAATCCAAGATCACCTGCATGCAATAACCTGTTACATGCAAAAGACATTCAGAACAAAAAAAGATCTGTAAACCTCAAAGTGTAAAATGCATTATTAGAATCTCTGTTATTACAAAGAGATCAATCCTTATGAAGGAGATCAAGAAACCCTAAAAGGGAAACCCTAAATGAAACCCTAGTGTGCACACTTAATAATTAATCAATTATTAATGTGACTAAGTTTAGCTTAAGCAACTAGAGGAATAAGTGACTTAATTAATTAACCAATATGATATAATTAATTAAGCATAATAAATTATTACTCTAACAATTTGTGGGACCATTTGATGTACTGGAAGTTATTAATCTAGTTGCATTTAGACTAGCGTTACCACCTACTCTAGCTCGACTCCATAATGTTTTCCATGTTTCCTTGTTGAAACCTTATCATCGTGATGCAACTCATATTCTTGATTGGCATTTATTACAGGTACAGGATCCAGGGGTGGTGCTAGTGGAGCCCATCCGAATCCTAGACAAGCGTAGCATTAAGCTACGTAACAGAGATAGTACCTAGTACAAGGTCCAGTGGGACCAGTATACTAAGGAAAGTGCTACATGGGAGGATTATGAGATGATAGACCATCATTTTCCTTATTTGCTTTCATAGATTAGCATTTGTTTTGTGCAGAGATACTTGATACTCTGGTTTTTGATTCACATGTTGTGAACTTTGATAGCGTGGATGCTACTTTTATTATTTATGCTTATGAAGGAGAACTATGTTGTTAGTTACTATTTCATTATGCTTGATTGAGATACTATGTTTTACTTACTAAGATACTATGTTTTCTGATTGAGATAGTATGTTTTAATGATGATGAAGATGTTATGCTTATTGAATGACTAATAAGACATCGAGACGATGTCTCTTTCAAGAGGGGAAGGATGTCACATTTGGATTTCACTGACTTATTTAATGCAAGTATTAATCATTATGTCGATATTTAAATGAAAATTAAATGAATATTTAATGATAGTTAAATTGAAATCGAAATGCAATTATTATGATTTGAATTGTATTTATATTCATTTCGGGGTTTGTCATTACTGATGATAAATCGAGTGCAATTGAATGCAGGAACAGGTGAATGTGATGGAAGGTGAGAACAACGATCAGGTAGAGTTGTTTAGCCGATTGACGTTTATGAATAGATGAAATATCACACACTCACATAGATAATATTTTAATGTATTTTGCGTTTATCATGTTTGCAAATTTTAAATCTAGTTTTAATGTAATTTCTCAAATTGTGAAAAATGCATGTGATTTAAATCATGATTTGGTTAAATTTGATGAAATTGATTTAAAATTAAATGATTAGATTGATTGTTTAAATATTTTATTATTGTTTGGAAATAATATGTTTGAAATTTCAAAATTTAAATGCGATTGATTTTTATTTCGAAATTAGATTAAAATTTAAATAAATAAAGTGTTTTATAAATTAAATGTGTTTTTATATTGGAATTATGAAAAAAGATTTTTAAATTCAGAAATTGAATTAAATCTTAAATTGGCTAAATGGAGAAATTGAAAACAAACTTGCGTACACATTGATTATGCATTCAAAATTAAAACTTCAGTTAACATGTGGAAGAAAATATCTTTAATATTATCAAGAAGCAATCAAAATTAGAGACTGGAGTTCGAATTTTGAACTGGAGATCATTGAATAATTTGTGGATCTCATTCTCTTGTTGTAGAACAATGCATGAGGATAAAAAAAGATATATACAGAAGAAAATTCGAAATTGGAAAGAAAAATAACACAAATCTGCTTTTGAGCTTACCATTCATTTTTCATTTTTTTTATGCACTGCAAATTGTGAGAGAGGCTAGTAGGAAGATCTGAGGAGGACGCAGCAAGGAAGAGAGTCTCCAAACCCACACACAACCTTCCCTTTTACTCTTCCACTCCTCGCAGCCAAGGAGGGGACTTTCCTTTCCCCTACACCCCACACACCTGCAGGGAGGCAGCCTGTTTGGAAGGAATCTGTGTGGCTTAGTAAAGGAACAACCAACCTCACCTTCAACGCAGCCAGGAAGAACTCCCAACCCGCATGGCTTAAGGGACTGGTTCCCTACATAAACTTCCTTCACCCACACACATGAGGAGATAGGAAGAGGGTGTGGCTAGGACAAAGGCATACATAACCCATGATTTATACAGTCCTCCTCACTCACCCAGAAAGATAGGCGCAGGGACTGGCAAAGAAGATAAAGGCATAGAACATAGGAGTCAGGGAGGAATTGTTAAGAAGTGTCCAGGAGCAACAAAATATAGTCAGAGAGAAGAAGGAGAAAGGAAGACAATAGATCAAGAAGATAGGAAAAATACAGAGGAGGCACACAGAAAAAACAATCACTTCCAGAATCTGAAGATTTTACCAAGTAGGATTTGCAACTTTATTTATTAAATTTACAATAAATCTTACAATTCTTCTCTCATTTTTGGTTTTTAGTATAAAATTTAAAAGAGAAACTTTGTGTAATCAAATTAGAAAAGAAAGATCTACATAAGTGATTGCAAAAATCTATTCCTTTATATTTTATTGAAACTTCAAACAAATCAGACTGTATTTATTTTCTAGAATATTAGAGAAATTTAGGAACAAAATAATTTAGGAAAAATCTTGATTGAAATAATAAAATAAATAGTGAAATGAATCTAGGAAAATTTATAAACCAGAAAATGATTTTTATTATTTTAGATCAAAAACGATCTTGAACAGAAAATGGATTACTTTGGCTGACAAAAAATTTCTTAATTGAATTTAATTTGACAAATAAACTCTGACAGAAAATCCTTGATATAAATAACTTCAAATTTAAACACGATTTCGAAATGGAGGTTATTCAAACATGGAATTTTCACCTTACAAACGAAACTGTCAAACATAAATAGGTAAATGAGTTATTTTAAATCTGAAGAACGATTATTATTTATTTTCTGAGAATATGTTAAACTGAAAATAAAATGATTAAACTTGAAATATGATTTATTTAAAAACATCAAGAACGAATTTGAAACAACATTAATTAGATGAGTATAAACGAATGAATGTGTACTCTTTTAGTTATGTTTTTATATGTATTTAACTTGCATACTGGAGTTACACCTTCATTAATTTTTAATTATTTTTACCCAATTTATATTATTAAATTTTATGACTTTCATGGATTTAAACAATGAAAATAAATGACTTTTTAAACTGTTTTCATTTCAAACAAGTTTTCAGTTTGTTGTTTTCAAACGATTGTGTTTGACTGTTTAGAACATGCATGATTGATAGATAACTCTGCATGTTATGTTTTTGGGGAAATTTACCTTACGAGATGGGTGCCGAGTATGGGTAAATAGAGAGTGTAATTTTGCTTTTCCAAAACTGCTTTATTTGTCGTGCATGACATTTTACTTGGCCAAGTAATTTAAGGACCATTGAAACAGATGGATTTATTGAACTCTCTACCATATCCTAGTATTGAACTTGCTTATTTCTTAAATGATTTAGAAAAATGAAAATGCTTGTGGTTTTACTAGTAATACTAGGCATGCACCAGATTCCATCTTGCTCGTAGACTGCTTTTTGCTAAGCAATTCGTGCAGGGTTAGGTATTTCTTGATTGAATAAGGAATTTCGGGAAAGAGTAAGTTTCGAGGTTGGGTGGAAAAAGCGCTCGATCCTTGTTCTCGTCTTCTTTATGAAGATTTGCTTTTGGATGGAAGATCAACGGATGGCATCTTCTTATATGCTTTAATTATTATTGATATATGTAATGACGAGCTTATGGCGACTGAATGCCTAAGTCTTGATTTGTAACTGATATTATTATCATCTATTGTATTTAGAATCAAATTTGTGTAATATGACACATGTATGTATTTAGACTGGAATTGAATATGAATTTATCTTATCGACTTTATGTCGTTTTGTAATCGGCTAGTTTCTTTGATGTCTAAATGAATGGGATGACAACTTTATTTTGAATATAAATGATTTTATTTAAAGTATTGTCGTTGTTTGTTTTAAAGTGTTCCGCTCTTTACATAACTTTTTCACATGTGCAAATTTTATGGTCTTATGATGATCGTTCGATCATCATGAGTTGATCCTTGTCATTCCCCGCACCCCCACTCTATTCTATTTTTCATTTAAATATTCCAGCGGGCAAGTGGGCGAATACCACATGTCCTCTTCATTGGTGAGCCCAACACTTTTGAATAGACAATGGGTAATGAATTAATAAAATCAACGATGATCATTTGGTGATGTGGCTCCATCAGGACCGCTCCTCGCCACCTCGTGTGAAGCCCACTCATACCTATTGCCTCTCATTGGAAAAGTGGGCGACTGCCATGTGGAATATTTTATAGGAATTAGAGGGACATTAATAAAGGCGAAGAATTACTAAAATTTATCGAGAAGACATGAAGGCTAAATGGTGCAATATAGGAATTGATTTCTCTTGCTCGTGTTTGAGATATGATGGGAATTTTTTATCTCAGCCATCATTTCTGTCAGAATTTTATACATGCAAACAAGTGGTTCATGTTAGGGAAAGTACGGGCTAGTGGATTGAGATCAAATCCTGACCGCTCCCCTTTGTCCTATTGATTAGAGGTACAAGTAGGTTAATTCTCATGGGCGAGTGGGAAAACTTGACACAAATTTTTTTTCTTTAATGCTAAGTAGGTGATTAAGTGTGCAAACAGCGTGGATGCATATCCACACGGGTTTTTCAAATTAGACAAAGACAATAGGCGCATTCAATCAACTTCTTCATAATCAATTACCTTGATTTTAATTATATGTCAATCCATCTCAACGTATGATCAACGACTAAGATTCAAAATCAAGTGGTTGATTGTCAGCTCGCTCGTACAAGCCTTCCTCGAGCATTAATGGTCGACACACTCAAATTGTTCAATATAATCAGAGTTGGTAGCTATATTTTTCTTCCCAATCGCAATCAAAAGTTGAAGAATTAAGCTTAAGTTTGAGAAGAAGATGGCGTGAAGCACTATGGCAAGAAAGTTGCAGAGGCATTGAAGGTAGTTTCTCCTGGGCAAGTTGGTATCCATTTTTTTATGTGTTGACTGAGTATTAGTGGGTTTGTCTCAGAAAATTAGTGTGGGATCTATAGGTTTTAGTTACCTGGGGTTTGCAGGGGTTGATTATTTGAAGAATTCACATGGGCTGATAGGTTTTATACATAGTTTTGAAGTGTTTTTTTCTTGCAAATTTGTAAGATCTCTTTGTACTTGGGAATTCATAAATTGTTTCCATGTTCTTCTATGAGAATGGGTAAGCTCGACGAATCTGGCCAACCAGTCAGAAGGTCTAGGAGACTTAGTGTGCTTGAATCCCATGATAGTGCTCCTGAAACTAAACATGACATACCAAGAGCTCCTACAATTCCAAAGGAGGAGAAGAAATCCCACAAGAAATCTAGGAAGGGTGGTGTCAAGAGTAATTACCACCTGAGGAATAGAGTTATTGATCATAAACAGGGTGAGTCTGGTGGGAAATGGGATGTTTTGTGGGGAGAGGAATAACAAGTACCGAAAGGTTTATGATTCCTATATGAGGAGGCACAACTCTCCTATGGAGGTTTCAGATAGTCCTCGAAGCGATGGAGATACTGACCTAGAGTACAGTCGTTACCTTCTCACACTCGCATGTTGAGAGGATTCTTATGATGGAGCGGTAGTAGCTTCTCCAGTTTTAGCAAGAACACTGAGTGGGCATGCTTACTCTAATTTTGAAGAACTAGAGTAGCATTGTGGTTTCATTTTTATTTTTCATGACACCTCCACCACAGCGACAGGTCCATATATTTCAACAAGCATATATTTTTTTGTCTTTGATGTTGACTTGGAAATTTTTTTGGTTGATGTGAAGGAGAGGTATTGGACATCGTCGCTTCAATGGAAAATATTCCTTTTTCAGTTAACATATAAGTTCTTGCCTTAGGCGTTGATGGATAATCTTCTTTGATCGATGTGGATGAGGGATTTTGGAGCTACACCAATGACAAATGATGCCTTTTGGAAGGATGGATGGTCCTTTTCAATGGATGATATGGATTTTTGTCTTTTGCTTTCCCCCCATTTTTCAATGAGCAAATATAACATTCTAGGGAATCTTTAAAATTAAAGTGAAATTAAGTGTCAAATGCAAATGTGTTTGTAATTGTAATTCGGCATGATGCTTTTCGTTCCCATATCTCTATAAATGGGATTTCAGGGCTGGTTACAATGAGGTTGGTTGGTTGTTCTAGAATTGATAACACTGAGAATTGTAAAGGATACTGAACATTTTACTGTTAAGTCTTAGGTTCGAGTCTACTAATATGTACATGAAGCTCTGATAGTGATACTGGAAATATAGAAAAAAATAGTGCAAGTTTGACACCATTTTCTCTCCTATGTACTGGTTTTATAAACTATAAATAATATATTCAAGGGTTATCTTATTTGTCTCTATTGATTTCCAATGGGTGTATGGTTTTATTCTTTCCTATTAATTCAAATAATTGATGCAAATGCTTGAATGAAGCTATAGGTTTATATTAAATCAAGTGCTAGGATGCTAGTAAGAAGTGATGGTTGAGATATAATGTTGAAATATTATAATGAAATATTCTCAAAGCTTTAAATAATGTCATATGTGAAAATTGTTGTCAAATCATGTGGGTATTAGAATTGACTCCATTCCAAGGATGAGGCACTAGTCTAGGTGAGGTAATCATATTGCATTGTGTTGATTAACTCGGCAACAAACCATTCATTAAATCAAATTCTTTGAAATGGTTTACAATTGTGTTAGGCTTTAACATTCTTGGGCTTTGAATATAAACCGGTGTTAAGAAGCAGCCAACTTCTTTGATATGTTTTGTTTGGTTGAGCCTTTATATGAGAATTATCTATGTGTTGCAAAGTATATGATAAAAATGGCACATGAATATCATGTAAACATTATTAGGATCACCCTCCTGCATTTCATAGAGCCCGAAGAGTAGAAGTAAGGGCCTAGTAATCCTTACTTGTTTTTTGGCTAATCCTTACCTATGCTTGTCATTCGATTGTGGTTGATTCATAGGAATTTGGTAAGATCAAGTTTGGTTCTAAAAAAATAACCAATAGATTGGAAACTCCACTGGGGAATGCACTTAGAAATTGGGTTGTTGAATTTCCTACCAAAGAGTCAAATATTTGCTAGTGAATTCATCTTTCAATTCTAGCTTTGATATTAGTGAGTTAATTCTTATAAATTTTGCAAGAATTTACTATGTTTCCCCTGAAACTAGAAATCTTGTTAAGATATACCATGATTCCATGAATATTTTATAATTTCTCACTAGATGTGGGTGGCGACTCCAAGATCTCTGCACCAGTGTGTATTATTTAAGAATATTTTAAAAGTAGAATGAAAAATCTGCTGAGAAAAGATAAGGTAGATTTGAGCTCACACAATGAAGTACCCTGATGGGAAGCTAGGGAAATTTTTTTGAAGGACTACTATATTCTTCTGAGAGAGTCAAATAATTTACTGAATCTGAACATCTAGTTCAGATCTTGAGTACTTAAAACATGGAAAGGGTTGTGTTGTATAAAACATGAAGGATTCATGTGCGACTCTACTGATCAAGAAAGCTCAAATTGAAATTAACCCGTAAAAGAAACTCCATATTTTTGAAGTTTGTTCCTTTGGAGAAGGAGGTGGTGACTCTATTCAAAGAACCTGAAGATAGCTTCAAGATCTATAAATTTTTCTAGTCAGAAGCATAATTCAAAGTAGTTGCAACATATCTAGGTACCTCCCCTATTTTGGTTTTCATGAAGCATAAATTTGTTCGAAAACCATATAGATTGATTTGAAGGAAATTTTGGTTCCCTATTAAGTGAATTGAGCACAAATAGAGGGAATGGTACAAAAATTCCCATTAGAAGATCCAAGGTAGTGAGTGATAAATAGTGAAGTTGATATTTGAGGTTTTGTAAGGAGGTACAATAAAATATATCATTCCTTTGTATCTCCATGTGGAATTTTAAGTAAGAGAATGCAGGGCATGCAACCTTTGTCATCCCATCAAATAAATTTCTCTATTGGGAGGTATAGACCATTGAACTTTAGTGGTATTCAAGTTTTCCCAAACCTTGTCCCAAATAATATTAGGGACCATTTGCCAAAATTCATAGGGAAAGGTTTTGAATCAGCTTATAAACATTTTCATACATTTATGGATTTGATGGGAGACTATAAGATAGATCATGAATATGTTGTCATGAAATTATTTCTTCAATATTTAAAGGAAGATGCTAGAGATTGGTTCTCATATTTGCTAGTGTATTCTATATCCTCATGGAACAAATTCATGGTAGCATTTATAGAACAGTTTGGTGAAAGGATTAATCTGAGTTCAATAAGGAGAAAAATCATGGAAATTCAAAAGGATGAAGATGAGTTAGTCCCAGTCTTCAACCTCAAGTTTGCAAAAGCAATAAGAGATATTCCTAAAAATATGAGACCAAGTGATGCAGAGTGCTTGGTTGTATATTTGGGTGCATTTGTTGAAGAAATGAGTTACTTTTTGAGATAAGGAGCCCTTAACATTGAATCATGCATATAAAATTTCCATGGACATTGAAAACAACTTGAGATATTCAATGATGAAGGGTTATATGGCTGCAAATGTCGATCATTTTAGCACATCTCATGTAAGCGGATTAGATCATAGAAGTAACTGTCATGACATAAATGCTTATATTGTTATGATGTGTCCATTATCACCTAGTACAATTAATGATGAATTTTGAGTTGAACATCAACAAAATTTAAGCAATGCTAATCAAATGTCTTTTGTTCAAAGATTGTCTAGTATGAAAAGACATAAGGAAGAATCACCATATGACTTGTTGGCAAGGTTCTTGGATGCCCTGTTGGAAATTCTTAAAAGTCTCAGACCAAAAGATGTAGTGTGCATTGACCTTTTTTGTGAAATTTTTGCGCCAAGAATGATTAATTTACCAAAGGAATTGAAGCCCCAAGGTTTTGATAAGATAATTGATTGGATCGGAATGGTTGAGGAGGTCGAATGTGATTATGCATAAGGTATGAAATCTTGAAGTGTCAATAGTGGCTATCTTGTTGAGGAAAATCATGACACCTCAAGTAAGTGAAGAGGGTGTATTAGAGAATAGACATGTGTCTTGTGATATGGGTAAGGATAGTGATTATAACCAATTCATAAGTAGTCTAGGTGCAAATCAGTACAACAGTGCCAAGGAATAATATGCATCTGTAAGTGTTGATGTTTCATCACAAACCAATGGTCAAGAGACTGAGAATGAGAGTTTGATCTTTCATTCTGAACACTTTGAGCTCAATGCATGTGGTAATGAATTTCCTTGTGATAAAAATCATAAGGGGGGTGAGGTTTCTAATTATTTTTCTGAAGAGTATGAGTCTTTTTATGAGAATGATCCAAAAAAAATCTCCTCACATGAAGGATACAATAATATTCATACTTATGAGGTTTTTCCCTTACAAGCGAGTGAAAAAATTCATCCGATGAAACACCAGGATTGCAATCTAGTCATGTCAAAACTAGAACATGTTAGCATTGTGAATGAGGATGATTTTGAAGACAAGAATGTCTGTGTTTAGTATTTCAAGCCTAAGCATAGTGTTGAGAATGATGACAGTTGTGGTACTAACCAACAAGATCATGTCCTGGTTGTTCCTAATTGTCTATATGAAGCAAAGAGGGAATTTTCTAGTTTTATAGCAGAAATGAACATAATTGTTTTCAATGAGGGATGGAAAGGCCTGTTCAGTTGCTAATGAGAAAAATTCAGATTATAATGAACGTTTCATATTCAAGTCAACATACTTATTTAAGGATGAGGTACCTAAGTGCCTTGTTGCTGACCCTATTATTCCTAAATAATTTGAGCCATCCTTTGAAATGTTTTGCATTGAGATGGATAGTGATTAGGAGGATGAATTGAACCATGTTAATGAACCTAAAGTGGAGGTATTCTTTGATGCATGGGATGTTGTGGACGATGTTGTTTGTGGTAATTATTCTGATATGAACAAGAACAAGGATACCATAGGTTTTGATGAACTAATTTTCCAAGGCAGTGGAGCATATGGTAGTATGATAGGTTTTCCAAGGCAGTGGAGCATATGGTAGTATGATAGGTTTACATTTCTCAAGTGAATGTGAACATCGGTCTGAGAATGTTCTTGTGTATGAAAATTTCACATTCATCACACAAGATGAACGCTTGCTTGGCATGGAACAAAAACCAGAGGATGACCCCAAGGTTTTATATGAGATTTTCATTAGTCTAGGTCTATCAGAAATGGAATTGGCATATGACTTCAAAAGGTTAGGACAAGTATTTCTGGATGGAACCATTGAGAAAAGTATTTATAAAAGTTTTCAGTTTGATATGCAAGCTGAAACTGATGGTGCTAATGATCAAAGGGAATATGAATGTTTTCAATTTTCAATCCAGTCGGATGAGTATTTGTTGGAGTATGATTATGAACTGAGCCAGGTAAAGTGTTACATTGATCATGATTTCCAGTTAATGTTTGATTGCAGTTTTCAATTGGACAAGTTTAGTGATGAAAATGGTAAATTTAGGCATATGGAAATTATGGTTAATTATAGTGGCCATAGCAAGATTAGTTGGTGGGCAATCCACAACAATGTTTCCAACCTTGGCTCAATGTAGACATCAAAAAATAGGGTTTTTGATAGGGGAAAATTCCTGTCCTAAATTTTGGGGGCCTGGGGCCACAAAGTGAAGTTAAAGTTTGATGAAGTTGCATTTGCAAGTTAAAAGCTTGCACATCAAAAAATGATTCTAGGAAATGGGAAGTGGATCTTTTTGTACATCATGTAAATTATGTATATATGGTGTGATTGCTTTGGTTTGGTTCTCCTGCCTTGTCTGGGTAGGTCCTAGTTTTGGTTTGCTATGCCTAGTCTGCTTCAACCTGAGATTATGAGATCTCACTCTATTATGAAGGAATAGATGTCCCCAACAAGAGCCACTGATGGAACCCCTAAAATAATTTAGTTCCATTTCAAAATTCTACAAAATTTGGATTAATCTCTTGTCTTGGGGCTTAGGGTTTTGTCTCTCATCAATGCCTTATGGTTTGTGTTGCTAGAAACCCTTCCTAAATAGCCCTTAATCTTGTGTCCTTGCCAATGTCTCTAATTCTTAGTTGACCCCTTATCGTCGGTACTCGGTCTTTTAAGTTACATACTATGCCATCAAACCCATGAAGTGACTGGTCCCCGAGTCCTAAGGTCCCGCTCTCGCCTGTTGCTTTATTTCAAATGTTTCTTTATGTTAATTATGGGTTGATATTCATTCAAATATTTATCAGGGCCTAAATTTAGGCTTTAATATTTTCCAAATTGTTCACCAAAGCTTCGGTTTTAATCCCTATGTCCCCATCCGTTGCTCGCCTAGTGATGGCCCTTTCTTATGAACTAATTTTTTGACATGTGCAGATTGTATGGTCTTATGATGACCATTTGATCATCATGAGATGATCCTTATCATTCCCCATGCCCTTGCTCTATTCTATTTTTCATTTAAATATTCCAGTGGGGGAGTAGGTGAATGCCACATGCTCTCTTCATTAGAAGGACCGACACTTTTGAATAGACAGTGGGTAATGAATTAATAAAATCAATGGTGATTGTTTGGTGATGTGGCTCCATTAGGACCGCTCCCCACCACCCCATGCAGTGCCCACTCATACCTTTCATCTCTCAGCGAGGAAGCAGGCAACTTCCATGGAATATTTTAAAGGATCATAGGGACATTAATAAAGGTGAAGTATTACTAATTTTTTTTGAGAAGACATGAAGGATAAATGGTGCAAGATAGGAATTGATTTCTCTTGCATGTGTTTGAAATATGATGGGAATTTTTTATCTCGACCATCATTTCTATCAAAATTTTATACATGAAGATAGGTGGTTTGCATTAGGGAAAGTACGGGCTAGTGGATTGAGATCAAATCCTGACTGCTCTTTTTTATTGTTGATCAGAGGTACAAGTGGGTTAATTCTCATGGGTTAGTAGGAAAACTTGACACGACAGGTTTTCTTTAATGCTAAGTAGGTGATTAAGTGTGAAGACAAATTGGATGCATAGTCACATGGGTTTTTCTAATTAGACAAAGGTAATAGGTGCATGCAATCGAATTCTTCATAATCAATTACCTTGATTTTAATTATCTATCGATCCATCTCGATGTATGATTAACGACTAAGATTCAAAATCAAGTGGTTGATTGTTTGCTCGCTCATGCAAGCCTTCATCGAGAATTGATGATCAACGTGCTTAAATTGTTCAATATAACGAGAGTTGATAGCTATATTTTTCTTCATAATTGTAATTAGAAGCTAAAGAATTAAGCTTAAGAAAGAGAAGAAGATGGCGTGAAGCACTGTGGTGAGAAAGTTGCAGAGGCATTGAAGGTAGTTTTTCCTAGGTAAGTTGGTATCCATTTTTTATGTGTCAACTAAGTATTAGTGGGCTTGTCTCGGGAAATTATTGTGAGCTCTATAGGTTTTAGTTACATGGGGTTTGCAGGGGTTGATTATTTGAAGAATTCACATTGGTTGATAGGTTTTATATATAGTTGTGAAGTTTTTTTGTCCTGTAAATTTGTAAGATCTCTTTGTACTTGGGAATTCATAAGTTATTGTAATGTTCTTCTATGAGAATGGGTAAGCCCAATGAATCTTTCCAACCAGTTAGAAGATATAGGATACTTAGTGTGCTTGAATCCCAAGATGGTGCTCTTGAAACTGAACATGGCATACCGGGAGCTCCTGCAACACCAAAGGAGGAGGAGAAATCCCACAAGAAATCTAAGAAGGGTGGTGTCAAGAGTAATTACCACATGAGGAATAAAGTTATTGGTCATAACTAGGGTGAGTTTGGTGAGAAATGGGCTATGTCTTGTGGGAAGAGGAAGAACAAGTACCACAAAGTTTATTATTCTTATATGGTAAGGCACAACTCTCCTATGGGGCTTTTGAATAGTCCTCAGAGAGATGAAGGAGATACTGACCCAAAGTACGACCGTTACCTTCTCACACTAGCATGTTAAGAGGATTTTGATGATGGAGTGATAGTAACTTCTCTATTTTCAGCAAGAACATGGAGCAGGTGAGCTTACTCTGATTCTGAAGAATTAGAGTAGCACCTCAGTTCCATTTTTGTTTTTGATGACACCTCCACCATAGTGGTGGGTCCATATCTTTTAGCAAGCGTATATTTTTTGTCTTTGATGCTGAATTGGAAAAAAAATTGGCTGATGTGAAGGAGAGGTGTTGGACACCATTTCTTTGATGGAAAATATGCCTTTTTCTAGTTAATATATAAGTTATTTCCTTAGGCGTTGATGGATAATCTTCTTTCATCGACGTGGACAAGGGATTTTGGAGTTGCTACAATGATGAATGATACCTTTTGGAAGGATAGCTGGTCCTCTTCAATAGATGATATGGAGTTTTTTGTTTTGCCTTCCCCCCATTTTGTAATGAGAAAATATAGTTGTCTAGGGAATCTCTGAAATTAAAGTGAAATTAAGTGTCAAATGAAAATGTATTTGTAATTGTAATTCAACCTGATGCTTGTCGCTTCCATATCTCTATAAATGGGATTTCGGGGGCCAATTACAATGAGGTTGGTTGGTTGTTCTAGAATTGATAACACAAAGAATTGTAAAGGATACTGAACATTTTAGTGTTAATTCTTAGGTTTGAGTTTGCTAATATGTACATGAAGATCTGATAGTGATACTAGTAATATAGAACATAATAGTGCAAGTTTGATGCTATTTTCTCTCCCATGTACTAGTTTTATAAACTATAAATAATATAATCAAGGGTTATCTTATTTGTCTCTATTGATTTCCAATGGGTGTATGGTTTTATTCTTTCCTATTAATTCAAATAATTGATGCAAATTCTTGAATGAAGTTATATGTTTATATTAAATCAAGTGCTAGGATGCTAGTAAGAAGTGATGGTTGAGATACAATGTTGAAATACTGCAATGTAGTATTCTCAAAGCTTTAAATAATGTCATATGTGAAAATTGTTGTCAAATCATGTGGGTATCATAATTGACTTTGTTCCAAGGATGAGGCACTAGTCTAGGTGAGGTAATCATATTGCATTGTGTTAATTAATTCGGAAAAAAACCATTCATTAAATCAAATTCTCTAAAATGGGTTACAATTATGTTAGGCTTTAACATTCTTGGGCTTCGAATATGAACTTATGTTAAGAAGCAACCAACTGCTTTGATACATTCTATTTGGTTGAGCCTTTATATGAGAATTATTTGTGTGTTGCAAGGTATATGATAAAAATGGCACATGAATATCATGTAAACATTATTAAGATCACCCTCTTGGGTTTCACAGAGCCCGAAGAGTAGAAGTAAGGGCCTAGTAATCCTTACTTATTTGTTGACCAATCCTTACCTATGCCTATCATTGGATTGTGGCTGATTCATAGGAATTTGGTAAGATCAAGTTTGGTTCTAAAAAAATAACCAATAGTTCCATAAAATAATTCTTTCTTTTCATTTGTTAATAGGTACAACATGTAATCCCCTTGTTAAGCAAATTTGATTATGATAGTCTTGCCATGGTAAATACTAAAAAAATGGAAAAAAGTGTTGGCCAAGGCATTTTTTTAGCATTTACTAAAGTCTCTATGTCAATCACATAGAAAAATACCTCTTGAAAATTTTGACGTTCTTGATATATACTCCACATTATACTTTTCAATTTATTATGATACATTCTTGAAAAACTCTTGATTTTTCTTTGATCTCTCCTCGACTCCAATTCTCTTCCTATACTAATCACATAAATAAGATAAACTAAGGGAACCTTCCAAATGACATTATAATATGATACCTATTAAGCTGCAAGACTTAATTCAATAATCTTGAAGTGATTAACATCAAACAAATTGAAACTTTATAAACTACAAGCCCCTTTGCTCAATTAATGTCATGTATATTTTGTATTTGTATAAATAAAATCTACTTCAATCGTTTACAATGAAAAATGCAATTTTAATATAAATAAAAAATAGTGGTATTTAAAAATATATATATATTTATTGAAGGAAAATGATTGATTCATTAAAATAATGTTGGTCATTGAATTAAGATTTTACCTTCTATAAATTTGGATGACATTGACATAGATATCTTAAATACATATATCTAAAATTCAAGTAGAGATATCATTTTTGAGGCTCATATTTATTCTATATAACAATTTCAATATAGATTCCACAAGATTGAAATCTCTCAATGTGTTTTAGATAGACATGTTTAAGATATTGATGCTAGTTTTTTATGAAGTTCTAAGCAACCAAAGAGTATTTTAAGTAGTCATTATTTTCTTACAAAATGAACTATTAGATGTCTAATAAATCAACCTCTATTGATGGTGGAAATTGAAGGAAAGTAGATAAGCACAAGCAATTTTTAAAACAACTTGCACAAGTTCAATCCTCCTCACAAAATTGAACCATTTTTCTACCTAATGATACATCTTCGCCTCTCATTTTTTTGGCCTTATTTGTATTATTGCAAGATTTTATTCAAGAAATTAATGGTAAAAAATGAATATCCAATTTTTATATGTGATGTGAATACAACATCAACTAGCCACATTGTATGCCTACACACTCAAGATGTCATGAAAGAACACAAAAAAACTCAAGGTGTGCAAATCCAATACACAAAGCATAGAAAAAAAAATAGAATAATTAACTGCGTTGTGTGACAGTCACCAAGACAATCATACTAGAGGATAAAGTTCCCTTTATGATAGAAATTAGACACTAGCCCATGATCCCATGATCTCATTATCTCACAAAGACAAATATTGGAATGAGAGTGATGCATGCTACTTCTATACACATCTTGAGGTGGCATCATCAAAATCCAATAAGGTGTTATACCACTTAAACATTTTGTTAGCAAGAGGAATTGGGGAATTATAGTTCAAAGAATTATACCCTAGTATCCTCTATATATTCAGTTTATACCATAGAGGATACATTGGTAGAAATGAGTAAGTGCAATCAAGAACTATATCTAATAATAACTTAAATATTACTTAACCATAAACAATGATAATCTATAACACATATATCCATTGAATCCTTATAACTCCATATATATATATATATATTCATATAATGATTACATAAGCAGTTCTTAGTCTTTTCTTTTTATTATAGTTCTTTCTCTATTATATTTATAATGTCTCTCTATGCTATTATCTACTACATTCATATATCAATTCCTAGTATCTTATAGAGACGTGACCCTTATAGGGAACCCCTTAACCTATCTCTCTTATTATCCTGATGCTCCACACATGATTTGTGATGGTTTGTGGTAGGTTCTACTTTGTGCCCTATACCCTGCCAACATCATCCCCTTTCAAAATTATGTGTTGTCCTCAAGACATGCTTCAATTACTTAAGAGAATGTGCTTATAGATAACTTTTAATTGCACCAATGTTGTGTCCCATTGCTCTTTTTCTTGCTACAACACTTTTATATAACCTTGTGTGTTGAACTAAGTAACCTCTATTGGCAGTTATTGTCATTGATGTCTACACTAAGGAGATTTTTCGTAGACTTCGTCATTGATTTTGAAACATTAATTTTTGGTTTTCATTGATGTCAACACTTGAGAAGTAATTTGTTAGTCCTTACTATTGGTTGAAATTATTATATTTAATTTGGGCTAACATTGATGATGAATTTTATGGTTGTCATTGATGTCAACACTTAAGTAGTAAGTTGCTAGTCCTTGGCATTGGTTGTCATTGTTATATTCACTTTGGGATAACATCGGTGATGAAGCTCATGGTTGGATGTCATGCCTTATCAAAGAATAATCCTTGAAGTTCATGGTTGGATGTCATGCCTTATCCAAAGAAGAATTGTTGAAGTTCATGGTTGGATGCCATGCCTTATCAAAGGAAGAGTTGCTGAAATTCATCTAAGAAGAGTTCAAGTTCATGTTGAATAAATTTGCATTATGTATTATTTATATCAATAGAATTGATTTCATAATGATATATTCAGATAAATATTAGAAGCGTTAAGATGAGGATTAGATGTGTGATTGATACTAGAGATATATTGTTGAAGGTCTACAGTATTTCTTATGCTCTATCTTGGTGTTATTGATGAAGTATGTATTTCTAAAAGGAAGTTTTGGCCTCTACAAGTTGCTTAAGTGTTTCTAGTTTAGGAATTTCTATTGAAGTCTATTTGGGAGAATGCTCTACATTCTTCCATTGTTGATGTTTTTTTCTTGTGATTTTGTATTCAATGTTAGTATTTTATGGGTGTTGTACTCCTATCTTTTCAGGTCACCTGTGTTCCCGAGGAGATCTATGTGAATTGTAGAAGGTTGGTAGTTTTGTTGGTGTAAGGAAGTTAAGGTAGCAGAAAAACTCCCTACACTAATATTAAGAGGAGAATAACGCAAAACTTTTATAGATCTTTGAAAGTTACATAAATTTAAACAAGAATAAACATAAATATCATGCATACCATGACACAGTGATTTATGTGGGGAAAACCATTTTGGGAGAAAAACCTCACACTCCAAAATCTGCCCAATATATTATTCAGTAAATCACAAAGATTACAATATACTTATAGAGCAAGATTCTCACAAGAGTATCACCACTAAGAGATCAAGAGACAACATGACTGCTAACAGACTCTATTTTTCACACTCGGTACTCTCTTTCAGTCGTAATGCATCACCCTCATAAAATAGAATTACATTCTAGGGAAAGATAGGCCAAAAAAATATACATTGTTAGATCTAAACCCTAACAATTAATGGTCTAGATTTACAATGTATCAACTCCCACCGATGAAGATTTACATAAGCTTTTTACTATCCATGGGGCCCACCATTCCATCTCACTACCACACAATTCACAACAAGGATGTGAATTGCATGATCATCTAATCAATAATCGCCATCTGCTTATACACATCACCACATGTATTTATCAACCTATCAAGTCCCACCATATCCCTTCCATCGCATATCACTAAGTCGTTGAAAACCCAAACTTCAGAACATCATGTTGAAGGTTACGAAATTCTAAAAACCTATGACATGCCGACAAAAAAGAGATCACTAAGTTGGGAGGTTATGAAAATTTAGAACCCCGTGACATAGGCTAAGAAAACTTGGAACCCCACAACAACAAAGAGATCGCTAAGTCAGGAGGTTATAAAACTTTAGAACCCTGTGACATAGGTTAAGAAGACTTGGAACCCCACAACTTAAGTAACAAAACCATTTCACCTATCAACAATAACCGTTATATAATTGAAAGGTTGAGACACAATTTCCCAACAATTCTCCCACTTGTTGATCACCTCGCAAGAGCAACTAGAGGGAGTAAACATTGTCTCTTAATTGCTAGGGGCCAAAAGGCCCATCATCTTTGAACACCATCTAAACTTCTCTATGCTCACAAGCTTAGTTAAATAATTAGCAACATTCATCAAAGTCTCTACCTTAACCAGCTTCACCCTGCCATCTTTGACCATATATCAAACAAAATGATATTGTACATCAATGTGCTTGGTCCTAGCATGAAATGTCAAGTTCTTGGCTAGACATATCACACTGACTGTTGCAATAAATTGTCACTACACCTTGTTTTATTCCAATATCTGAACAAAATATCTTAATACAAATGGATTTTTTACAAGAATGAGTATTTGCCATATACTTTGCTTTATTAGTGGAAAAATTAACCACAACCTATCACTTACTCATCCAACTAATTGTACCACCAAAGAATGTAAACACATAAGCATTGATGAATCGTGTGCTATCAAGATCACCTACCCAATCTGAATCCACATAACCATGAGTATCAAGGGAAATCTCTCCTTCAATCATATTACTATGATAACATAAGGAATAATCTGAGGTACCATACAAATATATGAAGACTCTTTTAACTGCATCCCAATGAACTCTACCAAGATTAGACATATATCTAGAAATAAATCCCAATGCTTGGGAAACTTTTGGTCTATTATAGACCATAACATACATCAAACTTCCAACTGCACTTTAGTAAGACACTTTTCTCATGTCTTTCATCTCTGATGGGGATGTTGGACAATCTAAAATAGATAACTTTGTTCCAATTGAAATAGGAACACACAATGGTCTACAATCCTGCATCTTAAATATCTGTAGAATTGAGTTGACATACTTACTTTGGCCAATCCATAGCTTTCTATTCACTCTATCTCTTTTAATTTTCATCCCAAGAATGTGTTTCACTGCACCAAGATCTTTCATTTCAAATTTAGTAGCAATTTGAGATTTCAGCTCTAAAATCATACCTTTCCCTTTGCCAATAAATAACATATCATCAATATATAATGCAATAAACAAGAAACGATCACCATCATTTTATAATAAACACAATGATCTGATTTAGAACACTCAAATCCAAAACTCAACACATATGTATCAAATTTTTGGTACCACATCCTAAGATTTTTTTTTAAGCCATACAAAGATTTCTTTAATTTGTAAACCAATTTACTTTTACCTTTCACCACGTCATGCTCTGGTTGTGACATATAAATATCCTCCTCCAAATCACCATGAAGGAAAGTAGTTTTCACATCCATTTTCTCAACCTCTAAATCATAAGCGGTAGCAATATAAAGAAAAAATATAATGGATGTCATTTTTGCAACAAGAGAAAATATCTCACCATAATCAACACCCTCAACTTGAGAGTAACCCTTCGCAACCAACATTTCTTAGTACTTCTCAATACCTCCATTTGAACCAATCTTTTTCTTGAACACCCATTTGCAACCAACAAGTTTCCATCCTTCAAGCAATGGTACAAGATCCCATTTATCATTCTTTTTCAAAGATGTCATTTCTTCATCCATAGCAATCTTCAAGGATTCTACATCATTCACACCTAATGTCTCTTCTACAAATCTAGGTTCATCCATGTTACTATTTAAAGAAAAAATACATCTCCAATCATCAGGTGAATACCTTTCAGGTGCTTGTTTATGACTTGTATACCTACGAACAAGCAGAGTTGGAGGTTCTTCCTCCTCTTCTAAAGATTCAGAGTTGGATGAGCTCTCCTCAACTTCTTGTCCATCCATGGGCCTTGATTCAACTTTCTCAAGTGTAGAAGAAAATTAAATCACATCTTCCTTTTTACTTTGTTCTGGCTACACTGTAATAGAAGAAGGCTTAGCTTCTCTAAAAATAGCACTTCTACTATGTATTAAATTTTGTGCAACAAGATCCCAAAGCTTGTATCCTTTCACACCATAACTATATCCAATGAAGATACATTTCACAGCCTTGTTCTCCAACTTTGTTCGCTTCTCCTTTGGCACATGTGCATATGCCTCACAACCAAAAACTCTAAGATGTCTTAGTGAAGGCTTGTGAACCAACCATGCCTCTATAGGAGTCTTATCAACAAGAGATGATGTAGGAGACCTGCTAATTAGGTAACAGGCAATGGCAACAAATTTATCCCAAAACCTTTGTTCTAAGTTGGCACCACTCAACATACTCCTAGCCTTTTCCATCAATGTTTTGTTCATTCTTTTTGCAACTCCATTTTTTTGTGGAGAATACGAAGTTGTCTTCTATCTATGAATACCACAATATTTATAGAATCTATCAAAATCATTAGAGAAAAAATCACCGCCATTATCAGTCCTCAAACACTATTTTATTTTTAGTCTACAACTCAACCATTGCTTTAAACTCTTTAAATTGACTGAAAATTTTATATTTACTCTTTAGAAAATATACCCATATCCTTCTACTATAATAATCAATAAGTGAAACATAATATATGGATTTACCAATTGAAGGAACATCTACAAGACCAAATACATCATAATGAATAAGATCCAATACACCACAAGACTTATGAGAACTCGAGTAAAAATAAACATGGTTTTATTTTCCATAAATACAATGCTCGAAGAAATTGAATTCAAGATTACAATCAGACAAACCTTCAACATGATTTTTATTTTTCAAGGTCCTTAGACCCTTTTCTCCAATGTGGCCAAGTCTTTGGTGCCATAACATAGTTTTCTCTGTAGGTAAATTTTTTTCAAAAGAAAGAGTACTCTTGGGTACCCAAAAGCCATGACCATCTGTTGAAGGTGAAACCATCACTTCTTCCACAAACTTGCTTTTCATAGAAGTACTATTGCACTCAATAGTGCATGCATCAAGCTTACACAATGTGCCATATTTGACACCTCTAGCAATCATCATAGCACCCCTAACCATCTTGTATCTTGCATTATAAAATACTTCTTGCACACCCACATCTATTAGTTTTCTCATAGTTAATAGATTTCATGCTAAACAAAGGATATGTAGCACACCATTAATCCTTTTTATTCTACCATCAGGAAACCTAATTTTAACTTTACCATGACCAAAAATTTCTAAATGAGAATCATCACCCAAGTACACCTTACCTCCATCAAATTCATCATATTCAAAAAACCAATCTCTATTAAAGGTCATATGGAAAGATGCACCTAATTCGATTAACCATGCATCATTACCTACACGAGTTTCCAAAGCTGCAATGAATGCATCACCATCTCCCTTCTTAGATTCAAAATCAGAATCAAATTTATTCTTTTTCTTCTTCTTTTCTTCTTTGCAGTCCTTACGAATATGTCTAGGCTTATTGTAGTTCTAGCAAATAACTTTAGACTTTCCAAGAGACTTAGATGTCCCCTTGGACTTGGATTTGTCACGCTTCTCATTCTTCTTTCCTTTTTTCTGAGGTCTTCCACAAATATTCAGGGCCTCCTTGGCACTGATAGATACCTTCCTCCTCATCTCTTTAGAAATTAAATAATCCACCACATCTTCAGTCTTCAATATAACAAAAGTACTCCCAATAGCCATAACAAAAGAATACCACTAATCAAGCAAAGAACAAAGCAAGATCTAGAATTTCTCTTCCTCATCCATTTTCACACCAATTGATGCCAACTGAACCACCAACATATTGAATGCTTCCAGGTGTTCTGTAATCCATCCACCCTCTTCCATTCTTAAGGAATATAATTTCTTCCTCAATAAAATCTTGGTCACTATAGATTTGGCTTGATACATCTCACCAAGCTTCTTCCATAGTTTCTATGCAGATGTCTCTTCATGGACATTGATTAAAATAAAGTTTTTCAGGCATAATCTAATTAGACCCTTGGCTTTATGGTCTATAACATCATATTAAGAAGCCTAAGTAGGATCTATAGGCCTTAAAGCATTCTCATCAACAACATCCCATAGATCTCAATCTATTAATAAATCCTCCATATTCAGCTTCCACATTTCAAAATTATTTCCAAAAAAATTATCCATCTCTATTCTCCCTGATGAACTTGCCATTTGAAAATTTCTGCAACAATATCACAAAGTGTCTTCTGCACAAGCTCCCACTCAAATAAGGATCAATTCAAAAAACCCAACAACCCACAACTGAAACCAAAGGTGATCAAGCTCTGATACCACTTGTAAGGAAGCTAAGGTAGCAAAACAAATTCCTACACTAATCTTGAGAGGAGAATAATGCAAATTTTTTATAGATTTTTGATAGTTATATAAATTTTAACAAGAATAAACATAAATATCATGCATACCACGACATAGTGATTTATGTGGGGAAAACCCTTTCAGGAGAAAAAACCCACATTCCAAAAGCCGCCCAATATATTATTCAATAAATCACAAAGATTACAATATACTTGCAGAGCAAGCTTCTCATATAAGTATCACCACTCAGAGATCAAGAGGCAACATGACTACTAACAGACTCTCTTTGTCACACTCAGTAATTTGTTTTAGTTGTAACGCAACACCCTCATAAAATAGAGTTACATTCTAGGGCAAGATATGCCAAAAAATATCCACCGTTAGATCTAAACCCTAATAATTAATAGTCTAGATTTATAATGTATCAACTCCTGACGATGAAGATTTACATAAGCTTTTACTACCCATGGGGCCCACAATTCTAGCTCACTGCCACACAATTCACAAGGATGTGAATTGCACGATCATCCAATCAATAATCACCATTTTCTTATACACGTCACCATCTATCCTTATCAACCTATCGGGTCCCACCATATGCCTTCCATCGCATATTGTTGTCACTGAAAACCTGGACTTCAAAACCTCATGTCGAAGGTTATAGAAATTTGAAAACCCGCGACATACCGACAATAAAGAGATCGCTAAGTTGGGAGGTTATGAAACTTTAGAACCCCACAACATAAGTTAAGAAAACTTGGAACCCCATGACAAAAAAGAGATCACTAATGCAGGAGGTTATGAAACTTCAGAACCCCATGACAAAGGTTAAGAAAACTTGGAACCCCGCAACTTAAGTAACAAAACCATTTCACCTATCAACAATAACTGTTATATAATTGCAAGGTTGAGACACAATTTCCCAGCAGTTGGTTGTTCAAACTAATCTAAGAAATTATCCACATTTCTCTACATTGATATCTCTCCTCCTACAACTTGGTGTTTATGCTCTCAATGTATGTTCAATGTCTCAGTTCTAATTTCATGCGTTGAAATGGTCTAAAAGTTGTTCTACTAATGCTACATCATTTGATTATGTATTTTGTGCTTCCTGAATGAAGTATTTTATACCTGTTTGATCTAAAATAGTTGTTGATGGCATGATAGTATGAAGTGTATGGAAGTGTTTTTGGATGTTCAAGGAACATCCCCATGTGATCCACACAATGCTAATTGGTTGCTTTGATTCCACATTGTGTCTTGAGTTGATTTTTTGGATTATTTGTGGATACCTGACTGATAGGGCTTGTTCCTTTGCTTGCATTGTGTGCTTGGAGGGATGTGCCAATAATGGAAGATGCATTATGATAGATTTGGTTCTTTACCTATCCTTCTTGGGACCACATCAATTTAATTCAATAAGAAGTATGTTTATGGGTCAACTAGTTATGCGCTTCAACATTTCATCCACACGTTTCCTTGATAATGACTTAGGTTGATGTGTAGTTGCATGTAAATTGTTTTGGATCACATTGGAAGAAGTGATAAGAGTGTTTTTGGTCCTCTCTATCTTCTAGATACCTAACCACATTATGTTTGGGTGGCCAACCTACTGATTTCATTATTTATCCTTTTCTTGGCCAACCTAATTGAAGTTTTGAAGTGTTGTGGTGCATATAAATGCAAGATTATTTTAGATGTAACAAGAGTAGTGTACAAGTGTGATTAAGTGATGCAGTAGGGTGATCCCACAAAGCTAGTTTACAATTTCTGAGAGGAACTAATTTTTGCTGAAATCGCATATTTTTAGAAAATATAATGATTTAAGCCTTTAAAAGTTCCATTTTAAGGATTCCAATTGAAGAGGTTTTGATCAAACCCCCTTGGATAGAACCTCGTTAGTTTTAAACCATACCTATAAATGAGTCTCCTTACACCTATCAAAATGCTGATAAAAAATCACTTTTGATTTACCTTTTTGGGGATCAAATGAATTCATTTAAAATTTATTTGAAATTATTATGGTATTCCTCAAAATGAGCTATCCCATGAATATAATTTTAATATGTTTTGGTTTTATTATGTATGTCTTTTTTTAGTTTTATTAAACATGGGTTTTTCACCAAAAATCAAGCTTTATGTTTTGCACATGTGGAAAAATAGAAAATTATCAAATAATTTTTTTTTAAATATGTTCATGCTGGGTATTGATGTCCTTAATCCATTTTTAAAAAAAAAAAAATTAATTTCAATACATACGGAAAAGTTATGTTGTATACAGTCCGCCTATGTCTGAATTGCAATTGGTTTGACTTCGAAACTCTATTAAGGAAAAAATATTCAATAAAAAACTATGAGACCAAATGAAAGTGCTAGATATCATAGTTACAAATCTAAATTCGAAAAAAAATAGAATTTTATCCTTCATACAAAAAAAAATTATGTTGTGTACGGTGAGCGTCACTTTTTAAAAATGTTGTTTTCTAAAAAAAACCAGTTTTCATGGGAGATGGAAAAATAAGTGCAATCTTATTCCAAAAATTTTGAAAAAAATATTTTTAAAATCTACAGACAAAATGTGATGAGACTCTAGTTTACATCATCTTCAAATTCCTCATGGTTTAGCCGCTATAGGTGCCCGAATGTGAAGATTTACTTAAAAATAATAATTTCAGTGTCCAGTTTGGCCAAAAATTGTAAACCACTATTGTGGGATCATCCAGTAGGGGAGGTCCTGCAATCTCACTAAACACAATTCCAATCAATAATCACAATCCTCAAGTCACTAATTCTCACAGCTCTTTACTTCCACCATATCAAGTTATCTCCTTGTAGCATTCCAAACCCACCAAATCAGGTATAATTTCTTAATCAATTCTTTTCAAACCAAGACTAGTCCTATTTCAGGGATCCATTATTGAGCTTAACAACATATGAAACAATCACCTTAGGTTGTTTTGTAACAGGTTACACAAATAAGGATTTCCACACCTTTTAGGGATCAAATTATCCCACTTTTACAAAGAGACTACTCTTTAAACCTTGTTTGTCTCTCTAAAACTTTGGGTTAGTAGTTCAAATGTCTCAAAACCATGGATTCCTTAATAGCCAAATATCACAACCCTCACTCTTCTCCTAAAAACTAGGGGTTTAATGAAAGTAACACTTCCCAATCAACCCAAACCCTAACACTTGCTCAAACAAGTTTAAAACACCCTACTCATGCTTAATTCAACCTCAAACCATGCTGCCCAAGCCTAAGTCTCAGTTTCACTCACCAAAACCTCACTTTCCCTTATGGAAACACAATATTTCAATGGGCTTCACACCCAACCTCTCTTCCAGACCTCCCTAGCACTAACTCATCATTTCCCCACCTTATTTAAGATGATATAGACCCATCCCCCAAATTATAGAGGTGACAGAAAGAGGAATGGGTCAGTTGCTCATTTTAATTGCCTTTGAAGCCCTAAATCTGTGTGGTTAGACCAGTGTTAGAAAATTACTCACAAAATGCAACAAATTCAACTATACACCTTTAGAATAGGCTAAAATGAAAGATAAGACAAACCACAATGCTAATTCAAAGCCAACAAATCCAATGAGGTACTGTACGGGCCGTACAGATTCAACAAACTTCAGGAAAACAAAAAAAATTGATGTAAATCAGAGTTCTATTGAATTTTCAATCTTCCAAATAGTTTACAACCCCTCCTTTTGAGTTCTACAATGAATTTTATAATGTTTCTCACCAAAAAAAACTATTTCAACTTCCCCAACAAACTTTCAAACTCTTGTGACTGTTCATATTCCATACAAGGCAATTTTGTAATTTTATGTTTTGACAACTTTGCCAAAAATACAATTTTTGAAAATGTCAACATAATAACACCCCTAAATACCTAATGCCATGAAAATGACCTATTACAATCCAAAATGGTCTTTAAGACCTTATTCTAATACAAAACTCCTACTTTCTAAAGTCTAGATCTTATGAACTTGAATTGACAATTTTGCATCAATGGTGCTCCTGCACCATACACCTCGGCTTGAAGCTTTTCCAAGTCTCTTCGAAAGAATGTCACATGTCCTCCTTTGTATTCTTCATGTTTGTATCCTCCAAGATTTTCTTCATCCGATTCATTGTGTTCTTGAACCTTACCGCCCTTAACACACTTGATCTTATCTTCACTTGATATTTGCTTCTTCCTGTGGTACAACACTATGGGGTTCCTTTTATCTTTTCCAACCTCAAAATCTGATGTTGTGCCTTCCTTTGCACTTGTACACTTACCTCCCTCTTTTTCCATCACTTCTTTTTTCTTTTCATGCTCTATCCTCTGCTTACTAGCCTTCTTGTCTGCACTTTCATCTTTATTGACTGTACCATTAGCCTTAACTGTCTTTGTTAGACCTACAATTGCCTATACCACTATCCCATGACCAGTGCATACCTTTGTCTCCATTTCCATTTTCTTTCCATCCTTATACACCTTTGTACTATCTAGTTTTGGTTGCTCCTTCTCTGTACCAACATCCTTGCTATCCTTTGTCACATCATATTCATGATCTACTGTACTATCACCTTCATAAATCACTATCCTCTCTTTTATTGTTTCAATAATACCATTTACCACTATCCTTTTACGTACTATCCCATCAATTTCATTATCTCTTGACTATCTTTTCACTATATTCTCTATGACAGGGATCTTGATTGTCCCTACCACAATACAATCACTTTTCCCATGCCTTTCCAAAGGCTCCTCATACTTGTATTGTCCTATCTCAGTCTAGGACACATTTTTATCTACTTTCCTTTTCCATATAAAGGCATTCTTCTTAGGCACTGTTTTCCCATTACCTTCAAAAAAAATTATACTGCCTACAACCTATCTTGTTTTGCACTGACAACCAAATCCATGGTCTTTCCCTCATCAACATTCACATGCTCATTTCTCCCAAGAATAGTTATCTCACCATGTTCATTAACTCCTTCATTCAATGGAGTCAACAAGAATGTTTTCCCACTATTCTCTATACTGTATGTATTTTTCCTACCATGGTATATAGCTGACCTATCAAACTGTCAGGGCCTACCTAGCAACATGTGGCAACAAGTCATTGGTAGAATGCCACAAAGGATTTCATCTCTATAATGACCTATTTGAAACTCCACTTTTACTTGTTCATTCACCACCAAAGTTTTCTTATCACTGACCCATGATATCTTATAAGGTCTCTCCCTAGGCACTCTTTGCAAATGTAACTTTTCTACCATCTTATTTGACACAATATTATCTATGCAACACGAATCAACAATGACTCTACATACCTTATCCTTGTATCTATAAGTTGTCTTGAACAAGGCCCTTCTTTGAAGCAACTCTTCCTCCTTTGTGGTCTTCAAGAATTGAGTCTTCATCGTCAACATTTCACCCACTTCAGGAGCAACACATAGTCAATTTGAATTTGAACTCTCAGCCTCATCTTCATGAACTATTTGTGATCTTCTAGCAGGTTTCCTTTCCCCTCCACTTGTTGATGAACCAATCTTCTCAGGGCACTTCTAAGTTGGATGACCATATTCTTGGCAATGATAACATCTACCTGCAAAAGTGTTTGAATTCCTTCCACCTCCAAATCTGCCCCTTATACCTCTATATCCTCCTCTAAAATATGCAACTTGTTCATCTCTCTTGTTGGGTTCTTCTCGATTTTTAGTTGCTTGTCTTGGAGTAGAAAAATTTCCTCTTCCTCTCATGGTGTTGCCTCTTCCTCTTACTATTTTCTCTTGTCTTCTCTTTATCTTCGCTTCAGTAATCAATGCTATTTTGTAACATTCTTCTATATTTCTAGGGCTAGTCAAAGCCAACTCATCCTGGTAGATTCATTCTCAAGCCACCCAAGTACCTATCAATACTTTCATCTTCATTTTCATTGTGATTAGACCTCATGCTCAATCTATAAAATTCCCCAGTGTAGGCCTTTACATCCATTTCTTTTTTCCTTTAACTTTGCAACTTCTTAAACATTTGAATTTGATAATCCGAAGGGAGAAACTTACCTTTTTATTTTAGATACCATCTTGTCCCAATCCACAATCTTAGACTTTCCTTGTTTCCTTCTCTTTGACTATAGATAATCCCACCATACAAGTGCATGACCCTTAAGCTTTGTTTTGGAAATCTTCACTCTTTGTTCTTCAGGAATCTCTTCACATTCAAAATAGTTATCCAAACAAGCTATCCAATCTAAAAATTCCTCTTCATTCAAATTACCACCAAACTTTTTAAAATCTATTTTTACCTTGTATTTGTCACATTTTACTTCCTTCAACAACTTGGCCATTCTCCGATCTTCTGGATCAAGTTCTTCTTCCACAACTTCAAACTCTTCATCATCTTCTTCCTCTAACTCACTGGTTTCAATTGCTTCTCTTCTCTTGTTGGTTTCTAAGGCTACCAATCTCTCTTTCAGTTCTATGATCTCTCTTATGTAATGACTCCTCAATTCATTCATCTCCTTTGTTGTATTGTTTCCTTTTGGAGGCATTTTTTCAATCTTGCATCTTCACCTTCCAAGCTTTCTCTCACAATATTCAACTTTCTTCTTCAAGGATCTACTTCCTTGCTCTGATACCACTTTGATGCAGTAGGGGAGGTCCTACAATCTCACTAAACACAATTCCAATTAGTAATCACAATCCTCAAGTAACTAATTCTCACAACTCTATACTTTCACCAAATCAAGCTATCTCCTTGTAGCATTCCAAACCCACCAAATCGGGTATAATTTCTCAATCAATTATTTTCAAACAAAGACCAGTCCTATTTCATGGATCCATTATTGAGTTGAACAACATATGAAACAATCACCTAAGGTTGTTTTGTAACAGGTTACACAAATAAGGATTTCCACACCTTTTAGGGATCAAATTAGCCCACTTTTACAAAGAGACTACTCTTTAAACCTTGTCAAACTCTCTAAAACTTTGGGGTAGTAGTTCAAATGTCTCAAAACCATGGATTCCTTAATAGCCAAATATCACAACCCTCACTCTTCTCCTAAAAACTAGGGGTTTAATGAAATTAACACTTCCCAATCAACCCAAAACCTAACACTTTCTCAAACAAGTTTAAAATACCTTTCTCATGCTTAATTCAACCTCAAACCATGCTGCCCAAGCCTAAGTCTCAGTTTCACTCACCAAAACCTCACTTTCCCTTATGGAAACACAATATTTCAATAGGGCTTCACACCCAACTTCTCTTCTAGACCTCCCTAGAAATAACTCATCATTTCCCCACCTTATTTAAGATTATATAGACCCATTTCCCAAGTTACAGAGGTGACAGAAAGAGGAATGGATCAGTTGCTCATTTTAATTGCCTTTCAAGCCCTAAATCTGTGTGGTCAAACCGGTGTTAGAAAATTACTCACAAATTGCAAAAAATTCAACTATATGCCTTTAGAATAGGCTCAAATGAAAGATAAGACAAACCAAAATTATAATCCAAATCCAATAGATCCAATGAATTACTGTACGGGTTGTACAGATTCAACAAATTTCAAGAAAACATAGAAAATTGATGTAAATCAGAGTTCTATTGAATTTTCAATCTTCCAAATATTTTCCACCCCATCCTTTCGAGTTCTAAAAGGAATTTTATAATTTTTCCCACCAAAAATATATGTTTCAACTTCCCCAAAAAACTTTCAAACTCTTGTGACCGTTCATATTCCATACAAGGCAATTTTTTAATTTTATGTTTTGACAACTTTGCCAAAAATACATTTTTTGCAAATGTCAACATAATAACACCCCTAAATACCTAATACCATCAAAATGACCTATTACAATCCAAAATGGTCTTTAAGACCTTATTCTAATACAAAACTCCTACTTTCTAAAGTCTAGATCTTATGAACTTGAATTGACAATTTTGCACCAATGGTGCTCCTACACCAATAAGTGTGTGTGAAAATCGTATCGAATATCTAGTAGTGATAGCGCTAAAGTGAGTGAAAGGAAAGATCAATTGTGCTATAATTCCTCATTCAACATAGTGTTATGTTGGCAAGCATTGTAATCTTTATCTAAATCTTTGTATCTTGCTCTAAGATATTGAATCTCATCAGTTCCTCTGTATCTTTCTCCTAAATTTGTGTTGGCTTCAATCCTACAAATCCTTATGTATATTTCTCTAAGGCGGTGAGCCTTCTTGCAAGTATTTTTGGCAATGAGTCTTTATTGTTGGTATGTGGCGACTGATCACCTTTTTTTGCTTTGTCATCGAAAAATAAAAAAGTTGACTTTATAAACCCTAATTTCTGGAAGCTTCTAAAAGCTTGTTATAAGCGACTAGGATGGAGAGTTGTAGTATGGAATTATTTGTGATATTGTAATATTTTTTGCACTGGATAATAAAATCATTGGATGGCTATAGTTTGGTGGGTGTAGCCCATATTGGGTGAACTACGTTAAATTCTCTGTATTATATTTTCTGTGTGTTTTATTTCTCGGTTTATTGATAAAATATGCATTTAACTTGTTAGATATCTACCTTCTAACCCTAACATTTATATTGTGAGTTAATTCTCACCATGGCTTTTCCCTCATTGGGGTTTCCATGTAAATCTGGTGTTCTTCTTGTGCATGTGTGTGTCCTCTATTTCTTTCTCATTGCTATTGATTTTGTTAGATGTATAATTTCTATATCTTGTATTAATTAAAGGTTGCTAAATTTACCAAGGATGCAAACTACTATATCATTCTTTGTTATTGTTATGTTTTAAGGTTTTTATTTGACAAAGAAGATTGGATTGTGTTGAAAGATTTAAGCTCCAAAAGGGGTTAATTTTTTGTTAAGATTGATTCACCCCCCCTCAGTCTCTAGGTGTGTTCAACAATTGGTATTAGAGCCAAGTTCCTCTATACAAGCTTAACAGCTTGAGGAAAAGATATGAGATGGCACATGATGGTTCATACAAGGGTCCTAGGTTTGATGGGACTAATTACTCTGTTTGGAAAATGAGAATGAAAGGACACCTAAACTCTCTTAGGTTTGGTGTGTGATAATCAGTCAAAATTGGTTATATTGCTCCTACCACTCCTCTTACAGATCTAGTTGAATTCAAATTGTATGAATGCAATTCCAAAGCTAAGAATGTTATTTTGTATGGATTAGCTTATTCAAAATTGTTGAAAGTGATGAATTGTAGTTCTACCAAAGATGATTGTGAAAAGCTTAGTAGCATCTATGAAGGAGATACTAAAGTGAAGCAAGCCAAGATGTATATCTTTAAGAGAAAATTTGAAACTTTAAGGATGAAAAAAGATGAAGACATTTCAATCTATATTCTTTGGGTACAAGAAGTTGTCTCTCGAATTTCTGGTCTTGGTGGAGAAGTAAAGGAAAGTCTCTCCTAAAATCCTATAGTCACAAAGTGTCCGCCATTAAAGAGTCAAAGGACTTTGATTAGTATTCAGTTGATGAAATATTTGGTACTCTTATTGCCTTTGAGATGAGAGAGTTTGATAAAGATGTTTCAAAGAAGGAAGTTGCATTCAAATCCAACAAAAAGATTGAAGATGAAGCTATTGATCAAAATTATGACCTTGATGAGGTTGAAGCAAACTTTTTGAGAAGATTGAAGAAAGGAACTAGCAAGTACAAAGGTAAGTTACCATTCAAGTGTTCCAATTGTTGAAGAATAGGTCATTTTGCATCTAAATTCCCTTATAAAGAATCAAATGATAGTAATAAAAGAGATAATGTTAAAAAGGGTCTCTAATTCCAAAGGAACTAGTGGCTCCTATGAAGATGAGGAAAATGATTCAAATGATGAAACTCTCTTTATGGATTTCAATAATCTTGACAAAAAATGCAATATTGAGAAATACAAGGAGTTTGAATCCTTGAGTGATGAATATATGTTTTCCTCTTATCCAAATCTAGAATATATGTAACCTAAAGGTTGGGACTTAAATTTAGATGATTGGGAAATATACTTTGAAAGAAAAATATAGTCTGCTCTAGAAGACCTGAATGAAGCAAGGGGACTAAATCATAAATATGAAATCTTTCTTACAAAATCAAAGGAAGAAAATGACAAATTGAAATTACAAGTTGAAAAGGAAAAGAATGTGAAATCAAACTAAAAGATGCAAAATGTATGATTTATGATTTGAAAATAAGGGTTGAAAAAGGCAAGAGAATTGAAGATTGCTTGAATGTCAAGCTCGATGACAAAACCGCTGAATTTTTAAAGCTTGAGGAGGAGATTGTCACTCTCAAAAATGCCTTGAAAAGAGAAAAGGGACAAATTGACAAGGGAAATAATTATGGTCTTGAGGATAGCTCCAAAACATTTGAAAGGATTGAGACAAAGAAGAAAAAAGCTTACATTGAAGACTCTAAAAAGAATGGATCTAGAGATCCAAAGATTGTTCAAAATGACAAGAAAGAAAGTGGATCCAATCTTGATTGAAAGAAAACAGGATTTACAAGTTCTCCATCTACAAAACATCTTCCTTCCAGGTTCAGTCAACCCTTTCAAGGTTACTATTTTTATTACAATATTTTTGGGCATATGACTGTTGATTGTAGATTTAGACAAAGAAGGAATAATAACATGGGTAAAAGATAATGTATGCCTCAAAGAAACAATACTATTTTATTTCATGGATATTCCTATGCTTACAACAACTATGGTCACAAGGCTAATGAATTCAAATCCAAGGTGAAGAGAAACAACCTTGTTCTTGAGCACAACATTGTGTGCTACAAATGCAATAATATGGGACATAAGGAAAAATACTACATAAGTGTCTTTGTTAAGCCACCAATTTCAAAAAAGGTTGAATCCCATAATAAACAAAAGAAGGGAAATGAAAAGTTATGGAAAGAAGACCATGAGAAGAAGGATGATACTACACTTGTGCACTCTATACAATATTCTAAGATGAATTGAGTTAGAGCATTATCTCAGAGGGATATTTCACTTGCATAATCTTTTTTCCCCCTAAAAATAAAAAGTTGCTAAATATTTCAGCATGAAAGAAGATTTGAATTAGATCAACTGGTGTGTAGATCCATTGTACATAAATGGAGCTTAATTGAAGATCCTGGTGTAGGTAGATGGTGTGTGTTAAGGTTAGTACACTTGTTTTGATCTATGTCATTCTAGTTTGGTGTACCTCACATAAATATAAAGTCTCAGAAGAATAAGGCATTCACAATGTATTCTCTTTGACAAAGTCAAGGTATTTTGGTCCACTCCTCTCTAGAAAAAAGGGTTTTGTCTTGTGGTCTATAAGTTAAGTTAATCAAGGTGTGAAGGTATTATATCCAAGCTTTCAAGTCTCTATACCTTATGAAGTGAAAGATATTAGTGACAGTGTTTTGAACAAGCATAGTGAAGAAATGTTGAAGGCTTGTTGGAATGCTCTGTATTCTTCTAAAAGAAAATTCTTGCCCATTTAGATCTTTGGAGATGTTCAGTGCATGAAATATTGATGTATGAGATGATTTGGTGTATCACAAAGCTCAAATTTAAGATGAGAGTGTGCTATAATGCATATCTATTCTTCAAAATATATATTTGATACATGCACCAACTGGTGCTTGATCAAATCAATTACATGAGTCAGTGTAGTTTTTAGGCTTTCTCTACATGTGGTATATTTGGTTATTAGATTTCAAGACAATCCTAAGAAATCCCATGAGAAAGATGTGAAAAGAATCTTTAGATACTTGAGGGGTACTCTAAATTATGGCCTATGGTACAAAAAGGATCAAAATTTATCTTTGATTTGCTATATTGATGTTGATTGGGTAGGTTGTGTTGATGATCAAAGGAATAGAATTGGAAGTGAATTCTATTTGAGACAGATTGGTATCATGGTTTAGTAAAAATTAGGATTCAATGTCTTTGTCCACAACATAAGCAAAATATATTATTGTAGCATCTTTATGTACGCAGGTGCTTTAGATGAAGTAGAATTTGAAGGATGTGAAGGTGGATTATGATGAACCTATTCCTATACTATGTGATAGTACAAGTGCAATTAACATTTCCAAGAATTTGGTAATGCACTTAAGGACTAAACACATCTCAATCTGGTATCACTTTCTGAGAGAAAAGGTTGCAGAACATGAAGTCAGAATGCAGTATGTGCCTACCAAGGACTAGATTGCAAACATTATCACTAAGGCACTTTCAAAGGATAATTTTGAGTATTTGCGACAAAATTTAGGGGTTATTTCCCCTCCTTTCTCTAACTAGATGCATAAATGGTGCATTTGTCCAGGGGGAGAAATTTATGTCATATTCTTTTCTCTTGGATTGATGAGTGCTACCTCTCAAGGGGAGTTGGTAGAAAGGGGGAGTCTTGAAGATGTTATATAGTTTTTGTTTATGTACAACTAGTTGAATAAGATGTGTTGTTGGTGAAATGGGGAGCATGAGTTGATGTCTCAATAGAATTTACTTTTTCCCTTTATCCCTAAAGTTAGAATAGATGTTGTTGCTTTATACAAATATATATGGCCCTTCGTCCTTGATGTCAAAGGGGGAGAGTAAGTAGTGTGTGTTTCCATCAATTTCAAAGGGGGAGAGTAAGTAGTGCATGTTTCCATCAATGCTAAAGGGGGAGATTGTTGGTAGTTGTTGTCATTGATGTCAACACTAAGGAGATTGTTGGCAATTTTTGTCATTCATGTCAACATTGGTTGTTGCTTGTCATTGATGTCAACACTTGAGAAGTAAGTTGTTATTCCTTGCTATTGGTTGTCATTGCTATGTTTAGTTTGGGATAACATTGTTGAATTTCATTTTTGTAATTGATGTCAACACTTAATTATTAAGTTGTTAGTCCTTGGCATTGGTTGTCATTGTTATATTTAGTTTGGGCTAACATTGGTGATGAAGCTCATGGTTGGATGTCATGCCTTATAAAAGAATAATTTTTAAGTTCATGGTTGGATACCATGCATTATGCAAAGAAGACTTGCTAAATTTCATGGTTGGATGTCATGCCTTATCCAAAGAAGAGTTGTTGAAGTTCATGCCATAGAAAGTTGCATTATGTATTATTGCTATAAGTAGAGTTGATTTTATAATAATATATTCAGATAAGGATTATAATAATTAGGATGAGGATTAGATGCATGAATGATAATAGAGAGATGTTGTTGAAGGTCTATAGTATGTCTTATTCTCTCTCCTAATGTTCTTGATGAAGTGTGTGTTGTTGAAAGGAAGTTTTTGGTTCTGCAAGTTGCTTAAGTGTTCCTGGTTCAAGAAGCTGCATTAAAGTTTGTTTGGGAGATTGATCCGGAATCCACATTCCTCCATTATTGATGTTTTGGTCTTATTATTTTGTATTCAATTTCCATGTTCTATGGATTTTGCACTCCTATATTTTCAAGTCACCTATGTTGCTGAGGAGATCTCTATGAATTGTAGAAGGTTGGCAGTGTTGTTGGTTGTCTAGACTGGTCCAAGTAATGCTCCACATTTCTCCACATTGATGTCTCTTCTCCCATGATTTGGTGAATGTTCTCTCAATTTCTATGTAGTGTCTTAGTTCTAATATCATGTGTTGAAATTATTTGCAAGTTGTTCTACTAATGCTACATCATATGGCTATGTATTATGTGCTTCTTGAATAAATTATTTTGTACTTGTTTGATTTATGGTGGCTATGGATGGCATGAAAATATGAAGGAAGTTTATGGAAGTGTTTTTGGATGTTCAAGGAACATCCCCATGTGATCCACGTGTCGCTAATTGGCCACTTTGATGTTGCATTGTGTCTTGAGTTGGATTTCTAGGTTATTTGTGGATATTTGGCCAACAAGGCTTGTTCCTTTGCTTGTGCCATGTGCTTGGGGGGTTGTGCTATAAATGGAATATGTGAGGATAGATTTGGGTCTTGACCTATCCTACTTGGGATTGAATCAAGTTAATTCAATAAGAAGTATGTTTATGGGCCAAATAGTTATGCATGTCAACGTTTCATCCACACGTTTGTTTGATTTCAATTTCGTTTGATGTGCGTGCGTGCATAAATTGTTTTGGATCACATTGGAATAAGTGCTAAGAGTGTTTTTGGTCATATCTATCTTCTAGATAGGATCATATTATGTTTTGGTGGCCTACCATTTGATTTAATTATTTATCCTTTTCTTGGTTGACCTAGTTAAAGTTTTGAAGTGATGCAATGGATATAAATGAAAGATCATTTAGGATGCAAAAAGAGGAGCAGTGTACAGGTGTGAAGAAGTGTGCATGTGAATTGTATTGAATATCTAGTAGTGATAGTGCTAAAGTGAGTGAAAGGAAAGATCAATTATGCTATAATGCCTCAATCAACAGAGTGTTATGTTGACAAGCATTACAATATTTTTCTAAATATTTGTATCCTTCTTTGATATAGTGAATCTCATTAGGTCCTCTATATATTGCTCCTAAAGTTGTGTTGGCTTTAGTATTGCAAGTCCTTTTTTATTTGGCTCGAAAGTAGTGAGCCTTATTGCAAGCCTTTTTAGTAGTGAGCCTTTATATTGTGAGTTAACTCTCACCATGGTTTTTCCATCATTTGGTTTTCCACGTAAATTCAATGTTTTTGTCTATGTGTGTGTCCTTTGTCTCTTTCTCACTACTACTGATTTGGTTATTGTGTGTCCTCTTATTTTCTTCTTTTATGCCTTCAGGTCCACTCTGAGGCCATCCACTAGCTATTTGAGTTATTATGGTAGTGGAAGGGAAGTGTCCTCTTTCATTCATGGGAGGGAGTTGTACAAATTTTGGACTACTTCTTATAATTGCTCTGCATTATCCACATGTTGTTGTAGGATCTCTTCCCTAGCGGTAGCATAGAAAATGTATCCTAGTTGTATTTTTTATAATGGGGAGATGTTTTCCAAATTAACCTGTGAGCCCATTACTGGAAGTTGTATGAGCTGAGGAGTGGGTGTTGGTTGTAGTTTCTTTTGTTTCACTAGAAAATCCTTGATGGATTGGATCGGCGATACTGACATAGTTGTCTCCTCTATCTCCTATACTTATTCCTCATCCTCATGTATTCTCGGTGGGCTTCTTATTGGAGAAGATGATGGTTGTTTCTTATATTTTTCCTCTTCTAGGATGGAGTCCAGGAGTGTCTTTGTGACTTTTTTGGTTTCCTCCCATAACTTAGAAATCTCTTCCTATTGTCCCCCCATTAAGGTATCTACTCTCTACTTAGTGTGGATCTCTTATTCTTGAGCTCTTGTAAGTTTTTACTTTTGATCCATGGTAATATCAAACCCTACCTCTATGATATATTTTTCCCTTATTTATTCTTCTTCTTTGAGGACTTTCTCCCTTCTTTCTTGAATTACGACAACAATAGGTTGTGGAAAGTCTTTGATAAATTCCTTTAAAATTTTATCAAAACATCTTATATACAATATTAGACTCTAGATTATCCTATCATTATTATTAGTTTCTAAATCCTCATACATGGATAAGACTTACAAAAGCATACCATGATAGATGATGGAATTGGTAGTCACCATCACATCTATTAGTGACTATGGTTGCTCCACTGCCTCTGGTTGTTGAATTTGCACTATGTGTTCCTTCTACTTTTGTGGAGGTTTTTGTACCTCTTCTTCTTCTTCCTCCTACTCCTTTGTAGAAGTGACGATTTTACCTTTCACCACTTGTTTCATCCTTTCCTTGTGGCCCTTCTTCTTTGAGCTAATTTGAATTAGGGTCTTTGATATCTCATGTACATTCAGAGTTGTTACTATCTAAGAGGATGATGATACAAAGGTAATAGCAGATCCATGAAACCTCCTAGACCTTCTTGTAGTAGGTGTTCATGTTACTGGAGATGGTTCAGAAGAAGATGGTTGTGTTGTATATTTTGGTGGGATGCCCCACTAATTTTGAAGTTTCTCTTTATTCTTTTCAATTTTTTCTTGGGAATCCTTCTTATAAATCTAGCCCATTATCTCCTTATAGGTTCCAAACCTCTCTGCATTGGGATCCTTTGGTTTTATTGAGATTTTTTCCATATATGCATCAACCTATTTCTGTGAGATCTCACAGGGTAGCTTCGGGATCCAAGCCATTCTTGGTTCCATCGCTTCCATGTATGTGTAATCCTTATCAACCAAGAATGTGATTGTATTAATGTATTGCTTTATAAACTCATAAGGAATCCACTCCCATGCTTGGAATTTTTTCTAGAATATTTTAAAGAATCCCTAGTATGTTGTAATGTATGTTTTTTATTAGGGAATTGGTGGGTGTGCATCTTTATTTGAGTAGCTACCAAGAAATGTGTTTGCCATACTTTCCCTTTCAATTTTAGAAGCTCATTGAGGAAGTAGAAGACCATAAATATGAGGAGTGTTCCATAGTGAGAATTGTAGCATGAGGTATTTATTTTCTATAGATTCTCCATAAGTTGTTTTTGCATTACCTCCTAGATGTCAAAATCCTTCCCTTATACCACCATTTGATATGTGGTGTGAATTGAGTTGTGTCGGTGGTAGATTCCTTTCTATTTGCATAGTATATCTTATACGCAATTCTCATGGTTGTGTACAATACTCTAGGTTTTATAATGGCTCAAATGCTTAATCTACATCCATCTAGTGTTGCACCTGTGAGCTGGGTAATGACATCATTTTTTAACGCATTAATTTTTGGGACTTCTCCAATCATGCTTAATCCCATTACTACATGAATTTCCTCCCTTGTGATGTAGTATGGTTTTTCTAGATAGATGAAATTATCATGGACTCTACTTAAGACCAACCTAACCAAGTCATACTCATCATAGAAATATGGGTAATCTTTCCATCCATCTAAGTGCTCTCATCCCACCTCTTGGTATTGTGGTAGATATGAGATTTGGTCCAAAGTGAACAAGGTTTTCCTTAGCTCCTCAAATTTTGTGTGATCTATCTCAGCTATGGGCTTATGGGTGTATTTAAAATTATATATTTTGTCTACACCACATATATGGGAATGCTTGATAAAGCTCCATATTTGTCGACCTCCATAGCTTTGAATGGGTACTTCTTGTATTTTGGTCATGGTTTCTCTATTACATTCACCAAAGTCAGGGTTGTCATTTTTCTCATTTCAATGAGATATTGTAGCAGAGCTCAAGTCACTTATGTTAGTAAAAGGATCTTGAATGAAAATTGAATTGAGTATAGTTGTGAGGGGTTTAAATATCCATGTGTTTGGTGGCCGCATTGATGTTGCTTTCTTGTTAGATTTCATGGTTTTTTATAGCCATTTGAAGTTTTAGCTGCTAATGCTTTGATTTTTATTGTTTAGTAATATATGTTACATAGTATACAATTTGTGTATTTTCATATTTTATGGTTCTTATCCATTTGGTAGTTGGTAGTGTTTAAGTCTTGATCTGTTCACATACCCTGTGATGTGATTTCCATCTAATCTCTTCAACCTCACTACTCCTGATTCTACAATAAATCATGAATGTATTATGGTCATAGCAATATCACCTTTAATTTTCCTTTCTTTTAAAATTTATTTTCATAAATTAATACTAAATCCCCTATTTGGAAAGTTTTTGTGTGGAGATTCTTGTCATGTCATGCTTTTTGTCTTTGCCATTCTACCTTTTGATTGTATAGTGCTATGAACCTATCCTCATCTAGTTTTTTTAATTCTTCAATATTTTGTGTTGAGGATTCATCCTCGTCCAATCACAAGATTGGTGTGGTACATAGATTGGGAATTATGAAGTTCATTTTAACTACCACATTAGTTCCATATACCAACTGGAATGGTGTGAACTTAGTATTTCTCTTGTATGATGTGTGGTAGTCCCAAAATACCACAATTATTTTAATGTCCCAATCGAACCTATTTCCTTCGCACATTTTTTTAAGTGTTGTACCAATTATCTTATTGAAAGACTCACTTGATCCATTTTCTTGTGGATGGTATAGTGAGCTTCTATTGTGTGCGATCATGAAGCTTTTCAAAATATCTACAATTACTTTATTAACAAAGTGCTTCCCTTGATCACTTACTCTAGTTAGTGGGCATCCATATCTAGTGATTATGTTTTCATATAGGAATCTTGTGGATATTTTTGTGGTACAATCCCTTGTGGGTTCTACCTTTTCCCATTTTGTTAAGTATTCAACTCCTGTGATGATGAATCATTCTTTAGAGTGTTAGACAGGTGGATCAATTTGTCCTATAAAGTTGATATTCCATTTTTAAAATGTGCTAAGACTAGTTTCAATGGCATCTCATCTCTTGTGGTAGGTTTCTCTACCCTTTGATATATGTCACAATTTTTAGTATATTCCTTAGAATCTCTATGTAGGGTTGGCCACCATAATCTAGCTAATTTAACCCCTTTTGTTGTTTCACCATAATTATGCCCCTTGCTATTCCTTCGTGGGAATATTTCAAGATAGCTTCTCTTTCATATTCAAACTCAATCCTCCTTATGATTTCATCTCTTTGTATGTGATGTAACTCTCATATCAATGTGTATGGTAGAGACTCCCATAAGTGATTCTTTATCTTGAGGTGATAGATCTAGTGAAAACTCTCCTTTTGATAATAGTATATCAATATCACGGCGATCCTTGGTACCACATTTAATCTAAATAGGTTTTTTACAAGTAGATCTTTTGGATGGTCTTTCAATTCCTCCACCATCCCTATCCTTAATAGGTAGTCCAATCTCTAATTGTGTTTTCTATATTTCATCATTATCTTAAAATCAAATTCTTGAAATAGGAGTAGCCACCAGTATATTCTCCCTTGTATGAAAAACCTATTGAGTAGGTATTTTAATAGTTCACGGTCTGTGAAGAATGTAAATGGTGTTGATAGGAGATAATGTCTAACCTTCTGTAGTGCATAGACCATAGCTAAGGCTTCTCTCTTAGTGGTGGTATAGGTATTTTATGCATTAGATATTTTTCTACTTTTAAAGGCTATAGCGTGATCATTTTTCCCTTAGGTTGAGCTAATACTACTCCTATAACAATTCCTAAGGAATCTACATGTATGTGGAAGGGTATGTTCCAATCTAAGAAGATAAATATTCATTATTCTAAAATTTTATTTTGTAGTGTATCAAATGCTTGTTAGCATTCCTCATTCCATTCAATACTTCTAGATTTATATTTGAGTATCTCTTCCATAGGTGCAACTATTTTGATGTACCCTTTTATAAACTTGCAGTGATACCCAATGTAACCTTGAAAGGTTTTTACATATAAAAGTGTTTTTTGTGGTGGTAGTGTCATGATTAGTGTGACCTTCGTAAGATATACCATCAACTCCTTCTTGCATATAATATGACCTAATAATGTGTCATATGGTATTGCAAACATGCACTTCTTCAAGTTTAGATAAATCTACATGCTTCTACATATCATTCCCCAAATTTCACCCAACTAAATAATACACTTGACCAACATTTTCTTTTTTGTAAACATATAAACACTATTGATTATTAACCACACATTAATTATGGTAACATAAAAATGATAAGGTTGATATCAATTATCCCTGCTAACATTGATTCTGACAATACTTATATTAATCTCACTACCACCTTAATCCTTACCATCACTTAAATATTTATATTTACTAAAATGGTTTTAGTACTATTAGCTTCAATACTCAATATCAATATTTTAATTCTTAATACATTCAGTACCAAATCTACTAGTAATACATCTCTCAACATTTATATATAACACTAGCCTTTCTTATCTTAATACCTAGCTAGTTGGCCTTACTATATTTCTAACCTCCAACTCACCATCAATATTTAGTTATCAAGCATTTTTACATCAATGATTCATCAGTTTCCAATGTAACCCAAGAAGGTGAGAGTTAGCACCCTCAATAGTAATAACAATAATAAGCTTATCCAATCTTATTTCAATGAGAAACACTTACATCTAAATTTAGTTATTGAGGAAAAATGATCACTAGGGGTAATTTAACATCTTGTTAAGTAGAGATAAATGGATACCATTTTGATGAGAACGGTTCATTTTAATGGTAGTACTTCCACTTAGTTGAGACGGAAATTGAAGAACCCAAGGGGAGACATCCTACCACCTATTGACCTATTTCACTAAGAAGTTTATACAAGACCTTTCATTAAGGAGGTATATATATTCGTTGAAGAGCCTTCTGAATTGAACACAAAGATCGAGGTTCTAGCACCCAAATTATAACTTAAAAGGAATAAGTATTTACATACTTAAATTAATTTACTTAACAATAATAGTTGAACATTTGAATTTTATTTTTATATTTAAAACTAACCTGTGTGGTATAAAATGTGCAAATTAGTAATAAAACAACACACTCAATGAAATGTATTATAATAGGGAAATCAAAATATCAAATAAACTGATACAACTATTCCTTAAAATCGTTCCATTGTTTCATATCTCTAAGGATTCCTTGAAGCATAATGGCTCTCTGATTTTTCTTGCACTATGATTTTCAGAATGACCACCTAGATAATGGATGGTGTAAAATGCAAGAATCCTAGTTCCTACATGATTTTCCAAGCTATGTGATGTGTTGAAAATGGTAATGGATATGATGCTAAATTCTATGATGCAAAATGATGTATAAAACTACTATGATGATGGAAATGCAATTAAGAAACTAAGCCATGATTCTAAATTAAGATGCTTCTACTATGCTAAATGCTCTAATGCTTTTAAATGCTCAAAGATGATTTATGCAGAGTAAGTTTGCTCAAAGATGGGATCTGAAATGCTGGAGAATGAGGTTGTATTTATAGATTTTCCAAGGCATATTGTGATGTGGTAGCAACCAATGGTTTGGGTTTGATCTGGATAGATGAAGGATGGAGGATGGAGAAGTTGGAGAGAAATAAGGAGAGTGTTCCCATGCATGAAATAATCTTGCCAAGTGTAGAGAAGAAGAGATGAAATAGAAGAGCCAAGTGTCTCAAGTTTGTTTCAGCATTTGTTGAGGATAAATATACAAATTAAATATTTGGAATATTCAATTTGTTGAGACACATGATGAGGTGGAAGGGGAAAAGGTTGTAAATTTGTTTATTAATTAGAATAATGTGATTTAAGATAGAAGAATATTAGAAGATGAACTATATAAATAAATTTAGAATTTATTTATAAGTAGATGAATCAAAAGGGGTTATTAATTAAATAACTTGTATTTAATTAATTAGATTATCTAGACCAATTTTAGGTGTATACATTTTGCCCCTCTTTGAAGTGATGTGTTTACACATTGCTTCAAAGAAAAATTTGTTGATGTGCCGACAAAAAAAATTCGATATGCCCCAAACACTAAAATTTTGAGTGATGATGGATATATGCCCCCTCGGGAGATAAATCGATGAATTTTTGAAAATTTGAAATTTTGAGGATTTTTTTGAATTTTTTATGATTTTCTGATGATTTTCAAATTTTAGAATGATATCAACAATTTATCTCTCAAAAATAATAATACGGATCCTACCCCTTTTGATTAGTTGATGCCCCTGTTTGAAAACAAAAAGGAGAGAGATGAGTTGATTGAGCACTGTGCAAGGTATGAATATTAGCTAGAATGATACGAATTTTCTACAAATGCAAGATAAAATGATAACACACACAAGCCAGTAAGCAAGCAGAAACAAATGATTCAAAAACAAACAATCTATTGCCCCCGTCAAGCTGTAAACTGTTGATTGATTGATTGATTGATTGATTAATGATGATAATGATAGATTAGATGATGATTGATCTCATGATAGGCGAGAATCAATGATAGGTTGATGATGATTGACCTCATGATAGGTGATGATCATTGATAGGATGATGATGATTGACCTCATGATAGGTGAGGATCAATGATAGATGCTCACGAGATGTGATGGAAATCTGATTAGAGCTGATTAGATTGATAGGTTGATTGATTAGGTTTACAAGATTCGAATCAGGGTCATTGATGCGATTAGATCATTTGACAAGATTGATTGACTGGATTGATATGGATTAAGGATTGAGTTGCATTTAGATTGTTGCTTGGAATGATAGAAGAGGATTTGATGTATGGATGAATGGATTTGATGAAGATGATGAAGATGATTGACTTGCTAAATGATTGAATGATTGGATTGATTAGATGAAATTGGAAGAAATGATTGGATGGATCGATTTTATTGCCTTATGGATGATGTTTTATGATACATGAGATGGATTTAATTATGTAGATGATATGTGATTGATACAATAATGCTCATGCAAATACTAATATGGATGCAATCTATCTTAACCATGCAAATCTAAATATGCAATGTTGTCATTCTGTCAGATGATTTGTTGTGCTTTTATCATCATTGAGATTTTGAAATGTTGAAAGTTAGTACAAAAATCGATGGTATAATTAGACCATTATGACCTGCGTACTACTTTCATTATTTTTGATATTGCAAGTTAACACAAGCATCTAGGCATAATTGAACTGAGATGACCTGAGCATTTCTTGTGTAAACAAACAAAAGTTAATCCTTTTCCTATGCAAATCCAAAATTTCATCAATGATACTTTGTAGAGCATGTCCCATGAAAATTTGCACAATAGTAATGATTAACTTACAGACATCAGACAAAGAAAATCATACTCCTTCCTAGCTTCTCTAGTTCATGACATCTTTGAGTTGCTCTAGAGAAATGATAACAAAAATCAAGATACAATAAATGAACATTCATGCTAAAGTGATAAAACCATGATTCAGAAGAATATCATCCATTTAAATTTGTTTTAATTGATTGATTTGGTTGTTTGATGTGGATGGTTGATTCAGATGGTTTGATTGATGTTCAATGTTGAGTTGTACTATGATCATTATGTTTGTTATGTTTACCATATTGTTGTTTATTTGTTTGGTTTAAGCTCAAAGTTTATTGCCTCCAGTGAGATCAGGATTTTGCCCCCAGTCTAGGGTGAGACATGAATGTGATGCCAAGATATGTGCATGAGGTTCTTTTCAATGATAGGCAGAATGATGGTGAAAGTGGATGATTGACACGTGCTCAAATAGATGAAGAAGCTAATCTATCACAAGTAGCGACTGTTGCCAGGTTTTCCCTACTTGTTTTTATTGCACTTTTTCAAATTTTATGGTTTTTTTGCTATTACCAAGATGCTTGTTTGCCAGGTTTTCATCAAGGCAATGAGTTTTTTGATTTTTCACTTTTTTTGTATTTTTTTTCTTTTTCTGTTTTATTTTGCAGAAATCCATAATTTCGAGAACTAATCTATATCTCCTTGTTTTGTAGGTATTGTAAACGTTGTTAGAGACTTTGTTGAAACTATAAGAACATTTTCAAAGACAAATAACCTGAAACTACTGATAGTGTTTTGCAAGGGCTGAAGCTTTTTGTGTCTTCTTTTTAATTAAAGTAGGCACTTAGCTTAATTAGAAGGATAATTGAACAAACAAGTTTGTTGTGTTTGTAGAGTGGTAGACATATGCTCTCCCCTTAATAGGGTGATAAAAAATCCAAACCCATTCTTTTCATTTTGTTTTATTCTTAAAGGGCCTGCTTGGTGGGAAAAAGTAATCACCCCAGGGAACAACCCAACCGGGAACACGCTAAATCCAAGCGACTTCCACCTGGTATATAAGTGTGGGTACTTGAGGAAAGTTCAAGTATCACGAGGATTGTTCTGACAAGAAGGGAAGGAATGGTCTCTTGTCGTATGGATGATCCCCCATGAACAAAATTCCTATACTAGAACCTTGTTATAGTAACCCAAAATCTCATTTCTATTTGCTGGTGCAAGAGGTCTAACCTCTAAAGTCATCCCATATTCTTGTGGATTTTAGTAGAGATGAAAATTTTGTCATGGGTCATGAGAATTGAAGCTTGGCTGACCGAAGAAGTGAGTGTCGAGAAAGGGGGAGCCAGTGTGGTCAAGCTTCTAATCATCCGCTAAAATTAAGCACATCTGGAGTAAAATCCAAGTGGGAATTCAGTGAATATTGTCCTACACAGCCTTATGAATTGTACTTGTTTGATGTGTCTTACATGTGTATTTTTAAAACAACATTCAAACAAATATCACACGCTGAAATGTACAACCACTGATTCAAAAGAACATCCATTCAGACAATCAATTTCTTGCCAGAAAAACAAGAAAAATCAATCAAACTATTAGACAAATATTGAATACTTCCAGTTTAGCGCATCCAGGTTTTGTTTTAGTGCATTTGTGTCATCTTTTAGAGCATCTAGTCTTTGTTTTAGAGCATCTGTGTTGTCTTTTAGAGCATCTAGTCTATGTTTTAGCGCATTTGTGCCATTTTTTAGAGCATATGTGCCATCTTTTAGAGCATCCAGTCTCTGTTTTAGAGCATCTGCGCCATCTTTTAGAACATCTAGTCCCTGTTTTAGTGTATTTGTGTCATCTTTTAGAGCATCCAATCTCTATTTTAGCGCATCTATGTCATCTTTAGAGCATCCAATCTTTGTTTTAGCACATTTGTGCCATCTTTTAGAGTATCCAGTCTTTGTTTTAGAGCATCTGTGCCATCTTTTAGAGCATCTAGTCCCTTTTTAGAGCATCTAGTCTCTATTTTAGAGCATCTGGTTAATCTTTTAGAGTATCTAAGGCATTTTCTAGAGAATTTGGTCCATCTTTCAGAGCATCTAGGGTATTTTCTAAAGGATCTAGTTCATCTTTTAGAGCATCTAGGGCATTTTCTGGAGCATCTAGTTCATCTTTTAGAGCATCTAGGGCATTTTCTAGAGCATTTGGCTCATCTTTTAGAGCATCTAGGGAATTTTTTGGAGCATTTAGTTCATTTTTTAGAGCATCTAGGGCTTTTTTTGGAGCATCTAGTTCATCTTTTAGAGCATCTAGGGCATTTTCTAGAGCATATGGTTCATCTTTTAGAGTATCTAGGGCATTTTCTAGAGCATCTGGTTCATCTTTTAGTGCATTGAGTCCATTTTTTGGCGCATCTAGGGGACAATCTAGCGCATTCAGGCCATATTTTAAAGCATCCATTCCATCTTTTAGTGTGTATGTACCCTATTTTAGCACATCCAGCTAATACAAAACTATAGAGAAAAATTCACTATCTATCTGAAAGTTAAACTCACATTTCAGGATCCTTTTCAAAACAAAACCATTCCTCAATCACAATAGTATCTTAAACTTGTTGAAACCGGTCTTTACAAGTGAAATTCTCTTAATTAAACTAAGATCTACCATCTTAAAGTGCCTAATCATCCATCACACCTCTGATTATTAAGCTAAGTTTCATCATCAGGATCTGTCATCCTTCATCACGAAACGACGTTGTATAATTAGAGTTAACTTAGTCTCATCAATAGAATTTGTCATTCTATTTGACTTATTTATTATCCTTGGCACTCTTCCAAACAAAGATCCAAGTTTAGTGAAAATTATAACACTTGTATGCCCGTTTAACAAGGTACCAAAAGAAAAAACTCGAGGAAAAGGAAATTGAAACTCAAAGCACCATGGTTGTATCTTTAAGGATTCCTTGAATCATAGTGGCTCTCAAATTTTTCTTGCACTATGATTTTCAGAATGACCACCTAGAGAATGGATGTTGTAAAATGCAAGAATCCTAGTTCCTACATGATTTGCCAAGCTATGTGATGTGTTAAAAATGTCAATGGATATGATGCTAAAGACTATGATGCAAAATGTTGTATAAAACTACTATGGTAATAGAAATGAATTTAAGAAACTAAGCCATGATTCTAAATTAAGATGTGCATTGATATTGGTGAGAAGATTGGGTTACCCTCGTAGCAGTAGCAGACACAGATAGTTGCACTACAAGTTCAGGTTCAAACACTACAGGGTCAGTTGACACAGGTTCAGGCCTTTTTAGCATAGGCACAGGGGCAAACATAGGGACAGGCACAGGCATAGGAATAGACATAGGCACAGGTTACTGCTTTGACGGCTGAGAGGTATGTAGCCAAACAACGAGGTAATAAAACATAGATAGCTAAGAAGATGTATAAAATAGGGCTCAAGCCATCACAGATCAACTAGAATTCTATACATCTTTTGATATTGGTGTTTTCATTATGTGTTTGCAGAGTAAGTTTTCTCAAAGATGGGATATGAAATGTTGGAGAATGAGGTTGTATTTATAGATTTTCCAAGGCATATTGTGATGTGGCAGCAACCAATGGTTTGGATTTGATCTGGATAGATGAAGGGTGGAGGATGGAGAAGTTGGAGAGAAATAAGGAGAGTGTTCCCATGCATGAAATAATCTTGTCAAGTGTAGAGAAGAAGAGATGAAATAGAAGAGTCAAGTGTCTCAAGTTTGTTTCAACATTTGTTGAGGATAAATATCCAAATTAAATATTTGGAATATTCAATTTGTTGAGATGCATGATGAGGTGGAAGGGGAAAACGTTGTAGACATGTGACTAAAATTAAATTTAGGATTTAATTTTAGTGAGAGGAAAGATAATTAAATAAAACAAACTATTCAAATTTGTTTATTTAATTAAAAGAATGTGATTTAAGATAGAATAATATTAGAAGATGAACTATACAAATAAATTTAGAATTTATTTATAAGTAGATGAATCAAAAGGGGTTATTAATTAAATAACTTGTAATTAATTAATTAGATTATCCGGACCGATTTTAGGTGTATACATAACCAACCAAGATACTACAAAATTTTACTTCCCTTACTTTGGTAGTTTCAAATAAATGAATACTTAAATTAAACATACTAAAATAACATACCATTTATGTTGTAAGACTGGGAAAAGGAAGTCGGATGATAAAGAGGGCTTTTTGACTTGCAGTGATGAGGTGGTAGTGAATGTTCTTTCTAAGGGGGTTAAGGAAAAAAATGAAATTTATGGGGAAGCTTCCTCTCCTCCCCTACGACTAGACAAGTGCAAGACATTGAGGAGGGGAGCCAAAAGAGAAGGGTGTTGAGAACTAATGACCAACTCCTAGAAAAGGGTTTCCCTCTTTCCCTGGCTGGAGGTATCTTTGGCAAGGCCTCTTCAAGTGTTGACATTCGGATGCTGAAGTAGGGGAAGGAAAGGTTTGTGGGTGGAGGACATGTTGTGGGAACTAGCAAAGTGGATGTGGATAAGATGATGAAAAAGAAGGTTGTTGCGGAGGAAATCGCTTGCTTCATTCGAAAGATGAAGACTCTTGTCTCCGCTGGCAAAGGTAAGGATATTTATGTTGATAAGGTTCATGTTATTTCTTTTGATGAGGACGTTTTTGTGGGGAAACGGATTGAAAACTTTGACAAGGAGGAGTTTTCTGATGTGTTGGGCTCAGCCCGTGAGAGTGCTAATGTGCAGTTTAAATTTTTTAAGTGGTTCTTCCATGAGATTAATAGGGTCAATGTTAGAATTAGAGGTGTTGCTAATAAGGCTGAGGACCCTTCTATTCAAAGCCAAATTGATAATATGATGGATTCTCTTAATACTGTGGCAGAGGAAACCATCAATTTGAAACAGAATTTGGAAGGAAGAATTGTATCCCTTGAGGATACATTTGATAAAATGTGGAATGTTGTGATGAAGAGTGGAGATGTCTTTAAGGTGTTAGGCATTTTAGATTCTTCCAAGGTGATCTCCCCTGTGATTACTGCGAAAAAGAGAAATGAGACTGTGTCTGCTAATAATATTGTTGGTGGGGTTAAGTTGTTGGATGTGGATTGTGCTCGTGAGAAGGGTGCTATTAAAGGTAGTGTTTTGAGTGGTGAGGTAAAAATTGGTGGGTCGGGGGTCAGAACTAGAAATAGAATGAAAGCTCAAGCTAAGGCTTCAGGTATAGAGGTGTTTGATATTGTGGATAATGCACAGAAGATGGTTGCTAGTGAAATGGAAGTTGTAGAGATTTTGAACAATATGTAGTGTTGTTGACTGGCTACCTTCTTTTTGATTGCTTTTTGGTTGTTGGTTCATTGTAGTTGGGCTGATTGTTGTGTAATGTTCTCTTTTTTTATCAGTTGCTTTATTTTTTAAAGGGTTATGGGCCCTTCAAAACCCATTTTTTACCTCCAATCAAAACATACAGTTTATGCTAATGATGAGTTCATTTAATGACAACTAATGCTACACAAAAAAAGAAATTAAGTGGACACAAAAACTATAATTTAATACATGTTTGTTTGGCTATGAATTTTATATTTATTTCAAGTCTATTAATTGTCTAAAAATTTCTTGTTGATGACTTTTGATTTTTCTTTTTTTCCTTTTTTCCACTTTAACATAGACTTATAATACACTATAACTTCTTTTAACAAGTTGCTTAAAATAAAATTAGAAACAAATTTTACAAAAATCAATAACCAACAAAAACTAAATATTCTTCTCCAACTCAAATAATTACAAATTCATTTTTTTTTCTTTTTAAGTTTCTTGATTTAATTTAATCAAAAAGCAGCCAACTAAAAACTAACTTGCTAATAATATAATTGAAAACATAATTGTATGATTATTATTGCAAAATAATTTTGAGTTTACAAATTTGCCTCCCAAATTCCTTCATAATCTATTGTTGAATGAATTTGTAACCAATTCTCCTTCTCTTCTATTTCCTCTCAAGACCCCTTTTTTTAAATTTGTTTTGGAATGCACAGGCTAAATTAGTTCCTCTACTTTGGATCTGCTTATAGATTCATGCACAAGTGTTTATTCATTTTGAGCATTTAGATTTATTTGTTTCATGCATGCTGAGGCAGAGGCAATATTTTCTTCAATGACAAATCTTCACAGACAGATTTGAGGAATTACTTTTTATCAGAGATCAGATTAAATTTCTTAGAAATTTGTTGTTACATTGCAGATTGCAGACTGGCATTGGCAAAACCTAGACCAGATACACACATCTTCATAATTGAAAGCTTCAAATTAAAAAATTTCCTTTCCAGATAATGTGTAAATTATAGATCAAATATTGAATTGGCTCTATATTTGTAGATTTCCAAAGTTTGATTCAGATTGCATTCTTACAGGTTATTGGTAACATAATTCTGATTTCATGTTGAGCAACAAAAGAGACATATTCAGAAAACTCATTATCCGACTGGCAATGCACTCCATGAAATTCAGAAAACATAAGTGAGAGATTCATTAACATCAGCCATTTTAAATTCTTAAAAGGGAAATTCTATTAAATGTTATTCTGTTTTGCATAAGATGGAGGCCGAATTAGTTGAACTCAATGAAATCTATTGCAGATTGAGGCAGCTTATTCCTTTAAATTTTTCTTTGAAGTTTTTCTGAGGCACAAAATATTGCACACAAACTTCATGGTTAAAGGCTAGCGTTTGCCATGGGGGTCGTCCCATCGACCAACGGGTCGATACCTCACTCGCTTTGTATTTGCATTAAACTTTTAACATTGATTATTATTGCTAATTAATATTTATTATAAATGTTATTTTTGGTTTCATATACATTAAATAATAATATATACTAGCACTTGCATCTGAAGGAGGTGTAAGGGTTAAGTTGATAGAAAAATATATATAAGTTAATATGTTAGAGAGTTTTTTTTTTTTTTTGATAAAAGTAGCAAAGCCACTAAACTATTATAATAACTTAAAAAATGTTACAAACTTGGTTCAAAAGAGCATATCGGCAGGAAAGAACCAGGAAGAAAACCTCTGATTATAGCTCAGATTAGATCTGATTTACACTTCAAGAGCATCCCCCAAAAGTGAGGAAACTTACATACAAAACAATTTAGGAAGAGGACACGGAAGCCCAACATACAAAGAAATTTAGGAAGAGGACACGAAAGCCCAACATACAAAGAAATTTTAGAGGAGTGCTTGAAAAAATTGGTCAAAACAAAGAGACCTAAAAAATTGCCAACCGCAGCCAACTCCCAAAATAGAACCAAATTAACCACGAAGTCTTGGGAAACGTCAAACCATGACAAAATCTGATTTCATATTTTATTCCAAGAAGTCCTGCAAGATTTAGAAGATACCAAAAAAGAGCCATAACCTTCTTATTTATATTAGTACCAATAAAAAATACAACAAACCTTGTATTTTGTCGGCCTATCCCAACTTAGGAGATTAACATTTCTGCACAATCAGCTTGAGATCTCATTACACAATAAAAGAAAAGTAAACAAACATCTTCAAATGCAAATTGAAATTTTGAAATCAAACCCATTCATATGCAAATTGAAATTAGCTCCTTGTCACAGGGGATGTGGGAAGAATCTCAAGGGAACATCCAAAGTTTTAATGATTTTACAGAGGAGGAATTTTATCTTCACTAAATTCTTTATAAACAATTTGGTTATCAATCGCTTTATTGGCTAGGTAGTCAGCTATAGTATTTGCTTCTCTGTAACAATGTTTGACCACGTTAGAGCTAAATAAATTTAACTAAAACAGAACTCTTTCTAGAAAATATTTGAGTTGCCAAATATGCGTTCTTTTGTTCATAATTGCATGAAAAATTACCATTGAGTCACCTTTAATGATAATATCAGTTATACTCAAAGAAGTGGCTAAGTCTAATCCTAGATTCAGAGCCACAATTTCAAGTCGATTATTGGAGCCAACAGACAAAATTTTGTAGGCAACTTTTAACACTTTTGAGTTTGCGTCTGAAATCACAACACCTATTCCAGATTTCCCTGGATTGCCCCTTGAGGCACCATCATAATTCAGTTTGAAACTATTTTTAGAAGGGGCCAGCCATTCTACATTCCTTCTCTTGACTGAAGTTTATCAACCTTGTTTGTAAAGGAGTCGTGAGAAGGCAAGGATTTAAGCAGTGGCCATGTTTTAAAGATATAACTATCCCAATTTGAGAAACATTTTAAATTTGTGATTTGCTTAAATATTTGAGATTTAACTAACTTAGAGATTGATTTCTCTATTTTAGATTGCACATCCTCCAAGGTTGAGGCCTTATTCCTGAATATTCTATTATTTACAATTTTATATGTGCATAAAAAATACGATTTAATTTACAATATCTTATGTATAGTATAATATTTTTTATGTATACAATTTTTAAATACAATCTTAACTTAAGATTGATGATTTGTCTAACATATTTACATACATATAGTTTTATCGACGTAATCCTTGAACCTCCTTGTAAGTCATGTAATCTATTATATAAAATATTAACTATATTTTATATTATATAAAATTATTATTATTATTAATTATTAATTATAATAATTATATATATATATTTAATAGTTTTATTAAAATATATATTATATAATAATAAGTAATATAATTATAGTATTTATAATTTATTTTTTAGTTTATAAAATATAAATTATGCCTGTAATGTTTTGATTAGGGGTAAAAAATAGGTTTTGATGGGATCCTGAAACCCAGTACAAAATTAAGCAAGTTGCAAATAATATAACCCATATACCAAGAGCAACCCCACAACAGCCTCTAAAAGATTAACATGACTACACACGTTGCAACTTACAAACAAGCAAGGGCTTGGAACCCTTTTACAACTTGGTTTTATCCAGGACCAGAAACCTATTTAGATAAACAACGAACCTGCCTGCATCAGCCAAGCATCAACAAACCAACTGCTCAGAGAAAACACCCCTGAGCCAAGAGAGACAATCCTCTTGATGGTGCAGAGCACCATCCAACCCCTAAACAAAAAACATCAGCATCTCCAAAAACCCCACCTCAAAAGGGAAAATTATGGAGCACTAAAACACAATAGCCTTCATGCAGCAGCACCCAGCCTTAAGCACCAACTCCAACCCCACCTCAATAGGAGGGAGCTCCCCTCTATAGGAGAGGAATAAATGAGAGCCCAAACCTCCAATGACTTCACTCATCTGCCCACACAAGCTCCCCCTCGATAGGAACAAGCAGATAAGAAAAGAACTCTCCACCCAATCTACAGCAACCACCTTCCCCTTAATAGAAGAGGGCTTCGTCTCAATGGGAGTAGTCTTCACCTCCATAGAAGACATCAATTGTAGATTTAGAAAGAAAACATCAAAAGAGAGGGAAATCATAACCACCTTTGACAAGGAAGGAAAATGGTACATGAAAGGAGAAGAAAAGTCGTGGCTAAAACCCAACAAATCAGAGTTCATAAGCACAGGAGTCTTCAGCCAGCACAAAAAAATCGCCATTAGAAGAAAATAAACTCCCTTGAAAAAAGAAAGCATCACCATCAAAAGGAGGATCATGACCCAAAAGTCACATAACAACAACTTCACAGCAAAAGAAATAACACTCCAATAAACTATGAAGAACAAAAAACCCAAAAAACAATAACCAACCCCTTCATCAGGTTCATCTTCAAAAATCAGGGGCACCAAGCCACAACAAAGAGGTTCCCAACCATCACCAACAACCAACAACCTTGACGGGGAACAACAAACCACTGCACCACAAAGGCTTCTGCCACCACCATGAGCAACAACACTAACCAAAAGGTAGCCTCACAGGGAACAATAAACCCTTCAGGCACAAAGGCCACAACCTCCTCCATTAGTATCAACACTAAAGCCTCATGGGGAAAAGAGGCTCCCAAAGCCAAAACTACCAATCTAGGGGGTGCAACACACCTTAGAGCTTGCATATTAGAAGAAAAAACACCCAAGCAACCAAAACCCACACCAGATATAGCATTCAACTCAGAAATGGCCACGATGGGGCCAAGAAATCCTTGCTGCCAGTAGCAAGCAAGAGGGAACACCAGGATGGGAAGTCGTCACCCAGCCCCAACCACAACAGCTCCCATGGGGGAGAAGCCCCGCACCAAGCATGAGCCACCACAAGCCACCATGCCTCATCCAATAAAGGCAAAGGTCGGGAAATGCAGCAACAGGGGGCATTGCACACCAAAGAGCCAGAGCAAACAAGGAAAAAAAACCCAAACAAGCATAACCCACGCCAGGTAAAGCAGATAAACCAGACATGGCCTTGAAGGAAACAAAGAACCAACTGCCTCCTGAAGCAGATCGCTGCCAAGGGCAGCAAGAAAAGCCTGCCATAGAAAAAGGGAAGGACCCCAAGCCGTGCGAAGGAGAAAGAAGACCTCCTAAACTAGCATCCACCAACCTCAAACAGGGAGTTGTAGCCAAGATGCCATCATCGTCATCATCATCTTCGGCATTGTCATCTGAAGCCTCCACAGCCGCGCCCTCCCGGATTTGAAAAATACTCCTCCCCTGGAACTCCCGCTCGTCCTTTGTGCCATCATACCTCAAGACCTATCTCCCTTATGTGTACTTGTTATTTTATTTTTGTGCCTGTAATGTTAATACCTAAATGTGCTCATTATTAGGATCTTGGCCATAATTTTCATTTTTTTATATTTTGAGTTGACAAAAAAGTGAAAATTAGTGTTTTATTTGTTTTTGGTTATTCTATCAATTATGACATACCTGATAGAGGAGGTAAACTTGGTGGTGGTGCCGCTTTTAAATCAATGAGGATGTTTGTGGGGCCCATGGTATTTGGCGGGATCAACGTGGCGAGTAATTTAGTCAATTTGGCCATAATTTTTATTTTAATAAACATACTCTAAAACCCTCGTCGAAACCTTATTTTCAGGCTGCAGCTCGCCGAATTGGAGAATTGAAAGGTAATACCAGCAAGGAAGAGTTTGGAGGAGCGGAAACCAATAGCGATGAATAAAACAGAAAAAAAAAATGGCGAAAAAAATCTGAAAAAATGGCAGAAAAAGCCAAAAAAATGGTAAAAAATTATGAGCAGCTAATTTGTTTGATAGTTAGTAGTGGATGAGAGTTGTATGCCAATGACAAAGAGCTATATACACGTGATGGACGAGAGTTGTATATGATGAAAAAGAGTTGTATTCTGGTGTGAGACAGGTTTTAGCTGAATGTTCACTCTATATATAGCCTATCGACTAATAAGAAAATATAAGTGATATTTATAATGATAATATATATAATATATAATTTACAATTATGTTTTGAGTAATTTCTTTTGGCATAAATAAATATACATGCATAATTGATATATATATTTATGTATATATATATGTGTGTGTGTGTGTGTGTATACTATATATATAGGTAATATTTGTTATGACCAAATACAAGATCTTAATTACAAATGCATTTCAATATAAAAGGGGAAAAGACTTTGAATTAAAAATTTGTGAAAATTGACACATACACATGTTTGTTTTACCTTTTTACATGGAAATTTTGATGATTTCAAACCCAACCAAGTTTTAATTCTTTACCTTAAAGTTCCTCAAATAAATTAGGGAAACATACCCAAGAGACAAACCTCTCATTAATTTGAAGATTTAAACAATTGAATTTTAAGATTGCATACGTTAAGTTACATTTTCCCAATATTATTCCTTTTATTTAGAGATTGAATATGCCTAAGTCTTCCTTAATTTTACCCCTCTAGATGAAGTATAAACACATTTACAAGATTAGAACTATTACCCAAATACACAACAAATACATTTATCATAGTTCCACTCTTGAAAACTTAAACCCCTTTTTTTAATGCACAAGGCCCATATCTATTTCCTTGGATCCTAAATTTGATGGACTTCACATTTATTCCATCTTCAATGTATATATCCTTGAAAGAAGAGGTCAACAATAACAACAAAACAAAGTGGCCACAAGCTCTCCTCCCAACCATAGGATTGATAATCAATACACCCCCGAGCTAAAAGGGGTTACATAGCCTTTCTCAAACATACACACATAACCACAATTCGCATATATCACTCAGTAATTTCATACCCTATACCATTCATATTTCACCACTATTCACAAATTCACAATCACTTATATGTTCCCAACTATTTGCAAAACAAGGAAGTTCCAACTCACATAATTCAAACCATCATACAAGGAATTTAACATAGATTTCCACAAAGAGTGAACGACACAACGATTCATTTCCTCAACAACATAGACCCAACAAGGAGAGATCTTACCAAACTAAGTGAAAATCCAAAATCCAAATGGAGATGGCCTCTCCTTCTCCAAGCCCTATTCTTCCATTCTCCCTCTCCAATCCTCTCCATCTCCACCAAGAGTGCTCCTTCCCAAATGGGAGAAGAAAATTCATCAAAGCAATAAGGACAAAGCAAGAGGGAAAAGACCAAAAGGAGAGAAGCCAAGGAAAATGAGAGAAGCCAAGGCCAAGAAATGAAGAAGCCCCGTCTCCTTTCAAAGAGAAGGAATATATAGAAGAGAAAGTGAAACCAACTCCACATAACTTCCCAACCACCCAACCAACTCAATTTTTGCCACTTCTCATACGTCAAGAATTAGAGCGGGGCTTAAAATTTATTTAAGTGATTTTATAGAATAAAAAGACCCCTACTCTATAGACCTACCACCTAGGGCACCTTTTAAACAATTAAAACCACATAAAGACATTATAAAACCTAAAATAAATAATGACATTAAAAGAGGCGACTCAAGGGTCTAATAAGCAACATCTCCCACATGCACTTGACCCTTACAAAACAAGGTTGAATACATATCCTTGACAATACTAGAAATTTCCAAGAATGATATAAGGGAAATAGCTATGTGACCCCTTCATCAATAGTGGCCAATTTTAACCTGTTTTCTCAACCAGATGGAGGTGTTAGTATTCCTCATAATTAATAGTATTTGAAATAGATAGCATATGAAAAATAACCTTCTAATGGTAATCAACTAAGGAATTAAATCTACATAAGTAACATATAATTTAACTCTTCCTACTTGCAGAATTCATTTTAGATCCAACCAATAGTTGATCATGTTATTTAATATCAAAATATTATCACTTATCAATAATTTATTTAACCTATAATGAATACTACCACAAATAAATATCGAATATCAATCATTACCTTTATATTCACACTTACACTCATAATATAAAACCACCTAGCATGATGAAATATATATATATATATATATAATGATATCACCAACAATGAAACATCTCTATAGTTGCATACTTATGCAGATAAGGGATAGAACTCATCTAGCTATCACATGAAATCACAAAAACCATTAGTTAGTTAATTAACAATTAAAAATATAAGTAGCTTGACATATAGGAATAACAATCTCTAATGCATATCGTCCAATATAAAGAATATAGGACATGAACCATCGATGACTAATAAGGCCACATGTGATGGGGTCTTACACTACATATATTGAGCATCATCCATAAACCATTCAATCATCTAAATATACCTCCAAGAAGTCATGTATAAAGTATTTGAAATCATTTATGTAGGAATATTATTGTCATTGATGTTAAAAGGAGATATCATGCAAGGAAGTCTAGTGGCATGATGACAGAGAGATGTGGATCAGGTTCTGAAAGCATTGGTATAGGTTGTTGGTGAAAGAAGAATGATTTTGTAGATGTTGCAAAAGTTTCTCAAAATGTTGCAAAGTTGAAAAAATGTTATCTTTCTGCAACAATGGCCTCCAAGTATTTGAATGAAAATCTAGTGATAGTATTCAATGCTAGTTTTCTGAGTACATTCTAGATATGTAATTGGCAGGTTCAGAGGATGTATAATGCACTCATAAATGAATTGTCTACTCTCAATCAGTATTAGGGTTTACTGGTTAAACCCTAGGGTTGCAATCATGGTGCCTTAACAAATTTTCTATTTTTTTGTTGACTACTTGTTGGAGGTTGCAAGTCACATAAGTCATTAACTTATTTCATTAAAATCATGTTGTGAATGGCCCTATTACCTTGACTTTTGGTTGGTGTCACTTATGTATCTCTCTTTTGAAGATCAAATGGTGTGCGCTCAATGTTTTCACATCCGACAGCTATTGCTAAGGTCCATGCATCGTGAACAAGTTTTGAAACCTGCCTTTGGTTTTAGCAATGTGCAATGAAACATGTTCATTGGTTGTGATCAAAGGTTGAAGATCCAACGATGCCTGCTAGCCTGCAATACTTATGGTGGGACCCCATCTATACCCGCGGGGAATGATGGAGATTAAAATAAGTTTTGATCAGACGACACATGATGTTAAAAGTGGATCCTGAATATCCAAGATGGACACGTGGTAGGATATCACTTGGCTACTTCAAATCGTAGTTGTGAAGTAGAATGAAGGAAGCCCTTGAGCGATGTGGGATGAATGGTGGAGAACAATGCATGGAGGATTTGACGGATATCATGTAGTCGCTTCACATCGTTGTTGTGAAACAAAATGTTTAGATGCATCCCGCGATGAGAGATGAGTGGTGGGTCCTAGTGGAAGATGTTGCAAGAGATTGACAAGTGGCACTTGCTCACCAGCCTGCTAAGATTTTGTGGGCCCATGCTTTCAGCCTATGGTATAGAGGGGGATAGTGCAGATTGTTTGGCAATTGATCCAACGGTAATCTCCATGGTTCCTCTCATTGCGAGTATGAACATTTAAGCCATAAATGGAGTAGTGATATGAAATGATCATAAAAGACAAGATCGACGATGGAGATTTAAAGGAAGTATCATCTTACGGTGATTTTTTAAAGATGTGGTGGTAAATAGTGATCGCAGGATCGTGACACGAAGTGGAGAGATCAACGACACATATTTAAATGCAAAGAAATACAATGGTTAGGTTTGTGTGAACAAGGGTTTCAACCAAAAAGCACACTCTGCTCGAAGTTAACTGGCTCAACTACACAAACAACCAATATGATTGAAAATTTGATTCAGAAATTGGTGGCACAAATTGTGATGGAGATTGAGGTCAAAATCAGATCAAATAAATAGAGAATAAAGTGAATGCATATCTGATCCTAGGGTTTGATAGAGAGACAATGTGGAAAAATTCTCTGTAATAGAATTAAATGTTGTGCAACTCAATGTAGGAGTATGGCAGTGAATAAGATATCCTAGAACTCTAACAAAAGATATGTACGTGGTAGAGAATCTTGAGGCAATCATCGATGGTGAGAAACAACACAAAAAATAGATGATCATCAAATTTTTGTAAAGAGTTGAAAGTTTGTGAGTGTTAAAGTAGTGGGTGTGTGTGCATTGTATAGAGTGTAATATGAGCTCTTTGAGGTAGATAGAGAATGCAATAAAAGAAAAAGGGAGAAGAGTAGAGAAAAACAGTGGGGTGCAAAGCAGAGAAGAGATTTGTTGTGGTAGCAACAAAAACTTGAGAAGTTGCAGAGTAAGCTATAACATTGATTTGTGTTCTTAATAAAAAAATTGTAATAATCCTTTATGCTATAAATTTGATTGGTTGGTGCCATTAGATAACTAAGTTGGTGTTCAAAGTAGGGGATTGGTGTCTCCTTAGGGTTGGTGCCCTTAAAATTTGTAACAAAAGGTTTCTTTGTGAGGCTAGATTAGGACAATAGCTCCTAGTAGCGTTTCTCACCATGGTTTTTCCCATCTTGGGTTTTCCATGTATATCTTGTGTTTTTGCTCAGAAGGTTTATGAGTTAAAATTTTAAATATCTACTAATTCACCCCCCCCCCCTCAGTAGATTGTTGGGTTCCAACAATTGGTATCAGAGCCCTAGGTTCCCTAGGAGAAGCTTAACCATCTCAATTAGATCCTTGGATTTGTGAACAAAATGGCATGTTAAGAAGGTTCTTCCACAAACAAGCCACCTCGGTTCAATGGAACAAATTATACTTTTTGGAGCTCGTTCATGAAGGGATATTTGGGATCTTTAGGGTTTGATGTGTGGATGTCTGTTGTGAATGGATACACATGACTAGCCACACCTCCTACTGATGCCATAGGAAAAAAGGATTATGAGAACAATGGAAAAGCATGGTTTGTTGTTATGAACAATTTGTCTAGATCCGTGCATAGCAATGTTATGTATTGTAAGACTGCACATGATGTCTGGGATACATTGAAAAAGATCTATGAAGGAGATGACAAGGTAAAATAGGCAAAGCTTCAATTATTGAGGGCTAGATTTCAAGGCCTAAAGATGATAGAAGAAGATAAGATTGCAGACTATCTTATAAGAGTTAACGATATAGTGAACTCTATTAAAGGATATGGAGAAGAAGTGAAAGAATATGTCATTATATTAAAAGTTCTAAGGTCAATGAAAAACAAATATTATCCTAAGATCTCTGCAATAGAGGAAGGAAGAGAAATAGATAAACTTACTCTTAATGATCTGCATGGCATATTCTCTACATATGAAATGAGGATGGGAGATGAAAAACCATCCAAGAACGAAGCTTCTTTCAAGGTTACCAATAAGGAGAAGGATGTATCTCCTAAGAAAGACAAGGTTGAGATTATCACATCTGAGAATGATGAAACTCATGAAGAAGAGGAAAATTTCATCAAGATACTAAGAAGAGTATCTGACAAGTACAAAGGTAATTTTCCCTTTAAATGATTTGAATGTGGTAAAGTAGGTCATTTTTCTGCTAAATGTCCCTACAATAAGAAAGGTAACTCCGAGCATGCAGAAGATGATAAAATGAAGAAACCCTACTACCCTAAGAGAAGGAGTTTTCAAAAGAAAAATAAGTCTATACATCCAAAAGGATAGTGATGTATTAGGTGACTACAACAACTCAGATGATGAACAAATTTGTGCTTTTGTTGTGAGAGAAAATCAATTTCTCTTCATGGAAAAAAAATAATAGGAATAGAAGGATGAGAAGGTAGAAAAAGGAGAGGTTTACCTAGAAGGAGAACTCATTTGTGCTCTACATGATATTGATGGTCTCAGAGATGAGATTGATGGTCTCAGAGATGAGATTGAGATGTTAAAAAGGAGAACAAGCAGTAGAAGAAACTTGCACAAAAGAGTCAAACAAACTAAGGAAGGATCTAGAAGAATCCACCCAGAATGTGGTAGATTTGAAGTTACAACTAGAGAAAGCCAAGAGGACAGAAGATGCAATTAAATCCAATTTGCAATCTAAGGTTGACAAATGTATGAAGCTAGAGGAAGATATCATTGCTCTAAGAAAATATTTAGAAAAGGAAAAAGAGAAAATAGAGAAAGGACTCAAGCTAAAAAGTGGCTCAAATATTTTAGATGAGCTATTGAGAACATAGAATCCCTCAAAAAAAGAAAAATTTAGACTAGGGCTTGAGATAGGTAAGAGTACCCTCACAGACACTTCTGCAAAGTTGTATGGAAGATTTAGAGCAAGAAAAAAATCTCATTTAGTTGATGAAAGATATTGCAAAGGGAGTGTACTCATAGAGAAATCTGCAGAGGCAAAGAAAATTAAAGAACAAAAGAAGCCTGTTGTAGACAAGAAGGATAACCGATCAACACTTAATCATTAGAAGAGAAGGAAAATTTTCATAAGGGCTGATGTTGACGGATTCACTAGGGCGAGAGACACAAGAAAGAAGATGGACAAAAGATCAACTCATCAGGCACAAAATTTTATGGCGAAGTATTCTTCATACACCTCATCAGGCCTAAGATTGGCTAACTATAGTAGCTGCATGGTTTCCTTAGTCATCACATTAATTGCAACACCCATGTCTATTAAAGTATTTTTATTAAGGGTCTCATTGATTTTAACATCCACAACTAGACTACTAGGATTTGTATATTTGGGAACAGTTATATTGCCCAACATTATATCAGCAAGGTTACCCAAAACATGGACTGTTTATGGGTCCTTTATTTTCCTTCTTGGCTTTTGAAATAAAAGATCCCTAACAGTCTTAGCGTAGATGGGAATATCTTTAATAGCTTGGATCAAAGGGATTTTAATGCTAACATCATTTAACTAGATTAGAAGGTTTGTTTCGGCCTGAGTGTGTTTCTACTGGATAGCCAAACATTCAAGGAATGGAGGCTTTGGATGTGAGTTGGTCTGAAGCCCTTGATTGGACTAGGATTCCAAAGGTTGGTTATATGAGGCTTCCTTTGTAGGTTCTTCATCTTCTAATTATGTAATTTTGGGAGATGAAGGTCCTACAAGCTGCTTCCTTGATCTGAGATGAAGGTCCTACAAGTTGCTTCCTTGATCTGAGATGAAGGTTACTCACCTCTACCCCATAGGTAGGGTATTGGATAGCTTCGTTAGTGTAATTCTACTGAACAAGCTTAGTGTTAGGATTTGGTGCAAGCTGGGCAAGTATCTAAGATGGTTTAGGTGGTTGAGACTAAGGATTTGATGGTGGCATGAGAGCTTGTTGTTGAGGTGGAGGAGGTGGTAGCATAGGTTGTTGGTAATTCATATTTTGTTGTCATGGTTGACCTTTTTGCCACTGAGGTTGCCATTGATTCTACTGGTTTGGCCATTGTTGATTGTAGTTGGGACCCTAAAAAAAAATTTGTGGCCATGGGTTTAGTGGTTAGTTCCAATTTGGTTGGGCTTGAGGCCACTGTTGAGGACTCTGTCACTAGTTTTGATTTGTTTTCCAGGGTTGGGTGTTCCAAGCAGAGATGTTTTGGTTGCCCAAAGGGAAGGATGGATTAAAAGCAAGGGGGTCTGGTGGCATACCTTGTCTCTGCTGCCAAGGCCTCCTTTGTGCTATTTATAATTTTTTCCATCATCTCCTTCCATTGCCTAGAAGTCTGGTTTTTCAATCTTTTCTTGCTAGACACTAGCCACTCGTTTGCACTTACAACTAGCTTTCATCTGCCTACAATTAGGTCAATACTCAGTGAGCATGGCTTATACTTCCTCCTGCTTCTTCTTGATATGGAGGGTGTCCAACTATGTTGTCGGATGACTGATTATATCCTACTTCATGTTAGACAATAAATTGTTGATTTCAACTTTGGAGACCCCATTAGGGGACTTGTGATGGATGATCCTCCCCTCTTGGCTTTCTAGAAAGAGTCCTTGAATAATTCCTACAAACTTTACAAATATCTTCAAATGGACCTGTAGAAATGTCTCCTCCCCCAATAAGGTTGAGAAAATCCATACATTCTTCATTAATGCCCATTAAAAACACCAATTTAAGGGATTCCTCTGATGGTTTATGTTGTGGGTTCTTCTTCAAAGCAAATTGAAATCTTTCTATATAATCCTCCAACAACTCATCCTCTTTTTGAGACATTGAGAAGATATCATCTCTTCTCCTATCTAATCCTCTATAGTAGTCCTTGTATTTCTGCAAGAACTTTGTTTTCATTGTGTCCCAATCTAGAACATCCTTTCCAAGCCCCATAAACCATCAGAGGGCAACATCCTTAAGAGTAGCTGGAAAGAGCTTGAGTCAGTGGGAATTGGTAGTGTAATCATAACTTCTACACAAAACGTCAAACTCAAAGAGAAAGGTATTTGGGTCCTCTGTTACTAAACCATAAAATATTGGTAATGTTGATGGTGGAATGTTTTTTAGCACAGTAGCTCTAGCTTGGTCAGCAATAGGGAACTCAAAGGTACCATGTTCTAGGTCATCCCTTGGTGCATCCCCCATTGTTCGGAAGGTCCCTTTAGTAGTTGTGGAAGATGATGATGATGAAGATGATGAAGATGGAAAGGTAGTGTCTACTCTTTCAACAATCTTTGTAGTCTATTTAGCAAAATCACCAGTATCTTCTCTATCTTGAGTGTCAGAAGGGATGAATCTTCCTTGGTTATCTCTCTGCCTCCGCATACAGTAGATTTTTCTTTGTATGGAAATGGTCCTACACAATGTTAGTATATTCTAGGTTTGGTTTTGATGATGAAATCTATCAATTCTAAATGCAGAAATAGAAAATTAACTATGAAAACTTGTAAAAAAAATAGGCCTATTAATGTAGCACCATCGTCGGCAACAACGCCAAAAATGTAGAGGCAAACTAATGTGTTATGGACTTGGTAAATTTACACAATTCAGGGGTATACCAAGTTGAACAGTCATTTTGACATTGCTAGCCTACATTGAATTATCAACCAAGGAACGCAAAATTTTGATGGTACAACACTATATGTGCCTTCACGGGCTTGTATCAACCTAAGATACTCTATGCTAACTAATTCAAACTATTCTACCTTGATGGAATTTGACAAAATTGTAAAAACAATGAAAGTGGTTACAGAACCTAGTGGCTACGGATACATACAACATAAGTTGTAGGTGACTGCTTAAGATCTGCAAGTGCAAAACTAATATGAACTTACTTAAAATGATAAAATAGATATTCCTAATCTCTAGAGAACTATGTTTTATCTTTGTTCATGAACAACTACAAATTTAACTAACCATAAACCATTCTACTTGCATTGTACATGTAAAATAATGGAAAATAGAATTATTGGAAATGCATAAATAACATAGAAATAATTAAAGTGAAGAACATTATCTGAGTGGCCTGCTCAAAAGACTACTTAACTAAAAACCATATCTAACTAAGATCCTCACACATCCATAAATCATACATCTTAATTCATTGCATAACGTTGGATATTAGACAAAATCTTTCATGCCGATTTTATTTCATAATATCAATGTAACAACATATCCTTGAATAATTGGAAAACTAGAAAACTACCAACTACTGGTAGTTGTGACAAAGATCAAATAACTAAACTATGAACTCATCCCCTGGCTTTATACAAAATGGGGAGAGTCTTATTTGAACTAACTAACTAACTACAATCATAAATCTCATTCCTAGATATGAGGAGATGGAAGAATGGTTGACTTATTCATCTAACTGAAAAAAAGAAAGAGAGACTTATTCGAACAAGGACAACTTTCATGTGAAACACATAGACAAACTTCCAACATTCAAGAACAAATATCTTCCAGCATTTATTCCTTACATAATGACCACGCTTAGCTCCAAAGCTTCCTGCATTTGTACGGCTTGAACTTCATTAATCCCGTGTTCTGGTACTTTAGTGCTTGCTACAAATACTCCATCCTTGTCACCACATGTTGAGCTACAAGGAGATAATCCATATACATACATATGCAACTAACTACCATAATTAAATCACAACATTTCATTCATACACATATATATTCATATTTAGATCATGCAATGCTACAAGTATTTTCACCATATTTATTTCCACAAAATGGGTTCAAGGTTGCAAGGTATGTATGAAAGGATAACCTATTATGGAACTATTGTCTTAAAATGTACTTTAAAACCATAGCTAAAGTGTCTTAAAAATATATGAAAAGCAACAAAAAGATACTAATAACCAAACCCATCATCACCTTCATTTTTTAAAGATCCAGATTATCAGTTATTTCTTATCTCTTTTCCTAGCAAAGATCTTTAGTTAGAGTTACTTTTTAGTTGATTTACCAAGGGGAAGTTGCCCTTTTATCAGAGGTTGACCTCAAGTTTCATGAGTCCCACAACTCAAGAGGTCATCCCATGTTTCTCAGGATAGTTGGATTCAAGATTCAATAGGGTGCATATTCTAGGTGATAACAACTACTTACAACACAAACTAAAATATGTTTAAATGAATTTATTTTGGGTATGTGGAGATGATGGGGAGATGGAAACAATAGCAAACTAAAGACTATATTCATTTGGGAAACAAAAAAATTGAATTGATACACAAACATGTAATAACTAAAACCCAAGGTTGCACCTTAGTGAAGGTATCATAAAATATGTTTTCCAAAATGTAAATGCAAATTAACTTCTACACATACACTTAGGAAAATAATAGATATTTTCATAACATTAGATAAGTCTACTTAGTAATCCTTGAACGTACCCATGCATGTCTTTTTATTGCTTTGAAATAATAATCCATGAAATCTTTATGAAGATTTTATAATCTTTTGGTTGGATATTAATCAACAACACATCCAAAAATACATACTATGCATAAGGAGACATTTAGTCAAGGTTGATTTTTCCTTTAATCACTCATTGTTCAAAAATTACAAGTGTTGTTACAAAATATTGAAGATTCTTCTAACATCCATGTTTTCCATGCTAACATTCATCTTTTCCGCTCTCACATTTCTTCTAGTCTACATCTTCATCATCCTTATCTATTTTTCTCTATCCTTTTGTCCTTCATCTTTTAGTCTTCTCATCCATTTCAAGAGCACCCTCATGTTCTTTTAACCTGCCTGTCCTCTTGAGGGGGCATACCACTAGGTCTTTATGTCATCCTTCCTCACCCTACTTTCACTAGGGCATATCTTGTTTTCTTTTTTTTTTACCCAACGCGATAAACTACATTGTATCAAAGAGGGGCAAAATGTAGACACTAAAAATTTTCCTAGGCCCATGACTCTTAACTTCTTCACAACTCTCTCATCTTCATTCTTCATAATTAAATGATTTCAATTATTTAATTATTTCCTAAAGTCATTAATTAAATAATTTTAATTATTTAATTGATTCATTCTTATATGTGTTTCTCTTCGATTAATTAAATAAATGATATTTAATTACGTCGCTAATTAAACTTGCCTTCTTTCTAAAATTAAATAAATGACAATTTATTTAATTCCACGCCACTTTCCACTATAATTAAATAATTGTTTTAATTATTTAATTATTCGCTAGTTTTTTCCTCCTTTAAATTAAATAAATCTTTATTTATTTAATTACATTCCATGTCTTGATTTTGAATTAAAAATCATTATTTAATTCAAAGCGAGGATTCTTTCCTTATTATCCATAATTAAATAATTGTTTTGATTATTTAATTGGCTTTTTCCTCTTTTTGATTAAATAAATCTTTATTTATTTAATTAGATTTCATATCTTGATTTTTTGAATTAAAATCATGCTTTAATTCAAAAATATGATTCTTCTCTTGTCACAATCTTCTAAAATTAAATAATATCTTTATTATTTAATTGGTCATTGGTCGCTAAAATGGAAAAAGATTTGATTTCTTTTTCATTGCTTTTTTTGTATCAATCCACATCACATCCTCATTCCTTCTTGTCTCAACTAACCTCCACCGTTGATTAAATTATTTTTAATTTAATCTTGACCATTCATCTTTTATAATTCAACCCTAATGCTATTCCATTCCTTATCTTTTAATCTTCATCGTTGATTAATTATCTTTCAATCTCAGCTTCTCATTCGGAATCGGTTTTGCCTATGAAAAGGTTTTATCATTCTCATTTCAAACCCCCCTGGAAAATCTTAGAAATCTTGAGAGCTTAGTGCATTCTAGTTATTTTAAATCTTCAATATTTTTCTATTATCATTGTCTTTAGATCACACTTGCATAACTCAATAAAAAATCTGAGGGCATTTATTATACTATAGCAAAATAGAGGAGTGTAATGAAGGTGATTCATGGAATGCATAAGGGTTTGGTAAGATCTTTCATGTTTTATGATTTTTTTTCCATTGTTCTTCATTATTAGTTTGGGGCTTAGTTTGATTATGCTTTGTACTGCTAACCTAGAATTTTCCATGTGCTACAGTTTCTATCCTCCTTAATTTGCATGCATCCCTCTTCTCTCTGTATGTTGGATTCTTCACAAGATATGTTTGTTTGGTCATATAACAAGGTCAATTCATAGGCATTAGGGATGCAAGACATGAATTGAGGATAAACATTTAGAATTCTCACACTTTAAGCCAAATTTTATCAACACAAGTGAGTTTAAGCATTTCAAACTAAAACTTAATTTTGGTCAAACATATGGTCTAACTAGATTCATTCTAGCTAAGTTAGATATGATCCACCACTTTTTTAATTGGAAGTGTCCACCAAATACATATGGAGCACCACTTTGAAGATAATTTATCAAAAAATAAAATTATTTGAAAATCTTGATGTTTCAACAACTCTTACTAATTTAAATAAAAATAAATAAAAATCGATATGATGTGTTGGGAGAAGTGGGATACCCACAAGTAGAGTGTACATAATTTTTATCCCAATCTCTTCTTCCCACAATCATATATTATGTGTGGTTCCATAATCAAACATGTATATGTTTCTTCATTTTTTATCACTCCACTATCATTTGACTCTTCAAAAGTAAATAGGTGTTGACTGATCTCTTGAATTAATGAACAAACTATTTCTAATTATTGTTGCTAATTTTGAAAATTGAAAGGTATGTCTAAATGACAAGTACCATAATCTTTAGCTTCCAAATATGGATGTCTTCATGCACTACTAGAAATTGAATCTTCCTCTTGCTAGTAATTGAGTTGTCTTCTTCTCTCCACAACAAAGTCTTTTGATTTACAAGATAATTATGGATTTGCTAAAATATAGCAACCACTCTTCACTTGGAAGAAATATTTTTTTCCAATAGAAAATAATTCAAATACTAGAGAATAATACTTCCCTATCCTAATTTGTTGAGGTCTTCAAGATGTTTCTAGAGTTAAATCATCCCTGACAACAAAACCATTCGGTGCCCAAAATTGTTTGTCTCACAAACCTAAAGGTAGGCCTCTTACTAAGTGCTAGGGGTTTCAAACTCAAGACAAAAGCTTCAACCTCATTATTAGGTAGGGAAAATTTTAACCAATTATTAAGTTAGGTAGGAGCTCATTCAATGTTGGTTTTGTTGAACCAAGGGAGGCTTCTCTACAATGCTACAATAGATATTACCACAAAAACTAAACACTTGCTCTAAAACAAACCATATTCATTGTATAGTGCACCCTTATTTTAGTTGTCACCTCATTCACCTTTTTAAGTAGATGGAATACCACACTAGCTATTTAAAATTCATTTAAAGATCGCCCTTAGTGTTGTTTCAAGCATTTAAACATGACAATGAATTAAACTAATTACAACAAAGATTGAAAGATGCTTAAATGGTTTTGTTTTAGGTGTGTTGAGATGATGGGAGATGGAGCTAATAGCAGATCATGCCTATATCCAATTGGGAAACAAAGTCATTGAATTCATACACAAATATGTAATAACTAAAACCCAAGATGACACCTTAATGAAAGTATCACAAAAGACTATATTTTCAAATATGCAATTGCAAATTAAGTTCTAGACATACACTCAAGAAAATAATAAATATTTGCAAAATATTAGATAAGTCTACTTAGTAATCCTTGAACATACCCATATGTGTCTTTTATTGCTCTAAAAATATACTTCACAAAATCTTTGTGAAGATTTTATTCTTTTGGTTAGCTAGCTAATCAATAACACATCCAAAAATGCATACTATGCATAAGGAAACATTTAATCAAGTGTTACTAATTTTTTTGGATAAACCCATATCATTACACAATCAAAATGCTTTACCCAAAGCTAAAAAATGAGAAGCTACATGTTTTGCTAAGCCAATTTCTTCCTATGTTATGCTCCCTCCTTTCTCCTCTTTTCTCATCCTCTTAAATGTTCTTTTTGGTGCTTAATACTTGGAGGGCGTGGAAAACTACATCTAATCATCGAGTCATTTGATTGGTATAATACACAAAGTGCCCATACTTCCTAGGGGTCACCATCCTTCAATCATACTTGAAAGTATGCTTGGGAGTACTTGTGAGGTATGGAAGAATGCTCCTTGGGCCCTGTAAATGTCTTGAAAATCATATCTAAAGGACTTGGAGTGGGAAAATGCCCACAAAATTTGTAGGAAAAACCAATGAAGGTTGCATGTCATTACTCCTTATGGTTGGAAATGTCCTAGGGTGAGCGAGGGTAGAAAGAATAGTAGATCAATAACTTAAATCTCTCTCGGCACCTTTATGGTAGTTTAAAATTAGTCACATTTCATTTTCCTTTTTGCATCAGGCCTTTTGGTCACTTCAAAAACTTTGTTTGGAGGTTTGATCAACTTTCAAACCAACTTACAAGCTTCATTGACACTTTAGAGGAAGTTTAGAGATGTGCAAAAAATGCTAATGCCCATTAGCATAAAAAATGTATGGCTTGAAAACATAAGGCATGTCAAGCACTTAACAATGAAAGAACAAGACAATGCTAGCAAATCTAACTAAGTTCAAAACCCACGAGAAAGTGTCAAAGAAGACTTTATCGATGATTTGAACATGTTTAAGAACTTTCCATTGGGAGCCACTAAATGTTTTAGAACCACCCCAAACCACCAACAAACACTTTGAAACGTTCCCAAAGAATTTGGAGCAAGAAACCCTTAGCAATTTTGGCAACCTAGAAGCGTGAGGATAACATGGGAAAGGGAGGAGGGCACACTTAGGGAAATTTTGACAAGGTAAAGTTCATTTAAAGTTTCTCAGATTAGATATTCATGATGGACACACAAGGTCAAGGCAACAAAAGGAACATGTACTTAGTCATTTTTGTGTAGTTTTGAGGCCTACAAATATGGACACCAACACAAGGCATGGAAATGTGGATCTATGATATTTGACATGTGTCTCCATGGAAAACATGGTTTTGTGATATTTGACTCATTTATCATTTGTTAATTTGTGTTTATGTTTTGCCTAAAAACTCAATTGTTAGCCTTAAGTTACAATTTAATTGCTTTCTTATAATTCTTTCGGATGGTTGGGTAAAGGTTAACTTTGATGGAGGGGCTAAAGGAAATCCGGGACCTACTGGTTGTGGGGAAGTGATCAGAAATTCTAATGGTAGGCTCGTTTTTGTTGTGGCGCTCCCTTTGGGAACCTAGAGAAACCACTATGTGGAAGTGGTTGCTACCTATCATGGACTCAAATTGGCTCAAAATAAAGGCTTCAAGAAAGTTTGGCTTGAGGGAAATTCTCTCAATATCATTAACAAATTGAAAAAGTGTGCTACCTCCTCTTGGACTATTGAAAATTTGATTAGAGACTCCATTGAGATCCTTAAATCTTTCGATGATTATTATATCTCTCATATTTTGAGAGAGGGAAATGGTCTTGCCGATATTTTTGCTAATATGGGAGTTAGAGGCGCTAAGGAGTAGGGGTTGAGTGATCCCTACCTATAGAAGCTATTGCTACTATTAATCATGATGCTCAAATCTAAGGTGATTAATGATTTATTAAGGCTTTGGGGGTGCATGTTTTTCTTCACGTGGAAGGTTATGATATGGAGGAGTGGTAATCAGGGTGATATCCATAGGGAGTGGATTGCAAGGATGATTAATCACCTCTGCCATGTCTCCTTCCTCACACAGATTGTGGGCATTCTTAGAAATGTTTTCTTGAGAAGTATCTTCATTGTTTTTAAAGTTTTGAAATTTTTTGACTCTGTTAGTTTGGCAGCCATGGGCGGAGACAGAAATCGCACAGAGCCATTTTCATGCGACACGGTTAAGAAGAAATTGAAGGTTTGGAAAATTCTTGAGAAGGGAGGGTTGACGCCTTATCTTGAGAGGCTTCATGGTAATAACCCTCAAACAACTGCTTTGTTTGCCAAAAATTGGAATAATAGGGTTCTGAAACTTGGAGGTACGAAGTTTGATGTTAACGAAGACCTCATAGTTCAAATTATTGGTTTGTCTACAGAAGGTATGAAGTTCTTTAGAGATAAAAAGGAAGCTCAGAATGCCATGAAAATATTCTTTAAAGGAGATGAAGCTCAGGACCTTCGTGCAGCGAGGAGTGGGGGATATTAGAAGAAATCTATCAAGGCGTTGTAGGGGATGTGGCAGAGGAGATTATGCAGTTCATTTCCCTTGAAGTCCGATATTCAACGGTAAATGCTTATCACTTTGTTTTACTTAACCACTTTCGACATAAGAAAAGGATTTCCTTTCCCTTTTACCTTTTGGTCTCTTTAGATGTCGGCATTACGGATCATAAGAGAAACCCGAAGAACCTTATTCTTCATGTGGGGTTGATCCTCCTAATTTCTAACTATGCCAAAGTTTTTGAAGTGGTTAAGCCACTTACCACCCCTAAGGGTGTGCACAAAAAGCAGGAGGAGGGTTATGAGACGGTCTTTGAGGAGGAGTTGGCCAGCAAAAATAAGGAAAAAGAGGAAGCTCATTCTGCAAAAAGAGACGATGTCAGAGAATGATCTTGATTTTGTGTCGGACTCTCTGGAAACCATGGATGTGGATAAGTTGTCCCCTACTCTAGGGTATTTTAAGAATGAGGAGTTGAGCCCAAATCAGGGTTATGACACTTGTAGTGAGGAGATGGCTGATGAAATGTTGAGTCGTAGCAGAAAGGAGAAGAAGGATACGGCTGGTGAGGTGTCTTCGCCTCCCCCTGCTTTGGAAAAAAGGGAGCTAATCATGGGAAGTAGTAAGAAGAAGGTGGTGAGGTATGCAAGTAAAATGTTGGAGTTGGATTCTCCACTTAAAATTGTTGCCGAACAGGATGCTGTGGTTTCTTTGGGTGGGGTTAGGGATTTGCAGAAGGATAAGAAGGTTGTGGGTGAGGTGGGGCAAGATGTTGAGGATTCTCCTGTGGTGGACCCGAATAGGCAAATGAAAAGGAAGGTGGTTGTTGCGGAGATTGTGGAGTCCATTCGTAAAATCAAGACATAGATTGCTATTGATAAGGGAAAGGGTGTTGTTGTAGGTGTGGACAAGGTTAGCTCCTCGCATGAGGAGGATGATGATGGGAAGGATGTTTTTAATATTGATAAAGAGAATATTGATGATGTTTTGGGAGCTTCCAAGGAGGGCTCCATTATTTTTTATAAGCTTTTTAAATGAATTTTCCATGAACTCAATATGACAAATGTGAAAGTGCGTGGTGTAATGAGAAAAGTGGATGATTCCCCTGTTCAAGATCAGATTGATGATATGATGAATTCCTTGAACACTTCTGATGAAGCAAAATCTTGAAGGAAGAGTCCTCACCTTGGAAAATCACATTGAAAGGATATATGCTAATATGGATAAAGGTAGGGAGGGGAATAAATTTGAGTTCAATGTTGAATCTGTTGGTGTTACTTCTCCTATGGATAGTGTCAAAATTGGCAAGGAGGTTGAGGATACTGGTGTTGATGGCACGCTGGTGGAAGGGGAGGTGCTTGGTGACAAGGGTGGTGAGAAGGGTAATGTTTTGATTAGTGAGGTTAAATTGGGTGGGCCTGGGGCTAGGACCCGTAACAAGACCAAAGCTCAGGTAGGTGCTCCTGCTAAAGATTTGTTTGTTGTTGGTGATGAGGGCCTGAAGAATGTAGAGTGTGATGCGGAGGCTATTGATATCCTGAAGAATATGTAATGTTGTTGGGTGGGGTCCTCCTTTTTTGTTGTTGTTTTGTTGTGGTTGGGCTAATATGTTCTAGTTGATTGTATCTTTTGGTTCAACTATTTTTTTGTGTAAAGGGTTTCGGGCCCCTTCAAAACCCGTTTTTTACCTCTAATCAATACAATTTAATTGCTTGGTTCAAGTAGTGAGCATGTGCTTGCCCCAACAAACATGTTATATTTATTCAAATGCATGATTAACTCCAATATTTGAGTTTTTCTAGTGTTCTTCCTTGAGTTATGATCAATTTAGATGTCTTTTATGTCATTGATTTCTAATATCTATGCGTTTACAAAATAACCAGTTTCAACCTTTGATTTATGTCTAGATTTTTGTGAATCAATCAAACCAGAACCCAAACTCTATGAAGGTTTCTTGAGACCTCAACTATCAAATCTTTAAATCACTCTTTGCTAGGCTAATGTATTTCTTTTCCCAACATCTTTATCTTGCTTTGTTGAACTTGCCCTTACCCTTAGGATAGATTCCATTTTAGGTTATTACAACATAAGGAAAAATTTAAAAGGAATTTGGATTCCTAGGGACACCAATGTCATATTGACACCATACTTGAAGCATTCAACTCCAAGTATGGATTTCTTTATTTTCATTTAGATTTAGTGTTATTTTGGAAGATTTAGGAAAGCTTATTCATAAAATATTGCATGTGATTATTGTAGGGTTATTAATGTAGAATTTGTTAGAATAAGAAGTTTACAATAGAAGAAAATGATTTGCTTTCATTGCGTTTGTTTTTATTGTTATAAATCTTTTTATTTGTTTCAATTTTCTAAATCATAAAAAGTGGAACTTCTCTAGAAGCTATACTAAAACCATTTCCATGAAGACTTGGATTCCTAAGAGGCTTTTCTCTATAACGTACTCTTGGGAGCCCTCTATTTCTTCTCAATTGTAAGTTATAGGGATATACTAGGATTTCCTCCATGGAAACTAGATACTCTAAACAACAAACTTCAACAATTAATTAAAAAAAAACTTTACTTTTAGGAAAACAAGTTAGGTTGTTTTTGTTTTAAAAGAAGTTTTTTAATGGATTTTGAAAAAATTTGCTACTTGCTATAGTTTGCTTGAAAAATATTAATTACACATTTTACAAATTAATTATCATTATCTTGCAAAACTTCACATTTCAAGAAAGAAAAAATTAATTCTCCTTGTATTTCCCAATATTGCTTTTAAAAACAAAAACTAGAGTTTGTTTTTAATTATTTAATTAATTTATTTAGTTGACCAATTACACTAAATTAATTAAATTGATTTAGTATGTTTAGGTAGCTATATATTTTTAATTAGTTAATTTATGGCATTTTATTTAATTATAAAAGAAACACAAAAGAGGAAAAAAAATATCATTTAGGAAAACAAAGAAATTAGATTAGGTTAATTTATTTTATTTTCCCTAAATAAATTGATTGACTCAATAAAACACAAAAATACCCACAAAACAATAGAAAATCGAAAAACATATAAAAAACACTTTGTGGTCCACATTATCAAACAAAAGAAATTTAAACTTAAATATACAAATAAAAACGCATTCTGCTCTTTCAACAAAAGGACTTTAAAGAACAAGGCTCCAAAGTATTCATATATTTGACAAATAAGCAACAAAATATTAGATACACCTTATCAAACAAAAGAAATTTGAACTTAAATATACAAATCAAAAACACATTCCACTCCTAAGCATTCATATATTCAAAAAATAAGCAAGAAAATATTCAATAACTTGCATGACAAACTTGGCAATTTAATGTGTCCCAAATTATGATTGGATTTTGTGAGAGATGAAGGAAAAGGTTCCTCTTGTTCTTGTTGCTTTCTTCCTTAAGCAACTTGATATCCTAGAAGAGTAATTGAGAGAATCATTCTAGCTCCAAGAGCTCCTCTCCAACCAACACATCCACGTGTGCACTTATTATTGCCACATCATCAAACAATGCAAAACCAAACCAACCATCCACTTACCCATGAAGACTACCACTTCACTTTTTTAACCTCGACGTTAGCCATAGAAATCCTAGTCATCTATCCATGTGAATGATTCTATGTGCATATATGTATAGGCTTAGAGGGTTGCCATTTCTCTATTCTCTATTAAGTTTTAACCATGTTCCCTTGTTACCATTTATAGAAACTAAATAAGAGCAAAATTGCAGCTAGTGATCCATTGTCTTTGTCATGAGTTTCCAACTGTACCTGTTGGAAGCTTTGAACATCTCCAACTTCAACAAAATATTTGATTGATGTCCATACTTTATGGAGAACAAAAAATCTTGAACCACGATGATAATATTTGTTATTTGTTTGCCTAAAATGAAAGTTCATTCAATGGCATAAATGAGTTTACTATTATTTTACAAACCATGTGGAATAATAAAATGGGACTATATTGGTCCACGATTTCAACTTGAAAAACTTTTGGGATTATGACTAACTTGATAATCACATTTTGTTGTTACTTCTTGATTCCTGAATTGCTTGTAGCAGCTCCTTGGTTGTCACATCAAAGAAATTTTAGATGAAGCAAAGCTGAAATTCCATCATGCCCCAAGGATTTGTCCTTATTGAAAGAGAAAACTTAGCCCCTGAATTCCTCCTCTATGGTGGGATGTAACAAATGCCCATTTTCATTAAGACCTTGGACTAATTTCTCTTGATCTTTGCCTCCAAAATTATGCTTGAATTTCAATGGTTGTGTATTCCATTCATTTGTTCTTGCTAGCTTATTGTCCAACTAAATTCTTGGTTCCTAATATTCTTTTGCACTTGCAAATATTTTTGTGGCTACTTTTGATTGAGAGAAAACATTCTCAAACCATTTAATCTAGACTTTTGTTCTAGATTTTAGTTATGAGTGTTTGGTGACAAATTTGTGCATTGTATAGCATATCCATTACTATTGTCTAGGTCACCCCACAATTTGTAAACACTATAATAGAAATAGGATGTGTCAACTACACACTTTCATATCTAAATTGCAGTTAGGACAATTTTCAACATTATAGGTTAATGGTCAAAAGTGTAATATCATTTAGAGTTGCACCCTTCTCTATTATGATGTTTTATTACCTAGCCAAAATGGACTAAGACTTGAACCTTAAGTATCTCCCAAATACCAATCTAAGTGCTTAGTCAAGCAACTGGATTAATTTATAGATATGAACCTAGATTATGGTGTTTTATTATCTAGCCAAAATGGATTATCTAGGACTTGAATACAAGGCCTCCCAAATACTGGACAAGATGCTCTACCAACTAAGCTAATCATTTTTTGGGTTCAAGATTTAAAATTTAACCTTGTTTAAGTTCAACATTTTAAATTCATGAACTTCACACAGCCAAATTATTTTTTACACATGTATCCAAATTATGGTCTTCTAATATCCAGCCAAAATGGATCTATAATAACCTTGCTATTAAAACCTCTTCCACATTTTTTCATGGAACTAGATCTTCCTTTATAATAACTTTTTGGTGCATATAATAATGCATTCCTTTAGCTATTCTAAGTAATGAACTTTGTTTCTTCAAAAGGAGTTTTGCAATGTTAAAAAATCCCTGATATGAACAAAAATGCAGGCATTAGAGTCATTCTTATTGAGTCTCATTTAATGTCACCTTTGTGTGAATAAAAATAGATAATCTACTCCAAATCCCTATATGTTTTAATCTTTGAAGATTAATGACTCATGGAATTTCTTGCATTAAGATTAGACCAATCATGCTGACTTGTAATTTGTCTTTGTATTGCAATCTTGAAAACCCCTATATTTCATATAAATAGAAGCTAGATTTAATTTCCCATGAATAGGAGGTGTAGTCATTAGAGATATTCCTTGTGAGCAAAAAATAATACGTTTGTATCCGAAATCCCTATATGCTTTAATCTTTGAAGATTAATGGTTCTCAGGTTTCCTTGCATTAAACTTGGATGAATGTTGCTAAATTGAAATTTGTGTTTGAACATTAAGTGTTTATAGTGTATGCCTGTACGTCATATAGTCCATGACAAAACCTTCACAAGGATTTTGGTGAACTTGAAGTGCCTTCCTTTGTGAGCAGCTCTGAGTTGGGAAGCTTGGGTGTCTAAAACTGCATTATTTTCACTAGTCTCTAAATTTTAGTTTGTTGTCTTGATGGTTTTGTTGGAAGATTTTCCCCCTTTTTTGTCTACACGATTTTCATTGGCTACAAATTTTTGGGGTTAGATCCTCCTCAAAGTTGGTGGTAGGCTAAGCTTTCTCTTTTGTTTGGTCTAGAATCAGTCATAGTAACGAAACTCGAACTTGGCTCAGACTCGGCTAGGGTGACTCGACTCGGGACTCAAGACTCGGACTCAACATAGACTCGGTAGAATGAAAAAAAGTTGAAAAAAACCTAGAAATTTAGAGATTTTTAAGGATTTAAAACTTGTTTCAAGCACCCTTTATTGAATACAACACAAATAAAAGCAAATTTGATCACATACACAAGTATACAATGATCACATAAGTATAAAGTACACAAATTGTAGTTGCGTTGCTGAAGGAAATAGCATACTTAGATATATAAAACTAGTCAAATGTATACAAAAGTCATGGAATATGAAATCCATAACATCAAATATTCCATACAAATATGAAATATCAAAACAATAGCTATAACTCTATGACTCTATGGCATAGTGGAGCCAACATCCTTCCTACGAAGGCGTCTAAGGGTCCCGGATGATGTTGCAGCTGCAGCCATAATCTCTACCTTTGTTTGACTCTCCATGCCACTCTCACCAACAACAACTATGTCTCCTCATGCTCTAGCCTCCTCCTCAGCCATGGCTACAACCTCAACCTCTCTCTTTGCCTGGTCCACCCAATCAAGGTCCTCGTCACTAAAGACTGCATCTATAGCCTCAGTGGTCCACTCAGATTGTAGATCAACCTCATCTAGATTGATCGGGGTGTTGTTGTGGTAAAAAAGCTTCCTGTATCTGAGCCGAAGGTTGTAATGAACATAGACCAAGTCATTCATCCTCTCCACTGTCAATCTATTGCGCTTCTTGGAGTGTATGTGCTCAAACATACTCCAATTGCGCTCACAACCAGATGAACTGCATGGCTGGCTCAATAGACGAATGACAATATTTTGCAGGTTCCATGTATCAGAACCAAACAACTCCCACCATCTATCTGAGATGAGTAAAAGAAACAAAATCAATCTCATTTCAAGTTTCAAGTTCAACATTTAATAATAAATTACAATATAAAAAGATGACAATTATGCTCTTAAATATATTTTTACCTGGTAGTAATGTTGTCCTACTGTCTTTGCTCATTTGACGTGCAAAGAAGTCTTCTTGTGCCTTAGTGAAGGCATCTATCTCCTACACTATCTGTGTAGTAACAGCGGGCAACATCCACTCTATCATCGAGTAGAGCCCACTAAGAATTTCTCTATCTCCACGGATATCACGACGAAATTGGAAGGCCGGATTTAGGAAACATGCGGTTGCATGGATGGGCCTATGAAGTTGGTTTTGCCATCTCCTATCAATGATCTCCCAAATGGAATGATACTTCTCCTCAACTCCACCATAGACTGATCTAATGGCCTCTTTGGCCCTATCCATGCCCTCATATATGTAGCCCATTGCGGGCTTCTCCCCATCTGCAACTCGTAGGAGAACTAGCAAGGGCTCAATAAACTGCAAAGTGCAAACATGTTTCACAAATAAGTGTGAATGAAAATAAACAAATAAAAGATATGATTAAAAATTAAAACATAATAAAGAATTAAATTTTACCTTCACAATCTCCTCCACTGGTGTCCAAAACCCTTGCTCATCAAAAATGCAATCAACCACACCAATCACCAACAAACATGCGCCTTAATGCTGCCTTTGACCGAATCAAGGATTGCAACGTGATAAAATTTGTTGCAAACCTAGTGATGTCAGGACGAGACAACTCCCTCAACCCCGTGTGTTGCCTCATAAGGTTAAGCACCCATGTATGATTGTATATAAATTTGCAAAAGTTTCTTGTTGCATCCACACATGTTTTGATCCATGGGAGCTTTCCAAGATCCTCCATCATGAGGTCAAGGCAATGGGCGACACATGGAGTCCAAAATATAGTAGGGTGTCTCTCCATCAATAATCTACCAGCAACAACATAATTTGTTGCATTATCTGTCACCACTTGCACTATATTCTCTTCCCCCACATCAACTATCACCTCCTTTATAGCCTCACACAGATATGTGGCATTTTTGAATTGGGCAGAAGCATCAATGGACTTAATGAAGATGGTGTCACCTGAAAAAATAAGCAAAACCAATTATTCAATAAATTAAAAAACAAAAATCAGCCATATTAAATTATTAATCACTAAATCAAATTCAAATTTCATTGCATTGAGGGAAGTACAATTACCTCTGGAGGACACTAGAAAATTAAGCAGCGTCCTATTTCTCCTATCGGTCCAACCATCAGTCATGATGGTGCAACCAATCCTCCTCCACTACACGCATTGCTCCTCTAATTATGCTTTCACATCTGCCACTTTTTTAGTTAAAAGTGGGCCCTTTAATTCATCTTCAGAAGGGGCTTTGAACCCCGGCCCGCATATGGTTATGGCATCAACCATGTTTTGCCAAAAAGGTAACCTAAAACATGTCATAAATAAATTAATAAGTTACTTACATAAGTATTGTAAAATGAAAAGTTTTAAGATTTTAACTGCACTAAATTTGAATTCGATAATGAGATACATCTAGATTCTAAAATAATAAAATTTAAAAACAATTAAATGAAAAAGAATTATCTAGCTACATGGAAGGGAATGGTGCAGTAGTACCAAAAGTCTACAATTGTCTTTTTTGCTGCATCATGTGCGTCCTTGTTCCAACCCATGCTCTCAAACGACGGTTGAGAACCAGGAGTAGTGTGTGGTACAAAATATGAGTCCACCCTAGATTTACGAACTCTAGGGCCAATGCTAATACTGCCACTACCACTAGCAGTATTAGTGCCACCAGCACTAGGAGTATGCACAGGGATAGCTGGTGCAGAAGCAGTACCACTAGCACAAGCACTAGCACTAGGATGGTATAGAGGCATTGAAGAAGCATCTCCAACAGCACCAAGTCCCTGTCCAACTCCCAAACTCACCAATTCTTGCTTCTGTCTCTTTTTCATTTCTTTTTGCAATTCAAAAGTTTCTAATTGCACCTGCACTTCACGAACAGCCTCAGGAGGTGCTATAGGGCAGCCCACTGCATCATGGATGGGTATACGTGCAATATGGTATTTTAATCTATTTATGCCTTTATGATATATTGTTTTGTAGTATTTACATTTTGCTTCTCCTTTTTTCATTCCGGGAAATATTTCAGCATGTTTCCAAGCAGGGTCTTTTCTGCCTAGGGTTTGAGACATTGTGAAAAAAATAATATGTTTTGATTTGCAAATGAATGTGGCTGCAATAACAAGTAGGGTTTATAAAATTATTCAAGTTGCAAGTAGGGTTTGTAAAAAAAATGCAAACTAAAAAAAACAATGATTTTTCAAATTACAATAAATTATTTGTTAAAAAAACACAAAAAAAACCAATAAAAATCAAACTTACCTCTTATATTTGGCTTGGAATGCAATGCAAACTCCTCCCAATCACTGGTAATGAGCTCTCAATGCACCTCCTTGCTGGTATGAAGCTTCTCAAATGATATATGGCCCTGTATTTGTCTTCAACAGCTTGTTGGTTGCCCTCTCTTCTCCTACTATTTTTCTTCACAACTCTCTCTTCTCCTCCTATTTTGCCAAATGAATGAAATGAGGTTGCTTTTAGGGTTGGGGAGATAATATAAGAAAAAAAAACAAACAAATTGAAACATCATTTTTATGTTTTTTTTTCACTTTTTATGTTGTTGTCGCCAGCCGTGTCCAAGGCTCGGGACTCTCCGGAGCGGCAAGTCCGGCCGGGAAGCCGAAGTCCAGTCCGACTGAAGACTTGGCGCACCCGGGTCCGGGCTCCCAGGACCCAGCCAAGGGTGCTCGGCTTGGGACTTGCCGATTCTGGCGAGTCTAAGCGAGTCCCGTAACTATGGGACTCTAGATGATTCTACCTTGAAAGTGAATTGGATAGGTTAGGTCCTTATGGCTCACCTTCGTGTTTAATGTCCTACATCTTCCTTGGAAGTGAATTGGATAGATTAGGTCCCTTTGGTTTACCTTTGTGTTTAAAGTCCTTTTTTGTAGGGTTCCCTACCGAGGATTAGTTAATGCATATGTAGCCTAGTTTGGAGCTGTCTTGACATCCTCTATTTCTGCAAGGGCTGCTTTGGATTTGTTCATATTATCTCTTTTCTTTTCCTTGAATATGCCCTTGTACTTTCACATATTTGTTGTTGTCTTGAATTTAGTACTGCCTCTTTTTGTTGCTCCAGGACTTGTGTTTGGGTATGTCTATCTTGGAGATCTTCTGAGAGGCAAACCCTAGTTAAATAATTGTGATCTGGCATCCAAAAGGGATGTTCTTATAATCAAGTGGCCGATCCCACTCAATTCCTCCAATTCTTAGGATTAATACATAGCTGGAAAAGGCATGTCAAAGTTGACATAAATCTGTGCATAGTTGTTAACCCCTGGATTTCTTGTGAATTATGAGGCTGCTATGCATCCTGCAACTGCATTCCCAATCTTCTGCAAAGAGGTGTCCTGTTAGTAATTCACTTGAAATTAAGGCAGACTTACTCAACCTGGAAAGCAGTTTTTCATTAATAAACCATATTTCTCATGAACCACGACTCTTCTTGTAATACATGATCTTTTTCTTTTTCTTGGAATTCCCTTTGGCATAATTAATGTTTTCATAGTGCCTAAGAGATTCCAATTATCTTTAAGAATTTCTAGTCTAGCGATGGCATCTGTAAATCTGCATATAATCAATCTCTTTCTTAAATCAACCAAATTCTTTATTCCATTTTATCCGCTTAGAGAGAGATCATTAACAGAGTCTACTTTGAGATAGCATCCACTTCCTTATTATGCAAAAATTCTTTTGGCTGATATTGTGCAAATATTTGTAGCTCCTCCTTGCATATCTGTGGTATTTCTTGCCATAGAGCAGTTCTGAAATTTAGGCTTGGATTGTTGGAGTCATCATTCTGAGAGGGGCCATGGTTCCCACATTAAGTGGCAAACACTAGATCCAACCAGTTGTTAACTGTTTGGGCAAGAAAATTACAAATTTGAACTGATTATGAGAGTGAAAGGGCAAGGGGAATGCCTGGGGCTAGGTATATGCTCACTTTACAAATTAGATTATGAATCGAATATTTTCCTCATTATTAACACATCAAACAAGCTGTCAATTTCTTTTATTGAGTATTAAATGGAAGCTTTTAATGTACATTTTTGGTGTAGCAAACATTTTATACATTTCATTCCGTTTTCATTCCAAATTAAACAAATAGTGTATCTAAAATCTACCTTTCATTTACAGTCTAGAATTTAGGACTAATAATTCTGAACCTGGCCCTTTAAGAGATCTATATTATACTGGATTGGTTTGTGTCACAATCAAATGTACAGAAACCCGACTGTTCAAAGCACATGTCGAAATAATATTACAAGAACATAACATACAAAGAAAGTGTCCATAATAACTTTCAAACTACATTTGTACACTGGTTGGCTGCACTATGCCTGGTATTATACATTAATATCGCCAGACAATAAGATCTATTTAAAGTTGCTAAATCGGACTCTTTACACTGGCAGAAAATGGTTTTAGCAATACTCATTATTTGTAGGTATCCTATTGAAATTTTAATTTCACACTATAAAAGGTGCTAGCGTTGACCACATCTATGAAATACACTTACAGGTACTCTTTTAACATTTATATTCACAATCATAGTTAGGGACTTTTACCACAATATGTGCCTATACACATTGATCATCGTTGAGAGTGCATATCCCTGGAAATCCAGGCACTAGTTCTAAAATCAGCTGAGATTTGAACACGCAAAACCTCATGAATTGCACCCCGTTGAATAACATACAGAAACTGCTCTTGTTTGGGCTCTAGCAGTTTGCTCAATGGTGCTATGCATACATGCATTTCATCACCCCTTCGGAAACCATTCACGCATTGCCCAAGGCTCCACCATCTCAAGCAAATATGTTCGTCTGCAATTTGGTTCTTAGCAAGAGCTTCTTTCACATATTCGTTCTGTCAGAACATTCAAAAGTTAAAACTCTTATTAATTCAGTTCCTTTGTGATTGTTAATAATAGAAAACTGAAAGATTCTAAAAGCACAGGTAATAACTAATAATATATTAATCTTCGAGAAGGTCAACTTCAAAGAAAATTTCTCAAAATCCATTGTCTTGGTGGCTAAAGAATTTCCCGTTCATTTTCTAGAAGATAAAGTTTGGGTAATGACCAAATGTAAAGGACCATAAGGTCAGATATCTGGTTTAAGCAATCCCTAATTACAGAAACAAAATGCCTTCACTGACTCACTATAAATTGGAAATGGTAACTAGTCTATGGTGCATGGCAGACAGATAGCAAAGTAAAGTGTTTCATCCTCTGCAGGCATTTGTGACCTAGGCTTGATAAATGATTCTGATAGGTCAAATTATATAAAAAAAATGATAAACTGGTTAAAAACCAAAGGCTTAAAGTATATCAATGTAAACAATAGCCAGGCTGAAGTGTAAAATTGCTGAGATGAAACTCAAATCAGAGATTTGTCAGTGGGATTGGATTTAGTATGCATAAATTGAAGGATTAAGAAAACTTTCCATGGCAAAAATTAACTAAAATTAATTCTATAATTTTTATATCAAGGTGTACTGAGACCCATACTTGTCATGGAATGGAATTGTCCTGAAGCTATTTATCTGATCTATATTTCTTTTTCTTGCAAAGATACAAACATATTCATTTAAAATCATTTATTTTACTTGAAATGATGTTAAAATCTAAGTTGCCAGTTCTGGTTCAGATCCTAGTTTAGATTCACAGATTTGGTTCGTGGATCTGGCAAAAATGTTTTTTGATTGGGTTTGTTTTGGGTTCATCTGTACCAAAAACATATAAAAATCATAAACCTATAAATATTTTAACCTAAAAATAGGGATAACCACATCACATACATTTAATAAAAAGTAAAAACAACCACAAAAATTTCATAAATTCATATGTGATCAATATTTATTAATTTAATAAACAAAACAACTATTTAAAATTCCATAAAATCATACTCCTAAAAAATCCCTAAAGAGGCTTAAATAACACTGGACGAATTTAAAACAGTGGCAGCACATATAATAACATGTACACACACATACTCATCAATCATCATTGGACAGAGAAGTAGTAGAAGGAGAAGCTTTGCAGAATGATGGGGCTGTCTATATTCTTAGTAAATTATTTCGAACAGCAGCCATGGTCCGCATGCAGTGAGCCATTGCAGATCACAAATTCCTGATAGATGTCCTATGGCTTTGTTGTCATGGAGAGCATTTCACTTGATCACTTGACCAATGACAATTCAGGCATCAATCCATGTCAAACATGCTTCAAGAACATGGCTGGAGACCCACTAAGCCCTGCTTATTGGCTGATGGATAGGAACATCCAACACCTAACACATTCTTTACTGCAACGATGCCGTTTCAGTAGGGTTTTGACTTTAATTTTTCATGTTTGCAAAATGTTAAGGCAAAAAAGAGTGACTAGTACATGAAAAATAAAGTAAAAAAATCCATCTAGATGCGTTGGGTTCCTCCTTGGTTTGTCATGAATGACCTTGTCTTTGTGTATTTCAACTTCAATAGTGTGCAAAGAAGGTGGAGGGGCAGGAGACATAAGAGGCACTTGACCTCAATGACATGGATCCATATTCAAGTTGGATTGTTAAAGGTGTGGATCCCATCTTTTGTCATGCCCCCTTCTTGAGCATAAGTTCACTAATATCCCTTTGCCTAGTTTTTGCAGTTTTTTTCATAGGTGAATGGGGTGTGGAAAAAGGGAAAATAATTAAATTAAGACGACTTCTATGTAATTGTTTTAAAAGGTGTTTTGAGTGATTAAATAAAGTGTCACAAGAGTCAAGGAGCCAAAAGATGAATAAAAATGACACTTTATTATATTTTTATAACTTTGAGGGATTAATTGTCAAAAATAAAATAATATTATTTTATTTCTTCAGAAAAGTTATAAAATGGAGAAATGATTTTGAAAAGAGTCTTGCTTATTTGAACAATTTCACTTCCCAAGAATGAACATAAGTCCTTTCTTTCCCAATTATGAAAACCCTTTGGATTTGTTGGTTTGGAGGACGAAAACCCTCCTAGCCTTTCAATGCAATTCTACTCAGGGATTGCCAATGTGTTTCAACATATTTTGATTTTTGTGTTTCAGCTTTTGTGTGAGATTTTAAAGATTTGTAGTATTCAATTATTTATTTGTCATTGTTTTCAGTTTTTGGTTTTAAAGTGATTTATTAATAATGTTGCAAAATATGTGTTTTGGAGAGCTGAATCTATATGTGCAAGCTATGCCATTCTACCTAGTCGTACACCTACAAATTTCCTAATAATTAATTGCTGTTGAATGTGATTTGATGGCACTGACTTTGCAAACAGATTTTTGATTGTGAAGAGGCTGTACTTCTATACCTAGGCCTGACGTACTACCTTAAGCCTTTGTCAAACTTTGGAGATTACAATGCTAGGCCATACATGTTTTTGACCTAGACGAACCAAATATCAATGGTTTGCATTTCTAAATGAGGTTGCAGCATATCAAAGATAGACATCATGCCGTACACGGTTCTTGAAGCTGGCCGTACAACTTGAAAATTTAGGTGTCTAGTGTTTGGGAGAGTCACAGCCTTGTTTGGTTGTTGTATGCACATTTTCTTGGCCGTACAGACTGCATCAGCAGACTAATCATTCCTATGCCTGATTGAAACTAAAGGGGAAATCAGTATGAGACGTACTAGTCATGCATAAGTTGTACTTCTTCAACAAGGGTGATCAATCAGACAAAACAACAGTCTATTTTTTTGTTTATCAGCCTGGGTTATGCTTCTACATTTTCTAAAGTATCAATAGTGTATTTTGCAGACATTTGTGAGCTTCAATTCATCTTCCAAAGGTATCATTTAAATTTTTTAATATTCTCCTGAAAATCTAAACCCTTATTTTCTAGTTGAGCTTGAGTGATTAAAAATTATTACCGTGAGCTAACATATTTATTTCATTCAAATGTACTTCAACTTTGAATTCTGAAATCATTGTAAAAACTGGACGGTTAATCTTGCTAGTAGTTATTTTATTATTGAAGATCTTGGATAGTTTATTGCTGATAGTTATTTTATTACTGAAGAGCCTAGATGGTTCACTATTGGATCCACTCTTTATTTTTCAATATATTATCTGCCATGCTTAGCACATATCAGAATCAAGTGATTTAGCTTGCCATTTTGGCATTGACACAATTCCACTTGCATTCAATTAGTTTGGTTTAATCAGAATATGGATTTCACTATTAGCCATTTTGGCTTGATTGATTATATGACTTTGCTTATATTGTAATTGGTCGGCTAGGCCTCAATATTTCTCAGTGTAATTTCATTTTCTTCATTCCACTCTCCGTATGCTTTCATCTTGCCCACACTAGGAACTTGGTAATTAGAAAGAGCTAAGATTCGAATGAATGCAAAAATTTCTTTGGATTTGAGCTAACGGCCTGCAGGTGTTATTACATCTTTATTGCTAATAAAATAGTGAATTTGGTGAGGGAGGCAAAGGAATTGGTAGTGGATGCAACATCAAGTGAGGAGATTAGAGATGAGGCATCAATAGGGGCTTCATCAAATGCAAATCATATGTCTGAGGCTCCTATTCAGGATGATATTGTTCCTCAACAAGAAGCTCTACCATCTAATTGGACACATGCAACCATTAAGAGCTTTGGTTGTAAAAGGAATTTATAAATTATGAACATTGAAATTATACTTTGTAATTTATGTTTATATTGAAACTTGAAGTTGATATGTATTGAAATAGGTTTTTGATTTGTGATGTGCATTCAACTCTATTTTGATCTATAAATGAAAGAGATCAGTAATGTGTTCTCTAAATTCAGTAATACATGTATTTTTGAAGAATATATTACAAATTTATGTGCTTTTTAATGTTTGGAGATTGCAGCCTTATGAAATCGTAGCCATAATGAAATAAATAAACAGCGATCCTCATAAGAGGCCAATTAGGATTAAAAAGAATGTCATTAAGCAAGCAATTCCAAAAAGGCATATTAAAAAAATAATAAATCAAAGTTTCAAACCAGCACTTAATTATGAAGGGGTGTAACTATTGCAAAGGAAATGGTTTGATGAAGAGGTGTGACTCTTTCAAGAAGTAGGTATAATGGGGAGATCATTTCTTGGGGAAGAGATTATTCATTCAAGCATCATTCAAACAATTGTCAATCCATCAAGAAATATCAACCAGGAAAAGCAATCAGCAATAATCTAGCAAATTCATCAAGCAATCAGTTTTGAACTTGAGGAAGTGTCTTGCAAATAGGAAGGACAAAATCCCTTCCAAGTTCAGCAGAGGATAAGGACAAAAACCCTTATTGCTCTTATCAAGTTTGGACGAAAACCCAAATCTTGGTCAAAGAGGACGAAAACCCTCCAAGGTGGACTAAGAGTTGGAAGGATGAAAACCCTTTCATGCTCTTGGTAAGTTAAGGAGGAAAACCCTTGATATTGCCACTGTTGAGTTAGGGACGAAAACCTCTAATTCAGCAGATTTGTAAGTACTTCCAAAGAATTCACAATATGATTGATTTTGATAATTGTGCTATGATTTATTGATCTGAATACTATCATAAATTCTTAAATTTTGATAAAGCTATTATCATTTTTGAGTAAATATTATTGTTTTAAGGCAAAAATCAGGAATATCCCAAAAGGGGACATTACAATTGGTATCAAAGCATTGATCCTGCCAGCTTGAGGATCAAAAAAGTAGTATATACAATTGGGCCAAAGAGCTCAACGAGCCTTGCAAAGAGAAAGGAGAAAACTAGAGGCAAGTAGCAACCCAAATAAAGGCTTATATGGAGCGACAAGAAAAAACGACACAATTGCTTCTCCAAACACTTCAAAACATGAGTAATACAATCAATGCTCTTAGGTCTACCCAAACCAATGGAAGAGATATTAACCATTTTGAGAATAATAGGAATCCATTGAGATCATCACCTAGAATAAAATGACCTACATTCTTACCTAGAGAGGAGCAGTCACAAGAAGAAGAAGAACCCAACATTGCAGCAAATGACCTTGATGAATGCATAGAAGCGTATTCAAGAATAGATCCTAACCTTAGAAGACAAATTCTATTTAGAGAATATTATGATGCAAAATCAAGAAATACTTCAAGAGGAGAAAGAAGGCAGCCCAACAAAGATTTATGGCAAAGAGTAAGTAAGATGACTCTTCCCACTTTTGATGGTTCGGGGAAGGTCATTGCACAAACATGGATCCAAAAATTGGATACCTATTTTTCTCTTAGCCCCAAGACGGAAGATGAAGCTATTAAATTTGCCATTCTTCACTTAGAAGAAACAAGACATGAATGGTGGCATCATGGGCTAATCACACAAGGGCATCATCTAATTGTAACATATGCTGACTTCATGTAAAGACTCATAGAAAGGTTTGATAGAAAGAACTTGGAGATGAATTTTAAGGAATTAACACAACTAAGGCAACAAGGTATTGTGGAAGAATATGTAATAGAATTCCAAAGAATCTTAGTCATGGTGCTAGACATTACTGAAAATAGACTCAAGTTTTTATTTATCGCAGGACTCTTCGAATCACTTAGGGGATTGGCCCAAGCTTTTGAACCATCATCTCTACAAGATGCTATTCGAAGGGCTTTAAATTTGGAAGACTCCGCACCTAAAAACAATACATATCCCAAGAATATACCATCAAGGTCGCATAAGCAACATTATTACAAGGATGTTGCTGGTTGGTGTTGATAAGTGTTATGCTACAATCTAGCTGATACAGGCTGATGGTTACCTGGCCGTTTCAGGTGGTTCTTAGTTGCAAGTTCCCTTGTAATTGGTTGTTTTGGGGTTGAGGATCCTGTTAAAACCTTTTTTATTGGTGCAGTTTTGTGTATTCATGTTGTTTCTTTTATAATCTGCCTTTGGTTCGCTGCTCGTTGTCTTTGTTCTATGCTTTTGCAGCTTGGTCTTTTTGTGTGGGTTTTGGGTCCCTGTTAAAACCTACTTGTTAATGGTTTCGGGTCCATTCAAAACTTGTTGTAAATGGCTTCGGGTCCATTCAAAACCTGTTTTTCCCATATAATCAAAACATTATTACAATGATGATTTGGAACCAAGGGCATTACTTCCTCAATCCAACATGATGGAAGAACCAAGAATAAGCTTTGAAAGAAGAATTTATGTTTTAATTGGAGAGAACAATGGAAACCGAGTCATCAATGTTCCAAGAAGGGACAAGTACACCACATAAAAGCATTAACGGATGAAGACTCAGAGGAGGGAGAATTTGAACCTGAAAACAAGAAAAGGAAACAAGATAAAGAAGAGTTTGCAAGTGGTACATTGGCCACACTTTCAGGAGCACCCAAGTATCACCCTTTTAGAACTCGTAGTGTTTTACAAGGTCAAAAGGTGATTGTCCTTGTTGATAGTGATGCTACACATAACTTCATTGATGAAGATCTAGTAACGAGGATGAAATTAAAGCTGAAAACTTTGAAGGTTTCAAGGTAGTCATGGCAGATGGATTCGCTACCCCTTGCACAAAAAAAATTCAGCAACTAAGCATTACCTTGGGGAAACACCAAATAAGCAAAGATTTCTATGTGGTAAACATGGGTGATACGGATATGGTTTTGGGCATTCAATGGTTACATTCTTTAGGTAATTATTATCAAGATTTTCAAAAGATGGAACTATATTTCTAACACAATGGCAAGGAAGTAATTCTACAAGGTCTATCAAATGGATCTTCAAGGATTGTGTCATCCAAAAGGATGGAGAAAGCATTTAGACATGGGCAAGTAGAATGGGCAGTGCAATGTATGATCCTTGATAGGTCTTCACCCAAAGAGGGGAAGACTACTCATATTGATATCCAATCTATCTTAGACAAGCATAGGGGGGTTTTCAGCAATATTCTACCGAGATTACCTCCTAAGAGGGGTTTTGAGCACACCATTGAACTAGAAGAGGGAGCAAAACCAGTCATTACCACACCTTACCGCCATCCAAAAAGATATAATGAAGAAATTGAGAAGACAATTAAGGAATTACTTGAGATGGAGCATATACAACCTAGCTCTAGCCCTTTTGCTTCTTTGTAGTTTCGGTAAATAAGAAAGATGTTACTACGAGATGTGTAGATTATAGGGCACTTAATAAAAAGAAACTATAAAAAACCAATACCCCATCCCTAGGGTTGATAAATTAATTGATTAACTCCATGGTGCAATAATCATCTCTAAGATTGATTTACGTTATGGATACCACCAAATCAGGATGAGGAGAGAGGATGTTCACAAAACTAGTTTTAGGTGTCATTTTGGACATTTTGAATTTCTAGTCTTACCATTTGGACTAACCAATGCCCCGACCACATTCCAATCCTACATGAACCATGTATGCAATAAATAGTTAAAGAAATTTCTTTTGGTATTCTTCAACGATATATTAATTTATAGTAAAACTTGGGAAGATCACTTGAGGCATATTGATGAGTATTGGGGATACTTGAGCAACAATTGCTATTTGTTAAAGCATCCAAATGTGACTTTGGGATGATTGAAATTTTGTATTTGGGGCATAAGATCAATGCCTAAGGAGCTAGTGTGGATGACGAAAAAATCAAGGCAAAAGTGGATTGGCCTTGACCAAAGACTTTAACACATTCAAAGGGATTTTTAGGACTCTACAACTATTATAGAAGGTTTGTCAAAGGATTTTCAAGGCTAACTGCCCCATTGGCAGACTTGACTAAGAAAGGTTCTTTTTCATGGAATGAGGAGGCCCAAAGAGCTTTTGACAAGCTAAAAAAATAATGAGTTCTTGTCCAGTATCAGCCATTCCAAATTTCTCTCTTCCATTTGAGTTAGAATGTGACACTTCAAGAGAAGGTATTGGATCCATATTAATGTAAAATAAACATCCAATAGCTTTCAAGAGTTGCAAGTTTAAGGAAACAGAAAGGAATTATTCTATTTCTGACAAAGAAATGCTAGCTATTATGCATGCACTAGCCAAGTTTAGACAATACCTAGTCTATGGAAGATTTTTTGTTAAGATTGACCATAACAATCTAAGATTCTTCTTGAACCAAAAGGATCTAAATGATATAGAGTAGAAGTGGGTCAGCAAGTTGTGGCTGATGCTCTATCATGAAAACCTCATCTATGCTCTATGACAGATATCTCTACGGATTCAAAAAAATCAATGCTTGTTGAATATGCCAAGGATGCATTGGCTAATGAGATATTGGAAGGAAAACTACAAGATGACAAATATAAGATGGTGGAGGAGCTCATTCTCTATAAAGACAGAATATATCTCATCCTAGGATCGAAAATGAAAGAAAATATTACGAGGACATACCAGGATACTCCATTAGCAAGTCATCAAGGTTACTATAAAACATACAAACAAGTGAGGGAAAGATTTTCTTGGAAAGGCGTAAAAGGGCATATTTTGAAGCATATTAGGGAATGTATGATTTGTCAAAGAAACAAGGTAGAGAAAACATTTATAGCCGGTTTGTTACAACCCTTACAGATAGCAAATAAAAAATGGGAGGGTATTTCTATGGACTTCATCACAGGGATTCCGAAAGTACAAGGTAATGATTGTATATTTGTGGTGGTGAATAAACTAAGTACACTCATTTTCATGCCATATCTTTTGAATATAGAGCACCATAAATAGTTGATCTCTTCTTTAGAGAAATCTTCAAATTACATGGACTACCCAGAACATTGTAAGTGACAAGGATAGTAAATTCCTCAGCTTATTTTGTAGGAACTTTTTAAGTTGGTCGGAATAAAACTTATCCCAAGCACTAGCTACCACCCACAAACAGATGAGCAAATTGAAATTGTAAATAAGTGGCTTGAAGGATATTTGTGGAACTATGTCACGGGGAAACAAACAACATGGATCAAATGGTTACATCTTGGAGAATATTGCTACAATTCGACTCATCATATGTCAATAGAAATGACTCCCTTCAAGGCATTATATGGTTATGGGGCAGGAGATTTTATTCTTACAGATAGCAGAGTCCCTAGAGCAAGAGACTTGATGCAAAAAAGTATGGATATTTTAAACACACTCAAAGAGAATTTGCAACATGCCCAAAATCAACAAAAGATGTGTGTTGATCGTCATAGATCTGAAAGAACATTTGAATTTGGAGACTTAGTTTTCCTAAGAGTACTACCTTAAAAACAATCCTCCCTCAAGGGAAGTGGTGCCGAGAAACTCAAGCCACGATTCTATGGGCCTCATAAGATTATAAGAAGGATCAACGAAGTTGCTTATGAATTGGAGTTATCAAAAAACAATCGAATTCATAATGCCTTTCACATATCTTGCCTCAAGAAGGTGTTAGGTCAACATATCACACCATGTCTAGAGTTATCCCCGCTTGATAATGAGGGTAAATTAATTTTGGAACGCGAGGCCATCATTGACATGAGAGAAAAAAATTTAAGAAATAAGGTTATTCTAGAATATTTGGTTAAATGGAAGAATCTGCCCATGGAAAATGCCACTTGGGAAGGAGCAGAAATTTTTTATCATCCCAATTTAAAATTGTTTGTGGACAAGCAATCTTGGGAAGGGCTGAGTGTCATGCCCCCGCCAAGTTAAAGAGATCATAGCTTTATGAAATTGCAGCCTTAATGAAATAAATAAACAGCGATCCTAGTAAAAGGCCAATTAGGATTAAAAAGATTCATGTAATTAAACAAGTGATTCCAAAAAGGCATATTAAAAAAATAATAAATCAAAGTTTCAAGGCAGCGCTTAATTATGAAGGGGTGTAACTCTTGCAAAGGCAATGGTCTGATGAAGAGGTGTAGCTCTCTCAAGAAGAAGGTATAAAGGGGAGATCATTTATTGGGGAAGAGATCATTCATTCAAGCATAAATAATTCAAGCATCATTCAAACAATTACTTGTCAATTCATCAAGAAATATCAACCAGAAAAAGCAATCAGCAATACATCAAGAAATATCAACCAGCAAAAGCAATCAGCAATAATCTAGCAAATTCATCAAGCAACCAGTTTTGAATTTGAGGAAGTGTCTTGCAAATAGGAAGGACAAAATCCCCTCCAAGTTCATGAGAGGATAAGGATGAAAACCCAAATCTCGGTCAAGGAGGATGGAAACCCTCCAAGGTGGACTAAGAGTTGGAAGGACGAAAACCCTTTCATGCTCTTGGCAAGTTAAGGCTGAAAACCCTTGATATTCCCAGTGTTGAGTTAGGGACAAATACCTCTAATTCAGCAGATTTGTAAGTATTTCCAAAGAATTCAAAATATAATTGATTTTGATAATTGTGCTATGATTTATTGATCTAAATATTATCATAAATTCTTAAATTTTGATAAAGCTATTATCATTTTTTAGTAAATATTATTGTTTTAAGGCAAATATCAGGAATATCCCAAAAGAGGACATTACAGTAATACATGTATTTTTGAAGAATATATTACAAATTTATGTTCTTTTTAATGTTTGGAAAATCTGCCAAGTTCAAATTTTAGGCCCACCAAGTATTTGCTGAGTTTGAATTTTGAACTATGCTTGCAACACCCTCCTTGCTTAAGAAATCTTTTTCTTCCAATAAAAGGTTTAGCATCATCATGTCTCGAACTTCTTCCTCTTCTTATCCAATCCTCTAGACTCTAACTCTTGCTGAAAAGGAAATAACTCTACCTTTTCTCATTTGTACTAGTTGATCTGGACTCTAGTAATGGGCATAAATTTGCAAAACAATCACAAAAACAACCAACCACCAAAACCCAAGGATACTTAAATTGATACCAATCTGATCCATAATGAGCATGGACAGTTCATTACATAGCTCAACACCACGAATCCTACTCAACCGTAATGTGCATTGATCGATTATGTTGCTTCTTGTACAAAATATAAGAAAACAGTCTTGTGTTCGAAGTATAGTGGTGTTATGGACTGAACGAAAACAATTCACCTAGAGAAACCCAAACTGAGAGAAAACTCCAGAAGAGAGGGATTTACTTTTTATGCCACAATTCCTTGAGGTATTATGATATTTTTCTACCTTCCATAACTAAAATTCATGCATTGTCAAAAAAACACTGAAATGGATTTCATCAACAAATGTGGCATCCATGGTTGATACACATTGAAAGAGATGCAGGTCTCAAGTCAAGTAGAAACAAACACTTATAAACTTCAGAATGGTAAAACAAATCGTGTGCATCCTAACATGCTAAGATAAGTGCAATAATGCAGAGTCACAGACATGTCATGATGATAATGCAGAGACACAGACATGTCAGGATGACAAGTGAAAGCTATAACTTTTCACATCCACTTAAATGCATTTGTTTCTATCAAAATGTCACTCTCTCTTTCTATCTTGCATATTAGCATGTTCATGTTAAGGAACAAGTAGACAAAAATTAAGAGTCGTTACCTGGATTCCTAGCCACACCAGGCAGTAGTGCAGACCAATGAGATTCACAAGAACACTATGCTTGGCTGTGAGAAGATACAATTGGACATCTTCAAAACCCATCTTTGTTTTACTCAAATGTTCCATGGCTCTTTGGTAATCTCCTACTTCAAGAGACTCATAACGGGCACTTTGTTTCACAAGCTCAATTAGCGAATGTGCTCTTTCAGCCATCTCTGCATGTAATTTGATATAAAATGCCCGCCATCCCTGCACAATTAGAAATCAGTCACCAAAAGATTGGCTACGAAATTCCAGATGAACATAGAAAGCTATATGGTCAAACATGTGAAGAAAATAAAAGTGCATTATCACCTGAAGAGTTTAAACATGTGCCATGAATGCTTGCACAACATGATTATATGTTCATCAGTCATTCTACTATTGGTAAATTATCCAGAAGACACTGAAACTATAGTAATAGCAGTCAATTCTTATACAGCCTAACAAGAAATAAGATCAAACTCTATATACATGTCAAAGGAGGACAAGTACCCAGCCAAGCACAACTAACATAAGCAACATACAGAACTTCAAAAGAAACAACCATACAGACAATGAAATCTTAGTGCTAAACAAATAGTAAATACAATTGAAAAGTCATTCTGGAAGAAACCAATGAGAAGTGACCTGAAAAAATAGATCGATTCTTAGAATTGTTTTCTTGGTTAAGAAATAAGGCATAATGGGAATTGCATAAATGCAAAGAACAGGCCATTAAAATGTGGCTGATGGATTGAATTTCAGGCACAGTCATAAGTTGAGAATTTCCACTAGACATCTGCTATTAATCAAATTTCAATGTCAGATTTGAAATTTTTGTGTGTTCCTGTTCCATCTCTTCTTAGTTCTTACATTAGGTAGGAATAGATGTTTTCGGAAGTTATATGCTGCCAGAGATCAACTTTGAAGTTGCTAAAATTCCAATTCAGATGTCATTTGATAGGGAATGTTAAATCCAAACTACATACTTCATAAAATGAAAAAGGTTGCCACAAACAACAACACATGAACTGATTTGTAAATAACTTTGCACATTATAAGAACAGATCCACTACTAATATAAGAGGTCATGCAAACGCCTGAATATATTAAAAAAAATGGCAGTTTTAGATAGCAACAAAAATGTTAAAATGGTGCCATTACAGAGATCTATGATTAAAAGTTTTTTTATGGTTATTGTTATAAGTTTATATAACTTTTGCCAATCAATAGACTAATACAAAACTTCAATAGTGACCTTGGAAGAAGAAAGATAGGGCTAAAAGAGGGTCCTGAGCAATGTCTCACACAACAGTTTCTACTAAGAATACTTCTTGGCATTCCATATTTTCTTTTGGGACTGGCAAACACCGCTAAACAGTAATTCTACCTCCCAGTATCTCTGATATTTGAATGACTTTCCATATTTTTGCTTTTGTGACTGACAAATACCATCAAACAATAATTCAGCCTCTTAGCATCTCCTATATTTGAATGACTTCTCATATTTTGTTCTGGGGACTGAGAAATTCCATCAACAATAATTCTACCTTGTAGTGTCTCTGATATTTGAATCAGGCTATCATTTACTTCACAGCAAAGTCTTCGATGTTCATCATTCATTGTGTGTATAATGCATGAAATAATGGAGTTATTGGTAATGCTTCATCTTCAATATTTTTATTTTGGGACTGACAAATACCATCAACAATAATTCTACCTCAGTGTCTCTGATCGAGTTGAGTGCCTACTAGACTCTGATCGAGTCGAGTGCCTACTATAGTTGCCTGGAGAGTGAGGAAGCTTTCAAGAGGTTGCCTGCTCAGAGGGGCGCCTACCAATTTGAATCAGACCTTATCATTTACTTCACAGGAAAGCCTTCAATGCTTGTCAATCTTTGTATGTATAATGCACAAAAAATGGCATTGTATGTAATACTTCGTCTTTCTGTGGCAAACATCTGCTAGTTACTTATATTCATCTTCCTGTTTTGTACTTGGGTATCACTCAGACAGAACAATCATTTATTACATACTTTGTAAAGAACTGAAGTCAATGTATCATCAGCGCCTTGCCAGCCATTGTATGAAATATCTTCATTTTCTAAGAGATTCATTATGGCAGACTATACAACCCTTGAAACACCCAACAAATCTATCCTTTAGGTTTCAAGACATGTTATTCAATGTTACCATCTTTTGAGGCTTAATAAATCAATTACAATCAGAAAGACTGAACCTGCCACTCTATAACCAATTATGTGTTGGTAAGGCTGATAAAACTCTAGTATGCACTTTAAACTTATTTCCAAATCGATATGACTAGTATAGATATCTTAAATAGATTTATATAAAAGATAGCAAGAGATATTACTCGTAATTATTAATTTATATATAATTAATAAAAATTCGCTCTAAGATGCTTCCTAAAATTCTGCAGCGTTCATCTTCAGCAACTAAACATCATTCCATTTTTTGAGCAACATTCCCTATCTAACTAAGGAGGATGATATTCTCAATTTAGGCAGAGATTTTGGTGAAATTATAGATGTTCACATTCTTCAAATTAGTGAATACTTGCACCCCAACAGCTTTGCATTTGTCTGATTTGGCATGTTTGACAAGGCAGATATTGCTATTTGAGGTCTTAATGGAGAAATCTGCAAAGGAAGGAAGACTTTTGCAAGCACTACAAAGGCTAGGGCATAGCTGCTCTCATCCCTACATGGTTCAAGGTGGCATAATGATTGCACACATGTTTTTGGGTCCACCTTGGACTATTCTTCCGTAGACTTGGGCGATGCTTTGTTATCAAATGGGGCTTTTAAGTTTTTTGCATGCAGGGGATCTTTGGTGGGGTCCATTGCCTACATCCAGATGCCCTTGGATGGTCCCATCCCTTTGACCCTGCAGTCTACCTACTCTGATGCTACAACTGGCAAGGCCCCTCCCACTCCTCCCCTAGGCTGTGGGGTTGTTTTAGGGCTAGATCGCACCTATTTGTGATGAGGGCAAGCCAAGAATTAATTTGAAGATGGAGGTTTCCAAGTGTGAAGATTTATTGAAAACAGATGCCTTATTTGCAAATTTTATAGATTTTGCCCCAATTGGTTGATCTTCATGATTAGATTTCCCACACTTGGAAGCCTTTTTGTACGAGGATATTATTATTTACCTTTGTACAAGCGGATTTTTCATCCTTGAGTTCAATTCAGGGAATGACAAGGAGAATGTCTTGAGGTTTGGCTCATGGATCATGCATGACTGTCTTCTTAGTGTTAGACCATGGTTTCCTTCCTTTGATCCCCGTTGTGACACTTATACTTCTGGTCCCATTTGCATTAGATTGCCATACCTTCTCCTTCAATTTTGGGGATCTTATGTGTTGGCAGCTACTGCAAACTTTGTGGGCAAGTTTATTGGTTTACCCTTTGGGACTATGAATAAGACATGTACAACTTTCGCTTCAATCTATGTGGAGATGGATTTTACAAAAGATTTTATGAAAGAAATTATTTTGATGGTTGGTAAAAGATCTTGGAAGGAGCCGGTTGAAAATGAAAAGATTAATTTCAGATGCAGGAGATGCTTTGGATGGGGGCATCTCGCCTCCCAATTTGAAAGAAAGGTCCTTCATTCTAGAATGAAACACAAGAAGCCCACCTAGTGGATGGGTGTTAAACCTCATCACCATCTTGTTACTCCTCAAAAATCGAGACACAATGATGTTGGGGTAGAATTTACAGCTCCATGGATTAACAAAATTAAGGTTGAGTGAGACAACTCTATTAGAAGTTTGGAGGTGGATCCCCACCCTTCTATGATTGGTGATACCTTTTCAAATACCAAGATGAATTGTGGATTGCTTGATACTAATCTATATGCCCTTTCTATGTAAAGGGCCTAGAGGTTAAGAACTTAAGCCTATTTTAGCTCCTATTACTTCGAATGAAAGCTCCGACAATCCATGTTTTGAGAATGAGGATACTATCATGAATAACTTTGGATTGAGGTGAAGGAAAAGAAGATGAAAGATCCTCTTAGCAGCAGACATCTGATGATTCAAAGTTCAGCCACTTTCAAAAGGTTAGTTGATGATAATGTATTAGGATTGCACTATTAATATTGGCAGGGTTTAGCCTTTGTCAATGGAATGGACCCAGTGAACCATTAATTACTAGCATTTGCACTTTGACTCTATTTTTTCAGCCCCTGTGTGCCTAACCTAGGTTAACAAACAAAAAAATTAATTTATATATTTTAATTATATAATTATTATTATTTTATCGATGATTGGCCTAAGGGGGCCATACTCCCTAATATTAATAAAAAAAAGGTTACAGTTTATCAGGCTGCTCCTATGGAGGGCGAAAACAAAAACCCCATAAAGATACATATATTACAAAATATTGTATACAACTAAACTACCAACACCTATTGATGACATATTATTATACTATCTTAAAGTTAGACTTGTGGTGCAACATTTGTGCCCCCATCTCCACATGACTTTGAACTGCCAACATTGACAGAAAAATCCCCAGTCCACCTCCATTGACAATGAAGCTCTAGCAGCAGTCTTACAAAAATTGATGCCCCACTCGGCCTGCTATTTACATTTTGTATCATTTTGCCCAATCGCCATGATGATGAACAGAAACTAGGGACCAATGCATGGAGGAATGATAACAGGCCAAGTCTGCATGCCAGAATGGAAGCCCCAACCAACAACTACATCAACCAGAATTTTCCTCAGCCCACATCTCCACCGTGGTTTGATTAAAAACTCTGCAATAGTCTAATGACCTGCTTAGACTCTCCAGCATCAAGAAAGACAGCAATGAACATCGAGGAGATGTCTATGTTGACACGATACCAATGTACTGAGGGCAAGGTCTCCCCTAGCACCAATCAGATCATGTGAATCATAATAACAGTTCTTGTCTTAAAGATCTTTTTCAACCTGAAATCTGAAATCTCCCTCATGAATGCAATTCGCTGCTTCTTGGCTCTTGGGCATGCGATGGCATTCATGTCCTGATTTCTCCTATATATTGCACAATAAAATGTGGTATGGTTTTTAAAAGCTATCAATGTCAGCTTTCGTACATGCTCCATCATGAATCTTTGTCTTCTTGCACTAAAATTCCCCAATACATCCTTCACAAGAAGTGAAACGAATCAAACCAACTAAAAATCATTATTAATGGGCTAAGCTTGAACATGGAGAGAAAGACGGCAGATATGGCCCTATCTTTTGCCATGTGATACGGGATTTGTTGAAAATGTAATCCATGTCCATGTCAATCGCCAAGTTGGTCAAAGCATCAGCTACCCCATTGGCCTCTTGATAGGCATGACCGATGGTGTGAGCAGGGAAACTATCAAGTAATGGTCAACATGGATTGAGTATGTTGCCAATCTTCCAATTCAAGAAAAACTAATTAATGAATCTCCTATCTAGATATTGGACACTCCCAAATGCCTACAGGCTACAAGTTTGAAGCCCATGTAAGATGGCTTGGGCTTTTGCTTCATTGTTTGCACCGATCGGAAGTTTTTTAGTTGCTGCAGCAGCCATCTTTCCATTTTGGTCTTTGATAATACACCCAGACCCAAATTGCCCAAGGTTTCCCCTAGATGTGCCATCACAATTGAGTTGGTGCCAACCGTCAACTGTGGGAATCCATATAGTGTCCACTCTTGGATTCACAGTTGAATAATCCCATGAAGCCCCATGAATGGGGGATATAATTATTAATTATTCAATTATATTATTATAACAACTGTTATGAGATCAAGACATGTGGTGAGTGGGGTGTCGAATAATCCCATGAAGCCCCATGAATGGGGGATATAATTATTAATTATTCAATTATATTATTATAAAAACTGTTATGAGATCAAGACATGTGGCAAGTGGGGTGTTTTTTAGTTGCTGCAGCAGCCATCTTTCCATTTTGGTCTTTGATAATACACCCAGCCCCAAATTGTCCAAGGTTTCACCTAGATGTGCCATCAAAATTGAGTTGCTGCCAACTGTCAACTATGGGAATCCATATAGTGTCCACTCTTGGATTCAATTATATTATTATAACAACTGTTATGAGATCAAGACATGTGGTGAGTGAGGTGATGTTATGCCCCTACCCCTATAGTGTGTATAGGTTATGAGTAGTTGGCTTGTGGCTACCTTAACTCTTAATTAAGTCATATTATCATTATTACATTGTTATTTAGCTATTTATGTCGGCCTAAAGCTTATATAGGGTTATCTAGTGTAAAAACACTTCGTGCCCTTGTTTCCAATGCTGATTTTTTGTTTTGTGTGTTTGTTGTTTTATAAAGGTTTTCTGCTTTTTTTGTGTTTTGTAATGCTTATATAAAAAATGAAATGCATGACATAAAGAAATATAAACAACTATGATAATAGATCCTCCATTATAAGTTTTATTTGATCAATATTCATCAGAACAACTCAATACAAGCATACCCGGAATAAATAAATGACATGCAACTGTTGTTCTTCACTTCCAGCCAAAAAAACAAATCATAAACAGGTTCAAATCTCCTTCGATTGGCTGCCTTTTTTATCACTGAATGTATGGCTGCAATCCAGATGCCTGGGCACCCCCTTTTGAGATTTTTATTTATTTTTGATGGCCCTTAATTGTTAAGGTTAGATCAGATTCCAGATTGTTTAAATCGATTCTTATAGGTTAAACAAAATCTATCAATTCCATATTTCTTCTCTTGCAGCCGAATGTACTGATTGCAGAACATTAATGAATTTTGATGTTTGCATATCAAATGGGAAGCCACCATAAATATGATGGAGACCCGCCTCTAAGAGGCACGTCTCAAGAGAGGACGTGTCTCCACAAGTGGAGACCCGTCCGCTCAAGAGACGTGTCTCTTTGAGCCCGCGGATCTCATCTCTCTTAATGACAGTTAGTTTAGTGTCTAAACACACACAAACCAAGATGGCGGATATGAATAGAATTCCGAATTTATTTAATACAGAATTTCGACATCATTTAATATATTTCGAATTTATCAATGCTTTATAAATTCGATTTCACTTATTTTCCTAATTTGATTTATTCGGAAGAATAGTCTAAATCTTAACTGACCGAAGCTACCTTTCATCAACACTCTCTCTTAGCTAGGGAAGATATTTCAAATCAAATAAGTGAAGATATCACCTTCACACGTGATATCGAAGACATGGTATGCTTTTCTCAATATTGTCAAGTCACATGACTTTCTCCATAATACATCTTCATTATTCAACACTCCCTCTTTAACTAGGGAGGATAACTTCCATCAAGTAAATGTGATATCACCTAACTCGTGATATCAGAAGATATGGTATGCTTCTGAAAGTGTCAAGTCACATGACATTCCTCATAACACATCTTCATTTGTTCAATACTCCCTCTTATCTAGGGAAGATAAACTCTATTAGCACTCCCTCTTAGCTAGGGAGGATAAACTCCAAACAAGTATAAAGTGATATCACCTAACTCATGATATCAGAAGATATGGTATGCTTCTGAAAGTGTCAAGTCACATGACATTCTTCATAACACATCTTCATTATGGTATGTGCACTGACATCAAGTCACATGATGTCTACCATAATTCATGGCATATCCACGGATATAAATATCCACCATGATTATCTCTTTAAAAATCACAATGATCTTCAGATGACATTAAGTCCCATGATGTCCATCAAAGTGTCCAAGAGATACTATCATGACATGTCCACAGATATCAAGTCACATGATAGTTTATCATTGTAGAGTCGTCACTTTACAATGTCAAATACAAGTGTTCATTATTAGAAAGATCATCACCTTTCAACAATGTACATAGGGGGTGTAGGCCCATAAGGTCATGGAGTCACACACATGACAAAAGAGTTTACACATTAAACATCTTTATATATTAGGACAACTTATAAACAAATTTGAATTTCAAACATAATATCAAATTACATACCAAAATTTCTTCCCAAAGAGTTCAACCTTAACTCTGGAGAGAAGTTGTTGAGTATGTTCGTTGTTTAAACATTTGAACTAATATACTCCAATTGGATCACTTTCCTTTCCACCATATCTCTTACATAAAGATAGGGGATCTCAATGTGCTTAGATCAAGGAGTCCCACAAGTAATTTACGAAACCAAATTGCTTCTCTTGCTCCCATTGAGGCTGCAATGTATTCAGCTTCCATTGAGTTTTTGTGAAATTGAAGATTGTTTTTTGCAAATCCAGGAGATCATAGCCAATCCTAAGCTGAAGCAACATCCTAATGTGCTTTTCCGATCGGTTACACTTCCAGCCCAATCATATCCAGTAGTGCTATGAAGATATCTCAATATATGTTCTACTAGGACCTTCCATTTGTAGCTGAAATGCTCTACCAAATGAGCTACTGGCCCCTTGTGGCCAACCCATCATTAGTCCGAGTGTGGCTTATATCCAACACCCCCCCTTAAGCCATACTGCGGGTGCATGGGGCTCTTCTGAAGTTAGATCCTAGGACCTGTCGTCATGGAGTCTCTCAACATGACGCCTCATCTCAGTCTCAAAGATGAACAAGGCTTTCACCTCATATCTCTCTATCTTAAAGCATTATAACAAGTGAAGATGAGACTCTCTCTGAAGCTTTAATTACTTGCATCAGCCTCCTGACCTCCTCGTCTAAAATCGTTTGTAATACTTGCTTTAGAGAAATGGTTTCCAACTCACACCTTTGTAGAGATTCAGGTTGTTCTCTTCAACCTCATCCCAGATCACTCTATTGTGAATAGGTTTGCGGAGCTACCAATGTTAAATCCAGGTTGACAGACATGAGCAATTCTGATCTCAATTGCTGAAGAGGTACTTCAAGGATTTAGCATTTGTCCTTGCAATTTTGAATCATAGAACTCCCTCTGAAGGTCAATGCTTCCTCTTCGAAGAGATGTCTTCAGTCATTCACACAATCTTAAGTTTGCAAGCAGTGTCTCCATTTTTCTCTTACGCCTTTTTGATCCGTCCTGTAAGCATTAAGGAGAGATTACTAAGAGTTCATAACTATCCAAAGAAATATCAATGCTAGAAGCATACATGATTCACTATCCCAATGTTATAGCATGAACTAATAACTACATAAAAATTCATGAACATTATTCAAACATGAAATACTTATCTCCTTGAAATCAAAATCTCCTTAAGTGTTGCACTTAAACGCTTTTCAGGTCTGCACTTATCTTTCCGGACCCGGTGAACCCTCACCAGAGATGAATTGAAATGCTCAATACAGTATGAGCCAAGTCCCCAACTATGGCGAATGTGAGTTAACTTTTGTAACCGCATAATTACTATCACTTCCCTTTGTCCACAGTTCCTCTTAAGATCTCCCTTGTCATCAATGGATTCCAAATCCTCTCCAAAACGGGAAAACAATCCTACTGAGGCTCCAACTCACGAAGCCCACGACAAACAAATGTTCTTGATGATTTCTCTATTTCCACATCCGACTGTACAGAATTTGATGATATTCGTTCAGGCCGAGCCTTTGGCTCTGGCCGAACTTCCAGACTTGAGTTAATAGCAACGGCGAGCGCTTTAGAGAACATAAACATCAAGCCTCAGTGCGCCAGGCATTTAAGTGCATCTCCGAAATAGACTTCTTGAGTTTCCTTCTATTCGTATATTGTTCTCGATTGGTGTTTTATGGTTGTTTTTTTTTAGACTAATGTAGATCACCACCAGCATTCAGTTACATATGCGTTGCCTTGATAAACCCGATACCCAACTCCAACTTTAAGACACCTGTAATTTCCGCCACTTATGTATATTGAATCACCTTTCATTAAAGTGCCATAACTTCCTTGATGATTTCAGACCGTTTGAGAATGACACCTTTGCAGGTATAAGCGACATCCACAGGTTGAGTCGTCACTATCCAAATAACTATTTTCATATGCATTGACCACATTAAGGCGTCAAATGAATCTCAAACCCATCAGTAAGGAATACGCCAATGTGGAACTTTAACTTCTGCCAATTATTTAATTGCGACTCACTTCCAACTCACACAGTATTTCCAGCTTCCCCTGAAGGCTCCACGTTACAAGAAGATGATGTGCTACCTTTGCTAGGATCCACAATTTGGCTTGAATTATAATAATCTCTCCATATCATCCCTTTTCCGGTAATAAGACATTGGCTTTAAAAGAATTATTAACACCATTTTATGATGTAAATCTAGGCAACAAAATATGTGTTTACACACAAAAATTAGAATATATTGCTTGCTTCGTGACTTCTAATCCTTCTTTCGTGTGAGGTAGACGGCTCTTTTCTTCTCCACAAAACTTTACCCGAATTCTGAAACCCACATATGCTCCCTTACAATGACTTAGCGACAGGTGGTGAAATAAAATGATCTTTCACGGATATTATTTGCCAATATGCCCGATAACATCATGAATGGCGTCAATGTTAGTGCAGATCAATTTGTGCGCCCAAATTATTACAAGCTTAAGCATCGACTTGATTTCCAAATGTTTTCCCTGCAGTTTCAAGAATTGACCCCGTCCACACTTCATAATTCCGAATTGATTTAAAAAACTCACGGATATCCACAATGAAGTGACACTTTGAAACACGATTGTTCAATTACAAGCTACTCCCGATAATTCATTGTTTTCCAAAAATGAACTTCATGGAGAATATGTTTAATTAAATCTGATCGGATCTCTAGAACTTGGCTCTGATACCATGTTAAGGTTAGATCTGATTCCAGATTGTTCAAATCGATTCTTACAGGTCAAACAAAATTTATCAATTCCATATTTCTTCTCTTGCAGCCGAATGTACTGATTGCAGAAAATTAATGAATTTTGATGTTTGCATATCAAATGGGAAGCCACCATAAATATGATGGAGACCCGCCTCTAAGAGGCACGTCTCAAGAGAGGACGTGTCTCCACAAGTGGAGACCCGTCCGCTCAAGAGACATGTCTCTTTGAGCCCGCGGATCTCATCTCTCTTAATGACAGTTAGTTTAGTGTCTAAACACACACAAACCAAGATGGCGGATATAAATAGAATTCCGAATTTATTTAATACAGAATTTCGACATCATTTAATATATTTCGAATTTATCAATGCTTTATAAATTCGATTTCACTTATTTTCCTAATTTGATTTATTCAGAAGAATAGCCTGGATCTTAACTGACCGAAGCTACCTTTCATCAACATTAATAATAAAATCGCCCTCTTCTCAAGAAGCCAACCCCTGCTGCAAAAAAAGCTGATAATACACAGAGCCGTCCCTCTTAAAATTCTGATTTATTTGACAGCTGAGAAAATCTGCAATCGTACCCTTCAATCCTTCAAGAATCTTTGAAAGCAATCTTCTGAAACACCTCTGAATAATTACTCCAATATGCTCAAGTAGAACCTCTGTATGAAGCTCTCCAAATTGACAGATTCAATGGATATTTCACCACCTCAAAAGGCTGCAACACTGAAGAATGAACGTTCTCCAATGGCTCGTAGAAGGCTGAAACCCTTGGCTTCTTCTTCTCATACAAATTTCACCCAACTCAATGCTCAATCCAATGAATGCCAAAATAACCCTAAGTGAAATATATAATCTCTCTTGAAAAGTTCGAACTTCTTCAAAAAGGCATTTAATAACATTAAAATGTTATTTATTTGCATTCTTTTAATATTTCACTCAAAACTTAGGAATTGGCCATTAATAATTAATTCATTAATTTGGCCCCCTTTTAATGACATTTTGACCCTCAAGTTATAACATAATATTATGATCTTTTTAAATAATTAATGTTTATTTAAGCCAAATAAACATTAATATCTCCATGAATACTTATTATCTCTGAGTGTCGTCTGAACTGGGAGCTAAGCTGATGGAGCTGCATACGGCCACACACCTTACTAAAAATAGTAAGGGTCCCCCTCAAAGTAATTCTGACTTACTATAAATAGTAAGTAATGCATACGGAGCCTTGTGAACGCCAAATGAAAGCCAAAGCTGAATGCTACTGAACACTGGAGATGATACAAACCTCAGGAGACCCTCTAACCATCCTCATTAGCCTACGAGGGTCAGAATTATAGGCTAATCTCATCTGACAATTGATGTCAACTAGAAGGGGACATTACATCTAGGTCGGCCTGAGTGATATTCTAGGCATGAGTATGGTATATATAGGAGGTATAGGTAGGTTATTATCATCATGTTGAGTATTGTGTTCTTATTGAAGACTATTGGAGGTATCCCCCTCGAAGTGGATTAGGGGGTTGCCCCCTCAAAGTGGCATATTAATATCAAGTATTTGCAGCATATTTACTATCATATTTTTCTATTGTGCAAGTTGTTTCATAACAAGTGGTATCAAAGCATGATCTTGGCACCGTGATGATAAAACATATTTTTCAATTTTGGAGGTCATTTTGCGAAACACATCTCCCATATTGTGGTGAGTTTTCATCTGATTTTTAAAGGGTTTTTTAGAACATATTCAAACAGATACAAGCTAAATTTCAAAGGAATTGGAGGATAATTGAGTGATTTATTGCAGAATTAGGGATTTTTACCAATTTATTTGGAAAGCGCATATCTTCCAAATCTTGCAAAATTTCTTCCTAATTTTTAGTGGGTTTTTTAAGAAGGGAGGAGCCTACAGTAAAAATTTCTGATTAATTGGAGCACAATTAAGTGATTTATTGTAGAATTAGGGTTTCCAACAAATTTTCTCTCAAGGCTGCAAAACACCTAATTTTTGGGAGATTTTTCTGGGAAAGTGCAAACTAAGCCTTTGTAAGTTACAAAAAAAAAAAACATACTATTTTGACTTCATTTGTGTGATTTATTGTAAAATTATCTTTCTATAACTTCTTCACAACAAAAAGTAGCCACAAAAAAGAAGAAAAGGAACAAGAACAAGTAGAGCAAGAAAAAGAGCAAGAGCAACAAAAAGAGAAAGAGCAAGAGAAAGATCAAGAACAAGAGTAGGAACAAGAACAAGAGTAGGAACAAGAGTAGGAACAGAAAGAGAAAGAGCAAGAACAAGAAAAAGAACAAGAACAAGAGTAAGAACAAGAGTAGGAACAAGAGTAGGAACAAGAAGAAGAAGAACAAGAAGCAATAGTAGAAAAAGTGAAAGTAAAAAAGGAGATGATGAAGAAGAAAAGAAAAATTTAGCGTTGAGGACAATGCTTTTGTAAAGAGGAGGGCAATGTTACACCCCTACCCCTATAGTGTGTATAGGTTATGAGTAGTCAGCTTGTGGCTACCTTAGCTCTTAATTTAAGTCATATTATCATTATTATATTGTTAGTTAGCTATTTAGGTCGGCCTGGGTGATATCCTACGCATAAGTATGGTATATATAGGAGGTATAGGTAGGTTATTATCATCATGTTGAGTATTTTGTTCTTATTGAAGACTATTGGAGGTAACCCCCCTCGAAGTGGACTAGGAGGTTGCCCCCTTGAAGTGGCATATTAATATCAAGTATTTGCAGCATATTTACTATCATATTCTTCTATTGTACAAGTTTTTTCATAACAAGCGTCAACAAAGGGAATGGCTATAAGCCATTGAGGGTTTGATATTCTCTATCCCTTTGTTGCTCTCACATTGTGTTTGATCCATTCCTTATGTCTTTGCATGTGTTTTTCGGTTTGCAAATTTTTGTGGCTTTGTTTTTGGTATTATTTATTCCACTCTACAAATTGCTTTTGGCCCTTGGTGGCTAATAATTAATTTTGAGGTGTAGTTGTTGCTTGGTCATACCGAGAATTTATGGAAGGGGAGGACAAGGCAGAAGGTGATCCCCTCGATGACAAGGAGGGGGAGAATGGCATTAATGGCGGTAGTAAAGGAAATGTGAAGTCATTCAGAGACATAGTAGCAGAGGAAGACGATGGTGGTGTCTCGATGGCCACAAGGTTTGAGGTTGCAGGACATGGCATCATCTACAGGGAACAACAGACAGGAGGTGGGAAAGGTAAGTGCCCTCCTGAAGGCCCTAGGAAGCTCATTGTCATTCTGAATTCTAAAATGTTAGCTGCCATGGATAGGGAAGAAAATCGTCTAAAAAATGTGGCGATTTTTCTTGCTGCCCTAGATTGCAATAAGATTCCTACTAGAAAGTATTTGGATGAGTGGTTTAACAATGTCTAGAATAAGAAATTAGGTATTCATTTCCCTTTTTATAGGATGATTCAAAAAGGGTTGTTTCTAGTTTTCTTCAAAAATCACTCTACGCAAGAAAGGGTTGTATGATTGTATCGAAAGAATTTTGGTTTGTTGGCAATTCATTATTTAGGGAAATTGCATGGTCTCCAAACATTTTGAATGAGGCTTGGCCCTTTCTTACTCTAGATATTAGCTATGGTAAAAAATGCCCCTCCCCAATTATGGACTTTCCTGCCACAATTGCTTTCCCTATTTGGGAAAGTAATGAGGGTGGCAGAAACCAAGGCCACCCTCATGCATATGGATGCTAGATTACTGGTCTCCATATCACTGGGGATGGATATTCCAAAGGAATTAGAAATTGAAGCTAGGGAAAAATTGTTGGCCTACAAGATAGAGATACTAGGAGGTCTAAGACCAAAGGATTAATCCGAAATCTATAAACCCTAACCCTAGGGGTTTTACAAATGGAAGGCTGAATGTTGAGAATGTAAAAAAACACTAAAACAAATTCTGCAGAAATAATAGAATTAAAAACTAATTCAGAATCGAATGAGTTAAACCCTAAAGAAAGAAGTCTAGATTCTTCTTCCAAAGAAATCACCAATGAAAACAAGGTGGTTGGTATAGAAGAGGTAATCTGTAGAAACCCTAATAATGAAACAAAAAGTACAAACTTTGAGCTTGAAAACTAGACCATAGAGACAATATACACTGAATTAGGGGTTGCTAATTCATCACCCGAGGAAAATACATCCTAAGAGAATCTTAACTTTATCCCGATAGTTGGATCTAACAATATTCCTAGGCACAAGAAGAATGCTCAAGAACTAGTGTTGGACAAGGTTAAACAAAAAATTGCTAAAAACAATAATTTTAAAAAGAATAATTGGAATAGTAAAGAAAACCAATCCAGGGACAAAGAGAAATTGTTTAATAGAGAGGATCAAGCTAATGAAGGTAAAGAAAAGGAGGAGAATGAATCAATAAAGGATGGTAAAAGTAATTCAAATATATCGAACAAAATTTCAAACTATAAAAGTTTGAACTCTATAGAAGAACTTAAGAGCAAAGATTTTGAGGCCAAAGGATTAGAAGGTAAAGAAAGGAAGGATACAAATGTTATTCCAAGTATATACAACCTTAGCCTAGATCATACCAGCCCCAAGATAATATCCTTGCCTAGGACTAACCCTGGGCAAAATAAAGATGCCCAGGAATTAGCCATAGACAAGTGTGAACAGGGGGACACAAAAAATAGTGACAATGTAGACTAGAATAAAATTGAAGAACAAGCAAATCTAAATGTTGTGAATAAGCACATCATGTCCTTCTTGCCTAATTCTAACTCTAGGCAAAAGGAGCTAGCCCAAGAATTAGTCTTAAACAATCTTAAACAGTTTGGTGCTAATCAAGTAGGAAAATAATTGGAATCCAACAGGGGATACAAGGTATTCAACAAAGGAGGAGGGCACAAAGAGGAATATTCTTCCTGAATCAATTGTCTTCCCTCTATCTAACAGAGAAATCTTACCAAAGAAAGAAAGAAATAACACGTTTGTTAATGGATGGTTAAAATTAAAAAGAAAAGGCAGAAATGTAAAGAGGAGATGTTACCCTAGCCCAAGAAGAAAGATAGAAAAGAAAGACTTCCTAAATGCTTTTATTAGTTTAGGAACACTAAGGAGGAAACTCAATTAATGGAGGCCGATGATATTTAATTGCACTGGTTGGAACGTTAGGGGACTTGAATCCCCTAATAGGAAATACATTGTTAGGAGGTACCTAAACCAAGATAAATTCAAAGACGTCCTTTTCGAGAAGTAAAAGTTGTAAACTTCACCCTTGAAACCAGTCTCAAATTCATTTGGAAAGAGTCCTCCCAATTCTATACCGAACATGAAAGAGGTGAGGGGCGAATTGCTATTTTGTTAGCCAATAAGTGGGCCCAATTTGTGACAGATTATGGGACCTCTCCCTATAATAGAGCAGTGTGGATAGTTATTTAAAAGGCAAATAGAATATTTGGACTTTGCTCAATCTATGCACCCAATGATTATAGAGATAGGAGTGAATTATGGAAATGGATGTTTAATCTTTAGGATGTTCCCTGTATTGTAGGGGGGGACTTAAACATGATTGAGAACAGTGAAGATAAATCAGGTGGTATAGACATGGATTGCAAAGGAAATGGGAAATACTTTTGGTATTGAATGAAGAATAGGCTCAAGCTTTTTGATCCTCTAGAAGGATTCAAAAAATAAAGTAAAATTATTTGGTTCACATGGTGTAACTTTCAAAGAGGGAATAAGAGAATCTATAGCAAGCTTGATAGATTCTATGCTAACAAAGACTTCTTCAGTTTTGATCAAATAGATGGTAATAGCAAAGTAAAGGTTTATCCTTGTTCTCTGTCTGATCATCACCCAATCAATGTCAAGATCTTAATAGATAAAGAAAGGCCTAAGGAATGTAGGAAAGATTAAAAAAATATATCCTAAACACCAACTTGTTAGGGAAATTAATAAATGGATGTTAAAAGATAAGTCAACCATTCGGAAATGGAATAATAATGTTAAAGGATGGATAGTTATCTTCCAAACTATCGAGGAAAAAAAAGAGTGAAAGACAACAAGAAGACTGAAAAATGAATTACAAGAAAATCTACTCAAACTGGAATCTAGTCTACAAAGAGATCCTAAGAAAATAGTATTGTATGAGGAGCTAGTTTCCAATAAAAACTCTTTGAGAAAGTTACAAACTAATAAAATCCAAGGATTAAAGAGAAGGGCAAAGATGAACTGGATAAATCATGGGAATAAAGGCTCCAAGTTTTTCTTTAGAACTATCAAAGAAAAAGTGGGATATATATGGGCTAACAACAGTCTGTTAAATGACCCAGATGAAGTGAAGCAACAATTCTACTGCTTTTACAAAGATCTATTTGCCTCTAATGGAGATAAAATACAGGGTAGTAATGCAAGAAATCTATGCAAAAGTTTAATACCTAAAAAAGTATCTAAAGAATGTGCAGAAATGTTAAGTAAAAAGGTTTCTAAGGAGGAAATTGTAAAATCCATCTGGGTCTTAAGTAATGATAAATATCCAGGGGCTGATGGACTACCTGTAGGATTCTACAAGAAGAATGTGGACTAGGTGAGTGAGGATCTGCTACAATTTTACATTGAAGCTATCTCTAGAGGCTCACTAAGAAGTAGCATTAACAAAGGTATAATTAAGCTACTACCTAAAGAAGGTGACAACATTAATAAAAATTTGGAGGCCAATTACTCCGCTTAATGTTTCTTACAAGATTCTGGCAAAAATCTCGGCCTTGAGGTTGGTTGATATCCTCCCTTCCTTCATCAACAACACCCAAACAGGATTCATTAAAGGTAGGTATATATTAGAAAATCTCCTAACTAACTGGGAGGCTACGGACTGGGCAAGATACTCCAATCAAAATATAGGCATGCTCCTCCTGGACTTTGAAAAAGCACCTTGATGAAAGATGTAGTAGCGCAGGTAGATGTAAACAGATCACTAACAAATCAATTTCATCTACAGAGATTTATATGGCAGGGATGCCCTCTTGCCCCTTCTCTATTTGTGATTGCTTCAGGCGTTATTTTCTACCTACTAAGAGATTCAATGATAAGCCCAAAGGTAAAAGGAATATCTCTCCCTAATAAGGAGGATCTCCTAAACATTCATTTTGCAGATGACATTGCACTATTTGTTAAACTGGATGAAAAAAACTTCAAGAATAATATGCAAAAGTTGAATTTATTTTGTATGGCCTATGAGGCAAAAATATCCAAAGTGAAATCCATAATGTTAAGTTGGGAAACCTCCCCTTGAGAGTGGTTTGATAAATATGAATTCCAATGGGGAGGTCCAAATAAACAGGTCATATACCTGGGTATCCCTTTTGCTGTGAATCCCTGTTTGAAAGACATGTGGGACTGGGTAAAGATAAAATTGATAAGAAGATAGGAAAATCAAACAAAAAATTCTTATCTTTAGCAGGTAGGATTCAAGTATGCCAAAAAAATATTGCTTCTTACAATCTGTATTACTCTTCTATGTGGATGTTTTATAGTTATCAAATAAATGAAATCCAAAAAAACTCAGACAATTTTTGAGGTTTGATAACAAAGGAAAAAAGAAAAAGCATGCAGTTAGATGGGAATGGTGTTGTTTAGAAAAGAGTGAAGGAGGTCTGGGATTAAAAGACTTTAAAAAGCAGGGAATTTCCCTTGTTGTCAAATGGATTTGCAAAGTGCTGAAAGGAAATGAACCCTGGAAGGTCTTCGTAACACAAGTAACGTCCAAAGAGCAGTGTCGAGACAAGCCAAAAAATGGAAACATGTCCCTCTTTATGACTTATTGTCTGGTAAATTCCCTATATCCCTGACTGGATCCAAAGTTTTTAAAAGCTCATGGAAAGCTTGGGAGCAAATTAAAAGTTTGATAAAAAATAGTGATTCTTTGGAATCTTGGATAACTGCAAAAATAAAATCTGTTCTTTGAGATCAATATGGTGGAATGTATATCATAAAGATAAACCCCTTGCATTATTGCAAGGATGCTCTGCAAAATCGTGGAGCAAGAAAGGCATTAATTGTTTTAAAGATGTCATATATAATAGAAAGGCCTTGCATGGCAAATATTTAGTGCTGATCTAAACGGAGATGTCCTTTTGAGAACCTGTGTGGTCTAATAGACTGTGAAATACTATGGTCTGAAACTTAAGATGTAATTTTCTTACTCTTCGTAATCTATTGGCAATTCAAAATAAAAAACTATTATTGTTATTTATAATTATATAGATATGTATTACATATATGTAAGCAATAAATATTTAAATTATATCTTTTACATTATTTGGTGAGTAAAATTTTAAATAGAACATAATGTAAACAACATAATTTATATATTTAATTTTTTAAATACTATATTTAATTTATAATTATTAATTTGATGTGTAAATGGAAGTCAAATTTATGTTAAGGGGTTTCACCCTCATGCCATCACATCCACCCTTGTTACCATTGTATTTATGCCCCTCGGCATAAATATACACCTATTTGGCTATTTCTTCAAAAACACAATTGAGTCTAATGAATTTTACCTTTGGACATTAGGGATTCCAAAATGACAAAAATGATGCAATTCATAGCTGAATTATTGTCATTTTTGGAGCCAAAGGCATACTGGAGAAAACATCTCATACTTGTTCCACTATAGCAAAACTGTTGCACGCCTATTTCCTAAAAGACAAACCAAGTCAAATGACATTAACCAATGTATATTAGAGTTTGGACCTCCCAAATGCCAAAATAATGGTCTTTGGAAGTCAACAAGTTAATCCTCTCTATTCAGCATAGACATTGATCTCAATTTAGAAAAAGTTAAAAAAAATTCGAATAGGCCAACTGCATAACCTTCTATTGCATGTATTATTTTCAAGCATATTGCACAAATTTTTTTCACATTTGATGAGAAGCCTTATCTATTTCTTTGTGGCATTTAGTTTGGAATCTCTACCTATTGCTATTATAGTCCAGCACCTTCAAAACAAGAGATGAACCATGCTCCATTGCTATGCACATTGCAAGTGTTTCCCAACAACATATAACAAGCTCATTCTTTTGTGTGAGATACTATATAAATACGGTAAGCTATCTTTTGATGCCATAGTGTAGATTTAAGACCTTCAATGCATGAAAAAGTGGTATTTGACCAAAATGATAGAATGAAAGCTGTTTTGTAAACTGTCTCTGAAGTTTATTGGCTAGCCTGAACCTGGTTAATCCACTCCTAAATGGTATCAGTCCGGTGGACTAAAGAAAGAATAAAAATGGGAATGGAAAGCTATAAATACCCCCAACCAATACACATTTTCCTACATGCTGTTTGATAACATAAATTGTACTCTTTGCTAAAGAAATAGACTAGGTGATACAAAAAAATACAGGATTTTTTCCCTTGGTGGATTTGACATCTTTTGGCCATTCAATTAGGCCAGTTTGTGGAAAAACTAGAACACTGACAGTGAGAATATTCTTTGAAACCAGGGACTTATGCAATGAATAAAGATATCTATATTGGTGAAGATCAAGACATTATTCATCATGACTGTTGGCAAATTCAATGCAATAATTATGCTGTACTAATGACATTATCAAATTGAATGTAATAAATTGTGAATGCATGGCCTAATACGATAGAAATATATTTTCTAGAAATTCCCTCTGTATCTTGTTAATTATAAGGAAGATGGAAGGCATATCCAGTTTGTAAACTCTTGAGTAATTAGCCTGTTTAAAATATCTGTTAGTTTTAGGATCAGAAATTCAATAAGCAGAAATTGCAACACATAAGACAATGAACACAACAAGATACCCTGGGAAAACCCTCCTACTCGAGAGAGAAAAACCCAGCAAATATATCGCTTATATATTCAAGGAATAAGAGCAGAAATCTGCTTACAACTCAGGCACAACACAATGCCAAATTTGATACAATGAATAATGGCACCTCTCCTAGATGCAAAGATACAAAATGAATATGTTTCTCCTTGAAATCCAACTGCTGTATCAAGATGAAGATCTGCTGCTCAAGTGCGAACTTCTTCTAGGAATGCGAATATGAATGAATCAACTTGATGACCAAATGGATGATCATCACCTTGTATTTATACAAAAACAGTGTGACTCTTCATGAGGTCGGCCTCATTAAGAAATAACAATAATTAAATAAGTTAGCCAAGAATGAATAATAAATATTGTTTCTTTAATTAAGTGAAGCGCCTCTTCACTTAATTCGTTCTACAATAAATTAAATAGCCAAAGGCTATTATTTAATTTATTCTTTTTTTATTTATTGCTGCCGCTGGAAGTAAGAGGCCCGACACTGAAACATCAACAATATCTTCAGAGGGAACACTGGAGTTATCTCATTGTGGCCTATATCACATTTATCTCTGCATGTTGAGAGTATCCTCTTTAAACTCTATTAAGGAAAAACAGTGGAGTTGCCCCCCACACATGTGGGAGTTGTTCATTTAAACTCTCTTAAAAGGAGCACCGGAGTTGATCCTACAGTACTGCATTATGCAGGAGCAGGTTACAGCTATAAATTAGTGAGTTTGATTTCCAATAAGTTGCTGGCAATCAAATAGCATCCACCAAGGACTGATAAAACGTTGTTTTGTGATAACCATGCTCCAATAGTGTTTGATTAAAATTGCACTGAATACCAGGCTTATAGATAGAAATCTCTTGTTTGCACGTGCATATGCGGATGTATGGAAAAGTAGTCCATAACAAATTCTGAATATCTCCAACATTTATTTGATGTGGAATATTTAGAACATTTCTCCTTTATTCTTATCAAAAACACCAAAGTTGTGTCAAATCATTTCCTTTGCAATGCAGTACGCTTGGGAGCCTCTACAATACTTCAATGAGCAATGGCATCCTAAATCCAATTTCCTTATCCTCGTATAGGACATTGTTGTTTCACTAGATAGCTTAATTAAATGAAGGTATCTTTGAGTTTTGCCTCATAGCATCTTGAAGAATGTCATATGAACCAATCAGCCAAACCATTCCGATTTTGACAGAAATGGCACTCCAAGGACTCCCAAAGAAATAGTCCAGTTATGAAAGACACTTTTTGTGACTTCATAATGCATGATTTACCTCGTCATATAATTTTATGTGATACCTTGACTTAATGATTTTAAAAGTGTGGCACCATGTCTTAAAATATTACAAACTTAATCCTTGGCTAGCATCATTGATTCATTAGTAACTGCTGGCAAGAATCACATTCTTTTGTAAGTTTTCCTTGTCACTTTCCATTCTTTTACTCTAAATCATTGCTCATTGAAGAAATAACATAGTTTTTTCAATTTTATTCCAACTTGTGATGTAAGCGACAAGTGCTGTAAAGCTCTGGAATAAATGTTGCAAAACAGAGTGTAAAAGAGCATAACTTTGATGAAGGTGTCTAATGGCAAATCTAGACTACAGTTAGTCAACCTTGGTAATGCACATCCAGACTGATGTACCTCCCATCACTGGCATCTACTTTGCACAGAGCTTCTGGCACTGTTCCCATGCATGGATGAGGGGGTGGGAAAGAGTACTCAGTTAAAGAAAAATATCTGAGTCCAATCATAAATAGTAACTGTCTTTTACAAAAGACCTATATACAATACATCTATTTGAAAAGAAAAAAAATTGAAAATACTAGCTGGAACCATGTTCCTACCCACCATCTCATTTTCTTACTAAAAAGGGTGAGTTTGATTGGATTGTTTATTTCATGTTATACAGATAGCCATTTTCTGAGATAATGAATAACAGACAAACGAATTTGATTTTGTCTGATCCTCCTAAGAGTGTCAGCCTTCACGCCCATAAGCACTTCTCTTGTGTCTTTAAGATCTATCTCTTCAACCATGGCATTATTGGCAGAGCTGTAGAATATATTCTATTTTCAAGAGTATTTAATTTTAAACCCCGAATCCAAATCCTCTTCTTGCGTGTTATCAGAGAAGCTTGAGATGATGCCCTGGATTAATTATAAAGTGTTAATTGTTATTCACTCAGTTTTCTCCAATTCTAATATTGAACATCTAGTCAATTCTTCATAAATAGTAATGTCTGATAGTCTCTAATTTTTTATTTAGCATGTAACCAGATATTACTCTATTAAAAGAGGAATTTGAGAACCATATCAATGCTAATAAAATTGCCATCTAACATAGAGAACAAATTCAGTTTGCAATAAATACTCCAAAGCATACAGGATTGCGTTCATCATGAAATCTTGCACCAAATAGTTTGGGCAGTGTGAACAAGTTGTATCCTAAGTTCATGGTGACTGTGCTTAAGAAAAGTGAACCATAAAACACTCTGAGACAACCTTTGGGGACTTAAAAACTAGCAAAAAAGTTGGTAGCGAGATTCCCAGAGCATAGTACTTCAATACAAATAAATGAATTATCTTATTATCTCAATCCATATTGCTCCCACTAAACGTTAAGGACCAAAATACTTTAATACCACTTGTAAAAAACCAACCACTCTGATATCATCTAACAAGAACTAAAATGACAATAAAATAACACAATGAAAACATATGAGATATAAGTGGACATCCTTCCCGCTTCCAACCTCAATATATAGTAGTGGAAAAGGGAAATATGAGATTTGTAGCAAACCTGAGAAAACACATATAGTAGTGGAAAAGGGAAATATGAGATTTGTAGCAAACCTGAGAAGACACTGCAAGTTTAGAATAGTCAGGACTTTCTGCATTTTGAGACATGTTTGGGTTCTTTTCTTTGTTATTGCTGTATAAGTCCAGACAAGGCCATCTCTTTCTTGCCAGTGAACCCCATATGAGATCAGATGCACACAACTGCCTCCAAAACACAGAAGAAGAACCTAATGCACAAAGCTCAGGAACCTGCTAAGACTCCACTCATTAGATAAATGGAAAGTTTCTGTGCAAGGCAATACAAAATTGAGTCAAATGGCATTTCCATAAAATTTCAGTAACCTCAGGACTACCGTATGTAGTAAAAATCCCAATTACTGATTAGATATTAAGAACATCTCAGTTTATTTAACAGAAAAACGTGATTGTAAAACGAAAAAGAAATTGTTTGAAAAAGGAAAAAAGTGTTGGTGTGGAACTTTGATAATAGTTGAGACAGGGAAAGCTTAGAACTCACTGCAAGTTTTGCCAATTTAGAAGCGTGCTTTGGGTTTCAAGTCCTACTCTAAAAATTAGAAGCTTAATTAAAATACAGTGGCATATCCATTGTTGAGGATTAAGCCACCCAATTAATAGCTATCCAAACCCAGATCAATTTGGGTTGCAGAAACAAATTTACCCAACCAAAAACAAAACCTATTTCAATTTGGATTGCAAAACAAATTTGACCCACCCAAAAATAAATGGCACAAACCCAAGTGAAATTTTAAGATTAAAAATAGGTATGTTACCTTAAGCATGGATACAATATGGAGAGCTACATCATTAGGAAAATGCCTGTCATCTAAGGCCCACGTTGAAGTAGTATGGGCTTTTCCTTCATCGTCATTCTTCGCTGCCATTGAAGCGTGAATTGAGCTATCCGTGTTACGACTTGCAGAGACCTCAATACAATAGTTCCATAATCAACAGGTATCGCCAAATTGAGGTATGCGTCATTGCAAAAAGTAGCTTAGACCAATCAGCCAGCAAGATTTTGGACTTGCCTATTGTGCTGCATCGATGGTGGTGCTTTGCTGATTATGCTTTGAATGGGTTTGCACCCTCCACGTGGAAAAATTTAACACCCCAATATATACCCCAAGGAATTTCAGATATATGTTTTCGTTTGACGAAAATCCGTACACGTTTCTATTAGGAAATAGTCCCGTGCGAGGCTTCCCGATTTATTTTTATGGACCATAAAGTTTAATGAGATGAGGAAAAACTTCTTGTAAGCTAAGTTTGGAATTTTATTTTGAAAATTGGGGTTTTTTTTTAAATTTTAGGGGGGAGGGGTTCATAATAGTGGTCTGTTTTTGGCGGTTCACACGGAGTGTCATATGGATCAAAAAATTATAAAAAATTGTTTGCTTGTTCAGCAATTCTATGGTAGATCCAAAAAATTCATTTTTGCTTATGTGGATGTACAATTTTGAAACTTCTTCCAAGGTTTAATAAGATGAGGAAAAACTTCTTGTAAGGTAAGTTGTGAATTTTTTTTTTTTTATGGAGGTCATCCACAAATTCTTTTTTGATATCCAATATGGGAGCACGAGCCTTCTTGGGCTGAACCTCTTCGGCTAAGAGCCAAGGACTGAGGGGTATTCCGCCAAGCCTCATCCCTTTTTCGGTGTCGGAGTCTTTGCACTCAGCAAGACTTGATCCCTGGTGGGCTCATTTAGAACCTTTCAACTTCACCAGTAGACCAAGGGCCCAGTGAATTTTATTTTGAAATTAAGGGGTTTTTTCCTCTTCTCTTGGATTGTTAGTAGTTATGGTAGGGTTATAAATTTATCTTTGTTAGTTTAAGAGTTTTTAATAATGCCATGTTTTTTTATTATATAAGCAGGGAAATCCCATCAGATACAAAAAAGAGTTGAAGCAGCAAAAAAAGAGACAGTTGGGAAACAACGCCAACCAAACCAAACAAAACAACATCCAACTACATATTGTTAAGCATCCTTAAGAGGCACGCAGGCCATATCGTTTAACCAAGTCTTAGCATCCACAAGACAGATCTTAATATAATAAAATCATTATAAACCAACATAAGATTAACCCAAATAGAGGCATGTAGGCAGAGTAGAGATTAACCATATACATACAAGCCTTAATCTTAAACATAGCGAACAAAAAATAACAGTCCATTAATATCTTCTAGAAACACCAGAGTATTATAGCAGTCATTAAAACGGAGATCACCAAAGACAGAACAACAAAAAGCACAGAATGAAGGCAAAGAGTCATCATTTGGCAATAGCTATCAATTAGTTGTTAGAAGATATATATAATTTTTAACATTAATTGTTAATTTTTTTATAGGATTACTAACTTAAAATAATTGAACTAATTTTTTTAGCATTGTCTACTAATATAAAATCCATGGACACTTCTTATCAAAGGCTCTTAAAAATTATCACCAACATTTCCTAAATTTTCTTAGGTAACCTATTTCTTTGAGATCATAACTTAACTCCATTGTTTGTGGAATTCTAGAGAGAAAAAGAATGAGAATTGTGAAACTCGCTAGCATAATGACCATATTTGTGGTAATAGTAATATTGAACATTGCTTTTGGCATACCTTTAGATTGAGCTACTATTGTTTTTATTAGATCTAAAGGCGGATTGAGAGCTTCTTGCTCCCTCTTGACTATTCATTTGTTCGGATCTATATGCTCTAGAGTTGCCCCTTTCACAATTACTTCTACCTCTACCTCTTGATCTCCATTTGAAATTGTTTATACCTCTCCCCTTTCCTCTTGCATTGTCTTGAGCTTTAAATTCTAACTCTTGGGAAGAATTTGTGGATCTATTTAAGCACTGCTCATGAGTTTGTGTTGAACTCATCAACTATCAACTATAAGAGGTTATTGGGCTCTTTAATGGAAATTACTATTATATCAAATTTTGAGGGAAGACTTTGAGGATTTCCTCAAGAATCTTCTACTCTTCCATGGTTTCACTATTTGTCCTCAACAAGTTTATTATACTAGAAACTCTTGTATGAAATTCTAAATAGACTCATTGTCCTTCATTTGGAGAGTTTCAAAATATCTCCAAATAATTTGGAGCTTAACTAATCTCACTTTATTAGTCCCCTTATAGTTGGTTTGGAGGATTTCCCAAGCATCCTTTACATAGTTAGATATTTCTATTCTAGGAAATATCGCCTCTATCAAGGAATCCTTTACCAAACTTAGGGATTTTACATCTTTCCTCCTTCTCTCTTTCAAATTGGTCTTCTAGTTGTTTGTGAGGGCTACATAAGATACTAGGTTAGTCACATTTGTGAATTCGTTGACCACAAGCTTCTAGAGGTCATTTTCTACCATAATAATATTTGTTTTCTTTGCCCAAACCTCATAATTATGTCTATTAAATGATGGTGGTTGCTGCCAATTTTTGTTGTCTTCTCCAACCATGTTTGAAATTGCAATAAAATTTCTAAACCCCAAAAATCTAAGAACCTGTAGCTTTGATGCCATTTTGATGGAAGAAAATCCAAACACTACACACATAGTTGTCCAGTTGCCAATTACTAGCGGTACACTCAAATAAAACAATTACAAAGTCCATTAAGAAGAAATAATAATACTTATCAAAATCATAGAAGAAATTTTTTCATTTAATCCAAGAAATAATTTACAAAACTTTCAAATATAGATTAAAAAATGTTTAAATATATAGTTTTATTACAGTTGCATATGACTAGTTTTTCTACAATTATTTGAAGCTATTGTGTATGAATGTTTCATATAATTGTTTGGAGCTAATATGTAACACTACTCTCTCTAGAATTGTAAATTATTCTCTTCTTCCTCTACAGCTTATTGTTATTCCATAACACTTCTTTAACTATTCTTCTTCTTCACAAATTTTGTTACTTTTATAATTTCTCTTTTTTACACATTTACTATTTCTTTTTTATTTTTTCTTTTATTTTCTCTACGCATTTCAAACTTACCTGTACCAGCATTAAATTTCCCCTCAAATATAACTTTCTATTAAAAAATATCCAAGCTAGATATGAGAAAAAGAGCCTCCAAAATTAAATGTTAGATGGTGGTTTCAGAGGAATGTGGGGGACAAGATTTAAGAGATCTTGATTAGAGGAAAGAGTACCTATCAAATTAATTCTATGACACATGATTATAGTATTTCTAAAAAAATTCTTCTCTTTGAAATGATCTTTCACATAATTTGCGTGCCTTTTTTCTTTTGATGGATGTCCATACCTAATTTCAATATTCCCATTTTGATAGATAGGGATGTTGAAAAAGGCTAAGAGATTCAACTTCATGCTTATCAAGTACCTTTTTTTAATATTCAAAATGAATATTTTTTCCCTTAACCTATGATCAGTATGTTCGATGAGATTACATGTCTTTGATGCATTATTCAAACCATTTACATGCCTTGTATATGTTTCTCCATTTTCCGTGCATGATTTTATATCTTTTGAATACATTCTATTAAACCATTTGCATGTCTTGTGTATGTTTCTCCATTTCAAATGGATGATTTTTTCTTTTCATGTATTCTATCAATTCATTTACTTGTCTGGTATATATTTCTTTATTTTGCATGCATTTCATATTTTTTTATGCATTTTGTCAATTGTTTATGTATCTTATATATATGTTTCAACGTTTTTATGTACATGATTTTTATCCAATTTTACATATGATTCTTTGGGTTTCTTGCGTTTCATTAATGTTGAGTCAAATTTATAGAGAGAAATTTTAGTTTAGGTTGACATGCATAACTGGGTCCATATTTGGCAACTACTATTGCTCTAATTTCTTATTTCTTGGTTGTGTCGATTTGTATGCATGCATTTCTCTAAATATTTTGTTATTGTTATTATGATCTATAGATCACATGGATATATCATTTTGATTTCCATTAATATTGTTTAGTTATTGATTTAGTATCTCATTAGCATTGAATACTATAGATATTGATTTGATAGTCATTCGTATTTCTTGGTTATGATTTTGATATTTATTTGATAGTTATAGCTAAAATTTTACAAAGAAATAAAGTGATTATTATCTTGATAGTCTTATAAAACATGTTGCTACCATTTTATTCTTGAATATCATATTACATTAAATTGTTATTGTTGTGTTAACATTTTGTAAAGAAATCAAGTGGTTATCATTTTGATAATCTTGGGTTATTGATTTGATGCATTGTTATGGTATTTATAATCTTGGCTATCATTTTTTAAAGTAATCAAGTTGTAATCATTTTGATTGTCCTTTATGTTACATTAATCTCAATTTGATAATATAAAAGCTATTATTTTGTAAAGTAATTGATTTGTTATTGTTTGTATTATCCTTTTTATTCTGTAATGTCATTTTGTTAATCTTGGTTATCATTTTGTAAAGTAATCAAGTTATTATTATTTTGATTAACTTTCTTATTCTGTTGTTATTTTTTAAATAATTTTGGTATCGTTTTTCTTAGTTATCAAGGTGTTATTGTTTTAATCATCAAATTGTATAATGATTATATATTAGCATTACATGATATAGTTATCAATTGGATATTCAATAGTATTATATAGATGTTTTGGTATTCATCGATATTGTTTTTTTTTTTATGCACATTAGTATTTATATAATTCGTTAATGCGTAGTTAGATTTTTTCTATCAATTATTAAGATTTTATGGAATATTAAGTTAAATAATGGCAATCATGTTCTAAATATAGTCATGGTGATTTAAGAATTAATTTTAATTCCATAATAAGATAAATATTTTATCATAGTGGTGATTGTAGAATATTAATATGAAAAATAAGTTAATAAGTAAAGGTTATGTGTTTTAAAGATATTTCATGTACTTGCCTTTGATTTAAGAAAATATTATAGATTTCTAACAAATATGAACTCTTGTAAATCACTTTTAGTCAGCAATAGGTTCACATAAGATTGTCAAAACGTATTAATTTTAGTTGAATAATTTTGGTTATGAATTTATTTTGTTGTTGACCATATATGTGTATCTAATATGGTTAATTTATTTGTTTTATAATCATAGTTAGTTTTGGTAAGGATTATATTATTGCAAAGTAAAGTAAATACTAGATCAATTAATTTAGTAAAAAGTAATTATTAAGTATTAGGTGTTATATGCCCAATCCACAAAATCAATAACCTTTTAGAGGAAAAACTAAAATGTATAATAAGTCTAAGTGAATGAGAAATCATCCTCATACCCAATCCTACATCTTTTGTAAACATGAAATCATCTCTTGGGTAAGTGCACCAATCTGTGACACAATTTTGGCTTTTAAGATGCCACTTTTTTTTCTGAAATCAGCAAAATCTGATTTGCACGAAAAAATGAAGATAGTTACGCTCAAAATTTCAAGATGTAGAAAAAAAAAAAGTTGAAGTGCTCTGAGTCTAGTTTCTAAGCTACTATTTTTTTAAAAAAATTAATGAAGATTAAGGGTCTCAAAAAGGGGGGGCCCAAAACAGGTCATGTTTTTATCAAAAAAAATAGCATAGCGCCTGAGGGCTCCCCCCTTTTTGATTAACTCTTTTTTAGAATTTCAAAAATCCCAACGATGAGAAATTAGCTAACACCATATAGTTTATCCTCGTTCTTTCAAATAATTTTTTTAATGAATATATAATATTTTATGAATTTTCAAAGTGAACACATCCCGAAAAGCTGAAATTTGAGCGTGCTCCCCCCTAAATTTTTTGAAAACTAATCGAAAATTGATTTTTTTTTCATCATGTGTAGAATGGAGTCTAGTTTCAAAAAATGTAATTTATTTCACATTTCGATGAACGAGTAAAAATCTATCCTAAAACTAGCACATGTTGGTTTTTGACCAAAAACGGAGGTATTTACAAAAGGAGTCATGGATCAAAACCTTAACTAAATAAAAATGAAAAAAGAATTGTATATTTAGATAGCTAAGAGAGAGGTTAACGTTATCACATTTTTTTTATATACTTGCATTGAAAGACATGCAAATGAGATGGGGAGAACGGACGAAAATATGAGGAAATTTGGCAAATCCTGTCAATTAACATGTCCAAAGTAGGTCATTTGGAGAGTGCCAAATTGGTGCTCGCCAAATGGCAAATCACATTTGGCGAGTGTCAAATTTGGTGCTCGCCAAATGGCACATCACATTTGGCGAGTGTCAAATTTGGTGCTCGCCAAATGGCACATCACATTTGGCGAGTGCCAAATTTGGTGTGCACCAAATGTGATGTGTCATTTGGTGAGCACCAAATTTGGCATGTGCCAAATGTGATGTGTCATTTGGCTTTGGCGCTCACCAAATTACCTACTTTGAACAAAACTTGAATTTCCCCTCTCTTTGGTTGACAACTTTGATAATGCTTAAAGTGCACAGTTTATGATCGTAGATGGATAGTTGAGGTTTTACCTTTCATACGCTCTCTAACTCATTACCCTAATTGGATAACTCTTTATCCCTCTAAAGTCTCTCTCTCTCAGGTCTCACTCCCTCCCACGTGACCTAGACTACTCTCTCTTAATCCAATCCCCTCTCTCAGGTCTCTTTCCCTCCCACATACGTACCTAAATAAATCTATCTCACTCCAACCCCCTTTCTCACTCTCCCTCTCTCTCTCTCCCTCTTTGGCCTTTTTGTCTCTCTCACTCCATCTCCCTCTCTTAGGTTGTTATCTTTCTCTCTTTGTCTCTCTCTCTCAAGTCTCTCCCTCCTACCCTCTCTCCCTCTCTTAGGTCTTTCACTCACTCCCTCTATCTCTCCCCCATTCCCTCTCTCACTCACTCTATCTCTCTCACTCTCTCTCACTCTCTCTCAGGTATCTCCATCCTCCCTCTCTCTCTCTCTCTCACACACTCCCTCTCTCTCTCCCACTCCCTCTCTCTCACTCCATCTATCTCTCTCCCACTTTCTCCCACTCTATCTCTCTCCATCTCTCTCAGGTCTCTCCCTCCCACCCCCTCTCCCTCTCTCTCTCTCAAGTATCTTCCTCCTACCCCCTCTCCCTCTCTCTCTTTGTCAAGTCTCCCCTTCCTACCCCCTCTCCCTCTCACAATCACTCCCTTTATCTCTCTTCCACTCCCTCCCTATCTCACTCCCTCTATCTCTCTCCCTCTACCTCTCCATCTCTCTCAAGTATCTCCCTCCCACCACCTCTCCCTCTCTCTCTCAATTCTCTCTCTCTCACACACCCTTTATCTCTCTCCCACTCTCTCTCCCTCTCCCTCTCTCTCAAGTCTCTCCCTCGCACCCCCTCTCCCTCCCTCTCTCTATCTCAAGTCTCTCCCTCCTACCTCCCTTTCCCTATCAGGTCTCTCTTTGTCTCTCTCACTCACTCCCTCTATCTCTCTCCCACGTCCTCTCTCTCCTCCACTCCCTCATCTCTCTCCACGTCCTCTCTCTCTCCTCCCTCTGTCTCTCCCTCTCTCTTGGGTGTCTCCCTCCACCCCCTCTACCTCTCTCTGCTCCCTCTCTCTCTCAGGGTGTCTCCCTCCACCCCCTCTTTCTCTCCTCTCTCTCTCTCACTCCACTCGTCTCTGATCCTCTATCTGGTGCCCTCTCCCCCTCTCCCCCCTCTCCATCTCTCAAATCTCTCTCTCTCACTCCTTGTATCTCTCCCATCCCCCTATCTCCCACTCCCTCTCTCTCCTATTCTCTTATGTATCTCCTTCCCACCCCCTCTCTCCCACTTTATCTCCCTCTCCTTCTATCTTAGGTGTCTCCCTCCCACCCTCTCTCCCTCTCCCTCTCTCTTAGGTTTCTCCCTCCCCCTCTCTCTCAAGTCTCTCCCTCCTACCCCTCTCTCTCTCTCTCCATCTTTATGTCTCTCCCTTTCTCTCTCTCTCTCCCACTCCCTCCCTTTCTCACTCCCTCTATCTCTCTCCCACTTTGTCTCTCTCCCTCTCTCTCAGGTATCTCCCTCCCACCCCCTCTCCCTCTTTCTCTCTCAAGTATCTTCATCCTACCCCCTCTCCCTCTCTCTCTTTGTCAAGTCTCCCCCTCCTACCCCCTCTCCCTCTCACAATCACTCCCTTTATCTCTCTTCCACTCCCTCCCTTTCTCACTCCCTCTATCTTTCTCCCTCTCCGTCTCTCTCAAGTATGTCCCTCCCACCACCTCTCCCTCTCTCTCTCAAGTAGAGGGTTTAGGGATTAAGGGTTAACGGTAGAGGGTTTAGGGTTTAGGGATTACGATTTACGGTTTAAGGGTAGAGGGTTTAAGGGTTTAAGGTTTAACTTGATTAAGGGTAGAGGGTTGAGGGTTGAGGGTTTAGGGTTTAAGGGTTGAGGGTAGAGGGTTGAGGGTAGAGGGTAGACGGTTGAGGGTAGAGGGTAGACGGTTTACGGATTAAGGGTTAAGGGTAGAGGGTTTAGGGTTTAGGGATTACGATTTACGGTTTAAGGGTAGATGTTGTAGGGTTGAGAAAGAGAGGTGGGTGTTGAGGGTATAGGGTAGAGGGTAGAGGGTTTAGGGGTTTAGGGTTTAACCTAGTTAAGGGTAGAGGGTTGAGGGTTTAGGGTTTAAGGGTTGAAGGTAGAGGGTAGAGGGTTTAGGGTTTAGGTTTTATGGATTAAGGGTTAGGGTAGAGGGTTTAGGGTTTAGGGATTATGATTTATGGTTTAAGGGTAGATGGTGTAGGGTTGAGAGAGAGAGGGGGATTGAGGGTAGAGGGAGGGTAGAGAGGGGTTTAGGGTTTAGGGTTTAAGGTAAGGGTTAAGGGTATAGGGTTTATGGTTTAAGGGTAGAGGGTTTAAGGGTTTAGGGTAGATGGTAGAGGGTTTAAGGGTTAAGGGTATAGGGTTTAGGGTTTATAGTTTAAGGGTTGAGGGTTGAGGGTTGAGGGTTGAGGGTTTAAGGGTTGAGGGATTAGCGTAGAGAGTTTAGTTGGGTTTAAAAGGGTTTAAAGTTTGAGGGTAGAGGGTATTGGGTTTAAGGGTAGAGGGTAGATAGTTTAAGGGTTTAGGGTTTAACTTGGTTAAGGGTTGAGGGTTGAGGGTTGAGGGTTGAGGGTTTAGGGTTTAGGTTTCAGGGTTTATATTTTAAGGGTAGAGGGTTTAAGGGTTTAGGGTTTAACCTGATTAAGGGTAGAGGGTTGAGGGTTTAGGGTTTAGGGTTTAAGGGTTGAAGGTTGAGGGTAGAGGGTAGAGGGTTTAGGGTTTAGGGTTTATGGATTAAGGGTTAAGGGTAGAGGGTTTATGGTTTAGGGATTATGATTTACGGTTTAAGGGTAGATAGTGTAGGGTTGAGAAAGAGAGGGGGGTGTTGAGGGTAGAGGGTAGAGGGGTTGAGGGATTAAGAGGGTATAGGGGTTGAGGGATTAGGGTTTAAGGGTTCAGGGTTCAGGGTTCAGGGTTCAGGGTTCAGGGTTGAGGGATTAAGAGGGTATAGGGGTTGAGGGATTAGGGTTTAAGGGTTGAGGGTTGAGGGTTAAGGGTTGAGGGATTAAGAGCGTATAGGGGTTGAAGGATTAAGGTTTAAGGGTAGAGGGTAGAGAGGTTCAGTGATTAAGAGGGTATAGGGGTTGAGGGATTAAGGTTTAAGGATTGAGGGTTGAGTGATTAAGAGGGTATAGTGCTTGAGGGATTTGGGTTTAAGGGTTGAGTGTTAAGGGTTGAGGGATTAAGAGCGTATAGGGGTTGAGGGATTAGGGTTTAAGGGTTGAGGGTTGAGTGATAAAGAGGGTATAGAGGTTGTGGGATTAGGGTTTAAGGGTCGAGGATTGAGGGATTAAGAGGGTATAGGGGTTGAGAGATTAAGGTTTAAGGGTTGAGGGTTAAGGGCTGAGGGATTAAGAGCACATAGGGGTTGAGGGATTAGGGTTTGAGGGTTGAGGGTTGATGGTTGAGGGATTAAGAGGTATAGGGGTTGAGGGATTAGGGTTTAAGGGTTGAGGGTTGAGGGATTAAGAGGGCATAGGGTTGCGGGATTAGGGTTTAAGGGTTGAGGCTTGAGGGACTAAGAGGGTATGGGGGTTGAGGGATGAGGTTTTAAGGGTTGAGGGTTGAGGGATTAAGAGGGTATAGGGTTTGAGGGATTAGGGTTTAAGGGTTGAGGGATTAAGAGGGTATAGGGGTTGAGGGATTAGGGTTTAAGGGTTGAGGGTTGAGTGATTAAGAGGGTATAAAGGTCGAGGGATTTGGGTTTAAGGGTTGAGGGTTAAGGGTTGAGGGATTAAGAGTGTATAGGGGTTGAGGGATTAGGGTTTAAGGGTAGAGGGTAGAGGGGTTGAGGAATTAAGAGGGTATATGGGTTGAGGGATTAGGGTTTAAGGGTTGATGGTTAAGGGTTGAGGGTTGAGGGATTAAGGGTTTAAGGGTTAATGGTATAAGGTTTATGGTTTAAGGGTCCCACTCCCTCTCTCTCCCACTCCCTCTCTTAGGTCTTCCCCCCCACCATAACTGAATAAATCTCTCCCTCTCAAGTCTCTCTCTCTCTCAGGTCTCACTCCCTCCCATGCTACCTAGACTAATTTGTGTCACTCCAATGTCCTCTCTCACAATCCCTCTCTGTCAAGTTTCACTTACCTGCCACCTTACCTAGACAAATATATTTCACTCTAACCCACTCTCCCACACTCCCTCTCTCTGTCCCCCTTTGGTCTTTTTGTATCTCTCAGGTCTCATCCCTCCCAACCCCTCTCCCATTGTCAAGTATTTTCCCCCACTGCAATTGGATAAGTCTATATCCCTCTCAAGTCTCTATCGCTCTTAGGTCTTAGTCGCTACCACACTACCTAGACTAATCTTTGTCACTCCTATCACCTCTCTCTCTATCTCGAGTGTCACTCCCTTTGTCTCTATGGAATCTCTTCCTTCTAAAACAAAAAATTTGGCGAGCACCAAATGTTTTTTACCTTGAAAGGGTAAAATAGGGGTTGACCCCATGATTCAGGCCCACATGATTCTATATTTTTCTAGTTCAGTGCTTTATCCGATTCAGAAATGCCTTTTTTTATGCAGTTGGATTCATATTGTACCAATCTATGCTTGATTCATCACCTTTTTACCACTAATTTGCATGGTAGACAACATAGAAGAAGACATTTTGAAGTTTCTACATCATTTTACATTATCTGAGGTAATATATTCATTTTTGTAATATTGAAATGTTTATATTTAGTATATTTGTTTATTTTTGACAATATAAACTAAATTTCTTTAATGATTTTATTAATCATAACAATTGGAGATAGAATTAGATGAGATTTGCATAAAAAAGTTTGATTTTTATGAGTTTGACGAACAAAAAAATGAAAACATGACATTTACTTAACACAAATTTACTTATGAATTCTATTTGCATTGCTTATAGTAGTCCATTTCCAGCATGGCTAGTGGAATTCACTTTATTTCATTTTATTTTCAACTAATTTGGAAAACTTTTATTTTCAACTAATTTGGAAAACCTAATAGCTTTCATCAATGTTAATGCAAGTTTCCATTAATTTTTTTGTTCAATAAAAAAATTCACCTTCATCACATGTGCTTAGATAAATTCAAGTGAGTTGACATAATTGTTAATGCAAGTTTCCATTCATTCATACCATTTACCTTTTTAATAAATAAAAAAGGGAAAATTTTGTGCAATTGAGAATGCTTATTGTCTTTCTAAGTTACCATTTCCAAAGAAATAGTGAATAATTATAAGATATAGCATCACAAACCCTTCTTTGAATTCATATTCTTCATGGGTTTGTTGGCAATCACAATGTGGTTTTGAGAACAATAAACACAAGATTCTCTAGTTTTCATTTAGGTGGAAACAACTTATACCCTAGTTTTTTGATGCAAATCAGGGAGATAAAACCTTCAATAATCACAATTAGATTAGTTTCAAACAATCTTCAATCTCAAAAACCTCAATTCAATGCTCAACTGACCAATTCACATTCACTTCCTTGTAGCATTCATGACAAAGAAAATTGTTCATATCTTAGTCACTGAAAACCTCTCTAATGCATCTAAACACTAAACCCTTGCTTTAGGCCTTTCAATTCTTGAAACAATGAGGGTTTAAATTGAAAATCAACGTTCCAAACCTCTAGTGCAGGAGCACCTTGTAAGCTCAATTTTGTCAAAAAGGTCATCTTTAGTGAGCATGGTCAAATGCTACGATTTTAGTTAATGTTGAGTATTTTGTATTCAATAGGGTCAATTATACCATTTTATAATGTATTTGGAGCTAAGGGATTTCAGTTGTGTCATAGCTTGCAATTTGGCAAAATGTGGTCAGAAAAGTTGCTAAAAGATGCAAAAGTTGCAGAGTTAGGTGCATGTAAGGTTAGGTAAGTAGAATGTCGATTCTAGGCATTCGTTTATGTTTTTATGAGTCCATTAATGTGAAAATAACCTTGTGGAAGAGGTGAGAGTATGGAAAAAATGAAGAAGATCAAGAAGTATTCCCTGTTTTTAGTGTAAAATTATGAGTTTTGACTAGTAAATCTATGTTTCAAACTATTGTATGGCCCCGTACAAGTGGTTCATGGTATAAAATATGTGGGAAAAGTTAAAGGAATGTATTAGATTTCATTTGTAGTTTTTTTTATTTAATTTCATGAAGGTTTGTGAGTTTTATGATCATTTTGGTGCTAACGGGTATGAAACCCTGTTTTGAGGTTTTGAACACTAAAGAATGCATGTATGAAATATTCCTTCAATGGATACCTCTAGAACTTAGTGAAATGAAGGCTGAAAGGTTTTTTTCCATGTTCAATAAGTATTCAAGAGTTGAATATTTGATGGAAGTGTTTTGTGAGTTGTTGTCCTAGTTGATTTCTTGTGTGTCTTGACCAAAAATCGAGGTTTAAAGTAAGGTTTTGAGGAAATAACAATGCTAAAGGTTGGGAGTAAGTTTTTAGAGCATGTTTAGGCTATTTCTAAAGTGTTCCAAGTATTGGTTGGGTTTGGAGTGTTGAGGAATTCCGGATTTCAATAAACCCCTAGGGGAAACCTAGTTTGAAATAGCTTTGAGTGAGGTTTTGAAGGTTGGTACCCTATTGAACGTTCTAGTCCCTAAAATAGGTGGAATATGAGGTTTAACAAGCTAAAAAAATAATTTCCATGGAGATCAAGAGCTTTGAAGGTCTTTAAAGGAATGTCTCTTTGTAAGAGTGGCCTTATTTGTCTAGTTGCTTGAGTGGAACAGGGCTAGTTTGAGGTATTTTCTCCAAAAGAGTTTATAGTAGTTTTGAGATATGTTTTAGGCCATGGAAAAGGGTACCTGAAAATGTTGTTACAGTCTTCATAAGTTACCTGGTTCATTAGATATGAGTGACTGTTCTATCAGGAAGGATTACTAGTTTGTAAGTGGTTAAGGAGTGAGTGATACAAAAAGGTGTTTCTCGGTAAATTAAGTGATCAAGTTGTGTTTGGTTTATTATTTTAATCTTGTTAGATGCCTTAATAGGCTCATGAAAATCCCTTATACCTTAGTGTGGATTGGAGTCCTTAGAAGCCTATTTCCTTTAATGAAACTTTGAAAGAGTTTGTGTAAGTCTATTAAGAGCCTTCCTCTAAATCTTTGAACAAGTTCATTGTGGATCCCTACATGTACTACATCATCCTCTAGCTACTTTTCCAACTCTTCAAACACACTCAAAATCCCTACTCTAATATCTAACCCTATAGACATCTAACTCCATCATGTATGGAAAATGTTTCCTAGCATAGACATGTTTGATAATTCCAAACAAATCGTTGCCTTCTTTCATAAAATGCTTTAGTGTGTTTCACATTTAATGCAATGTAATCAGGGATATCAACATTTTTCATGAAATGCATTACTTACTTTTATTTTATGTGTGTTTATGGTTCTATGTGTGTTTGTGAACATGTAGCATTCAACATCATGCCGAGGAAATGACCGAAGCCTCTAACACTAGAAGAACGTGTAGTTAAAAATGCAAGGAGAAGAGAATCAAAAAATGTAGCTCGTGAAGCAAAGGAATTGCAACCTATACAACCAAAAATTCCCGTGCAATCTAAGAAAGATGTCAAATTGGAAAAACAAAGGGCACGAATGAGGAAAGTTCATGGAAGGATAAGAATGGATATCGAAGTTGGGGGCACATCATCAACCATAGGTGAAGCTCAATGCACATATCTAGTTGAAGACACATCGGCAACAACATGTGGTTTTCCAAGTACATTGAAAATCACATCTCCAATTGAAGACACACCATCAACAACATTGTGTTTTGGAAGTGCATCGGCAAACACATCTCTATTTGAAGGCACTCCACAAACGACATCTCAAGTTGGAGGTACAACATTGTTTACATGTCAATATCAAGGTATGTCATCAATTGCACCTCTGATTGAAGGTACGTGATCTATCCCCAATGTTGTTGACCTTCCCAATGTTGACACAAATTTACATTTGAGAAGTCCTCCTAGAGTTTTGCATAGAAAACCTACATTTTTTATTGATATTGATTCCAATGTTTTGAAATGGATTCCTAATAAGATTCCAAAATGTACATGTAAAAGATATGCACAAAGGATATGGAGTTTATTTTTTACGAAGCTAAGTGAGGGTGGAAGATGCCAACTATTTGTTGAAATGATGAGGCAACTCAAATTTAGGCCCATCATGAAGGCTCTTGGGATAAGAGTTTTGAATGACTCAAGTGAAAATTCCATTGTAAAGAACTTGATGAGTGCATACGAGAGCATGGGTTCTACCTCACACACGAAGGATAATTGTGCCACACAACGTGTGATGACAACAACACTGTTAAGCAGTCAAACAAGGAGCAAGGTGAACTTTACAAAGGCAAGTAAGTCTTTTAAAATAAGTAGATAATCTCTAATGAGAGCCAAAGGAAGGTGTGAAAGAGTGGAGGATCCAAATAGCAATGAGTTATGGGCATTCTCGGGTAGAGTGCCACAAAAAGATACAAGAATTGCTCAAGGCTTGAGATCTTTAATAGTGAATTATTGGAAGGATAACACAAGGACCTCTCCTAATCAAAGTGATGTTGTAAGAAGGAGAATTGGTAGTAAAATTCGTGAGCCACATCCAATGCATTATTTGGATACCACTCAAACCCAATTTTTTGCTGATTTTGTACAAAAGTTTCCTGAAAATTAAAATATGTCAAAGGTATTTTGAAATTCTAAAGCCTTTTTATGTCAAAATAAATCACACATGCACTACTTGTTGTTATAGGGTTCATATTGAGTTTTCTAACCATTATGATTTTTATCGACGTAGATGTGTAGATATGCATACTGACAATGTTTTGCATGAATGTAACATAATGCCTCCACCTAAATTGTCAAAGAAATTTTTGTCTTCCATTTTATGTGAAAGAGAGGATGGTCAAATTTTTTACAAGTCATGTTTGGATGGCACATGTGATCATTGTGGTGGCATGCAACATTTGCCAATTTTCCAACACATGGCTAGTACACACACAATTGGAGACAAAATTGTGGAATTTGGCAAATATAAGACAGTGGCATACAGTCTAAAAGATGGGAAAGAAGCAAAGAAGTATGAACTGGTCAGTGATAAGATTCCAGTGTATCATTTTATGGGCATTTTCGATGATTAGGTGGTCTATGAGTATGCAAGGCATACACACAGAGCACAATGGTTGGACTCACAGTTCAAGTTATGTAAGGACACACTTACACTTCGTCATATCATTTTAGTTGTCAACTTCGCTAAGAACTACACACTACATCCACATAACAAGGTGTAATCACAGTACTGCAACTCGATGCAGGTTGCTATATTTGTGCATATAACATTCATTCATGCAAATTATAGTATAGAGGAAAATAGGAAAGTATTGAGGGAGTATCACTTTTAAATCAGTGATGATCACACACATTCTATAGAGTTTGTGCAAGGTTGCTTTCATATGTTCTATGTTGATCTGGCTAGCAGGGGCATATCATTTAGTCAGCATATCATATAGTCAGATAATTGTACATCACAATTCAAGAACGCCAAAATGTTTTATTGGTTGAGCAGGATGCATAGGATCAATGGTGTTCAACATATGTGGAACTTCTAAGAGGTCGGGCATGGAAAGGGGGAGCATGATGGAGTAGGTGCATGTATCAAAAGAGCCCTAGCATGAGAAGAGTTAAAGTACATAGACGGTGTAAAGTTGACAGATGCAAGATCAATTGTCCAGTGGTGCAATATTGCAATGGGTCCAGGTAGTGAAGGTAATTCTTTAGTTCGTAGATTTTTTTATTTAGTAGATGATACTAACATTGAAAAAAAAGAGGATTATTGTACACTAATAGGATTGAGTGAGCTACACTCTTTTAGAAGCTCCAATGCAGGTACATGGACTATCCATATGCAGAAAATGGCATGCTTTTGTTCTACATGTACACTTCAAGCATGGAATGATTGCGAGTCAATAGAGTGGGTTGATGAATGGTCTATAAGAAGTCTAACCCCACTTGATACTTATCAGCTCTCGACGGCTCTACAAATCACAAAGATGCAATCAACCATTGACTTTGATCATGTATCAGACCTACTAGAACCAGGTAATATATCGTACTTACAGGTTTTATTATGATGCTCAGTAACTACATCTAACAAGATGAACATATCAATGCAGGGCACATTTATGCGGTGATTGTAGATGAATACAATGAAGAGGGTCCAAATTATTACCCGTGCCGTTGTATCGAGACCGAAAAGAAATTAGAGGCCCCAATTATAGATGAAGAAAACATAGAATATCCTATAGGTTCAATGGTTGTTACTGGAACATGGCTTCAAAGCTACCCAGTTAAGAATGTTGCAGTTTGATTGTTTGAGGACTTCGACATGCATCAGAAGATTCTTCACTACTCAAACCTTGTCGTCACCACCAACGTTCATTTGATCAAATATAAGGGTAAACCTGCAAACAAGAACTTGTGGAAAGTGTGTGAGTCTAACCACGAGGCAATACTTGACACAATAAAGAGTAGAGAAAACCCAGATGGTTCCCTATATTGATTTGTAAGTATGCATATTGAATTTGTAAATTCATGTTATTGATCATTGCTTTCTTTCAAGTGTTTAAATTTGATTGTATAAAGGTTTGCAAAATTGCATTAATGTAGATATGCAAAATGATGGTTATATACTGCTCTCTATTGAGCACCTTTAAGTTGGTATTCTGATCAATAATAGGGAGGTTAACCAATTACAAACACAATTTCATCCAACTCAAACCAACATTTTTCCCTAACAACTCTTTTTCATCAACTCTTCACTATTTCAACATAGTTTCCTTGTACGTGTCCAAACACCAAACCAAGGCATAATTATTGACCCTCTTAAAAAACACACAAAAAATTTAGGGTTTCAGATACCCATTATGCTCATTCCAAACATATCTCAAATGGGCATATCACTCTTTTGGACCAACACCTTGCAATTAGGCTTTTTCACCATTTTAGACCCCCAAATAGGTCACTTTTCCAAAAGACCTATACCTTAAAAAAACAATTTCACCCAAATTTTGATTGAGAAACACTCACCAATGAACAAAACCCCAAATTCCATAATTACTTTGCAGAGACATGTTTCCCAAACCACCCTACCATGATACCCTCATTTCTTGCTCTTTGCATGGGGGTTTATTGAAAAACAATCTTCTAGGGCTTTCCTAACCCAAACAACACCTCCAACACTTCATAAAATACCTGAAAAAAACTCAAAAGGATAGAATATCTTTGTTTCCCCCAAGTTTCCTATCATTTTTCCACTCAAACCACTCAATTTCACCCAAATTAGGTCACTTTTTCAAAGAGACTCTACTTTAAGCTTTCCCTTTCACTCAAAATTCAATTGGGCAACTATCTACATGTGTTCAAACCAAAGAATCCACCATTTACCCTCAAACAATCATTCACCGAAGCATCGAATCACAAAACCCTCCTTTTAAGCCAAATAACGTAGGACTTATTGAAAATCACACATCCAACCCTCACCAAAACTTGCCAATACCTCAAAAAGGTCTAAATACCTCTGCTCAAACTTAATTCATCAAGAAATAACATTTCACAACCTTTTTACACACTTTACTATCTCAAAACCTCACTATTTCACTTCGAAAACACAAATTTTCACTCTAGGGCTTCATGCCCAACAAAACACTCAACCTCTCCTACACAAATTCCACATTCCCACACTAGTTTATTGATGTTGCAGACCCATTCCTCAAGTTACAGTGGCCAAAATGAGAGGAATGTGTCAGTTTACCATATTAAATGACTTTCAAACCTTATTTGACAACATCTTGACTCATTCATCCTAACTAGACTCAACTCGAAAAATGGAGGACAATGTGCTTTGCACCATATTCCCTATTAGTGTTTGATGTCATATGCATTTACGACTATCATCGATCCTTTTGTTATTGTGACTGTAGGTAATACTAAAGTTTTTCAAAGTTTAAGAAAAGAACATTGATTGGTGGTGCAAGTGTTATGTGGTATGAGAAACATCGGTTGCTGGTGCATTTTTTGGTTTTCAATCTTCTCTTTCTCTTCCATCTCGTAGATTTATTGGATTCTTATATGCTACATGTTCCATGTTAATTATTTTAGTGATATATTTGAAATTTATACATAGGATCATCGAAAGATGAGAAAGTAGCGAAGGGCCACATCACCAGTGTAGGACCTTCAATCGACCTCCTTATCTAGCATGCATGAAGGTGATAGTAGGTCTCGTCAGGTGTATGACTGGAATTATTTAGTTGTTGCTCTTTTAATGATTTTTATGTGAGTCCATGTCTAATATTGATAGGCTTTTGCAAGTTTTTTGTGGACCAAATTCCTATGAGAGTACACAACCACAAAGAGGCTACTACCCATGTGTTTCGTAGGGAGCAAGGGATGTACACATTTTGAAGCATTTTGGAATGCAAATAACTGGACCAACTGAGGTGAATTGGAGAAATGAAACTGGGCAACAACTCCTTTTTTTTCTTCTTGTACAATATATTTCATGATCTGGGCTGCAAATGAGAGGATTATTCCCCTGCATGTATTGCTGCAAGTAATAACAAATGGGAAGATTTTCAAGATTTTCTTCCATCACTATTGTAATATTTTTTATTGACTTAGTGTATTTTTTGATATAGAAAAATTATGAGAAATTAATACATGCAAATGTGTATATTCCTTAATATATGCCTCAATTAAATGTGTATATTACATTTAAAATTAGTTGTAATGCTTCATGGTTTACATTTAAAGTTGTCTTCAAGGAAAAACATGTGGATTTATGTGTAAGAATGAAATAATGTCTAATATAATTGTAGAAAGGCATATTTTATTACCCCTACCTTGTCAATCCTATTGAATTGGCAAGTTAGTGAGCTTGGGAAGTTAGTGAGCTTGGCAAGCTATTGAGCTCACTGGCTTGCCAATTCCGTAGGGTTGACAAGGTAGGGGCAGTGTATGCCTCATAGAAATTGATGCAACCTAGGTCATCTCTAACATACTTCAATTCCACCTAAGACTCCTTTGGAGCAACTTGCTAAAAACTTGAAAACAACGTTGTCCAAGGCCTCAATTAGGCCAAATTTACAAAGAGAATGTGTTTTAAACTTTTCCTTCACCCAAAACTTGATTGGGCAACACTCACCTACTAGAGGAAAGACCTAATCCACAAATTTTAGGGAAATATAGGCCCTGCAACACCCCAAACACTAAAGCCCTCACTTTTCACAATAAACCCTAAGGCTTAAAAACTATGTTCCACGCCTTCTCAGACCTCAAAACCAATTCAAACACTTTGGAATAACCCTGCACATGCTTAAAAGAACAAGAAAAATGATTTCCCGAGCAAACATTTCCCACTTGTACCCTCTCTAACCTCACTTTTTCATGTAAAAACACCCCAAATGCCACCTAGGGTATCACCAAAAATCAGTATGCACACCTCCCCTGCTCAAGAAATAATGAAAACATGTTTATCTATCTCAACTAAGCCTATCCATTGAGTTACAACATCATACAGTGGGTGGAAGGCTTAAAACACCATTTAAATGCACTCAAACCCTTGAAGTAGGGCTCACAGACCAACCTCTAGTAAAATGCCTATTAAATGCACAAAATTTAATGAAATTTTTTCAAACCAAGTTTGTGAAATAGTTAACTCTGCTACCCACCATTTTCCATTAAGAAGTAAGCACAACCACCTCGTACAAAACCGTACAGTAGCAATAAACTTCAAAAATTCTGGAAAAACTCAAAAAATGGCATGAGAATAACAAGATTTTATTGTTTTTCTTTCTAACTTGGTTTCTCCAACCTCAAACTCAAACATAAGAATCCTTTTCAAACATGAAAAACACCAACTACCATCCTATAATTGACTCCAACCAATTTTCAAACTCGTTATGGATGTTAGAGTACAAAATTGCACTTTTTTATATTGGGCAGCATTAACCAGTTTGCCAAACCACCAATTGCTCCACTTTTAGGGCGTGATAAGTCCTCTAACATAAGAAACCCCAAAACCCTCTTCATTCACAAGTTAGGCGAGGGTTTATTGAAAAGCCATACTCCAAACCTTCCCATAGCCAACCAAAGCCTGAAACACCTTCAAAAGGGTCTACACAAGCTTAAAAGTTTAAGAGATATCGCTACCCCCAAAGATTTCTTCAAACCCTATCACTAAACCACCATTTTTCACTAAAAAATGCACCATTTGACATCTAGGGCATCACCTAAAAACCCTCTATTTGCCTCCCTTGCACACATGTTTTATAACCCTAACTAAGCCTTTCCATTGAGTTACAGAAGCATACAGTGGGTGGAAGGCTTAATATGACATTTTAATGCACTTAAAACCCTTAAAATAAGCTATACAGATCGACCCTCAGTAATTGGCTTCTAAAATGCACAAAATCACTTGAAATCCAACCAAACCAAAACTAAAACAGAGTTAAGTTTTATGCCCACCTAATTTCATCGAAAAAAGAGCACAATCACTCTGAGCTACATTCAACCGACTCGATCCTTTAAGGGTCCAAAGTTCAAAAGGGCAACAGGAGTATTACTCATAAACCGTGGTTCTTACGAAATCTCTGTCTAAACCTATGAGATCAAGTTGGACCCCTCTACAATAACCTCTCTCATTTTTTTCTATCTGCGAGACATTTTCTTGTGGTGTTCAGTTTTCACTTGATGGAAAAAGTGTCAAATGCAAGTAGTTGAAAGTTGCAAAGTGGTGCAACTTTCGTTCTACAGCTCATGTGACAAAACAAACTGTTCCAACGCATCTGAATAGGTATGTTTATGCTAGACATGGTCCTCTTTCGCACCCAAACACGTGGAATCGCTCTGAGCTACGTTCAACCGGATTGATCTCTTAAGGGTCCAAAGTGCAAAATGGAAGCAAATTTCAACATGCTATTACTCGGATACCGTGATGCTTAGAAAATTATCGTTTAATCCTATGAGATTGTATTGGGCCCCTCTACAATAACCTCTCTCAATTTTTGCTATCTCAGAGGCATTTTCCTGTGGTGGCGAATTTTCACTTGGGGAAAAAGTTGTCAAATGCAAGTAGTTGAAAGTTGCAAAGTGGTGCAACTTTCATTTTGTAGCTCTAATAACCAAGCAAGCTATTCTAATGCATTCAGGTGGGTAATTTTATGCTAGGAATGGTCCTCTTTTGTATCCAAACATGCGGAATCGCTTCGAGCTACGTTCAACCGGATCGATCCCTTAAGGGCCCAAAGTGCAAAATGGTTGCAAACTTCAACATGCTATTACTCGGATACCATGATGCTTAGAAACTTCTCGTATGATCCTACAAAATTGTGTTGGGCCCCTCTACAATAACCTCTCTCGATTTTTTCTATCTTAGAGGCATTTTTCTGTGGTGACAAATTTTCACTTGGGGAAAAATTGTCAAATGCAAGTAGTTGAAAGTTGCAAAGTGGGGCAACTTTCATTTTGCAGCTCGTGTGACCAAATAGACGTTCTAATGCATCTGGGTGGGTACATTTATGTTAAGCATTGCCCTCTTTCACAGCCAAACACACGGAATCCCTTTGAGCTACGTTCAACCATATCGATCCCTTAAGGGTCTAAAGTGCAAAATAGTTGCAAACTTCAGGATGCTATTACTTGAATATCGTGATGCTTAGAAACTTCTTATCTAATCCTACGAGATCATGTTGGGCCCCTCTACAATAACCTCTCTCAAGTTTTTCTATCTTGAAGGCATTTTCTTGTGGTGGCAATTTCTCGCTTGGGGAAAAAGTTGTCAAATGCAAGTAGTTGAAAGTTGCAAAGTGGTGTAACTTTCATTTTGCAGCTCGTATGACCAAAAAAACTGTTCCAACACATCTGGGTGGGTACGTTTACGCTAGGCATGGTCCTCTTTCGCACCCAAACATGTAGAATCAATCCAACCTACGTTCAACTGGATCGATCTCTTAAGGGTCAAAAGTGCAAAATGACTACAAATTTCAGCATGCTATTACTCAGATATTGTGACGCTTAGAAACTTCTTGTCTGATCCTACAAAATTATGTTGGGCCCCTCTATAATAATCTCTCTCGGAGGCATTTTTCTATGGTGGCGAATTTTCACTTGGAGAAAAAGTTGTCAAATGCAAGTAGTTGAAAGTTCCAAAGTGGTGCAACTTTCGTTTTGTAGCTCGTGTGACCAAATGGACTGTTCCAACACATCTAGGTGGGTACATTTACGCTAGGCATAGTCCTCTTTCATACCCAAATAAGCAGAATCGCTCTGAGCTACGTTCAACTGGATCGATCCCTTAAGGGTCCAAAGTGCAAGATGGTTGCAAACTTCAGCATGCTATTACTCAAATACAGTGATGCTTAGAAACTTCTCATCTGATCCTATGAAATTACATTGGGCCCTTCTACAATAACCTCTCTCGGTTTTTTCTATCTCGAAGACATTTTCTTGTGGTGGCAATTTCTCGCTTGGGGAAAAAGTTGTCAAATGCAAGTAGTTGAAAGTTGGAAAGTGGTGCAACTTTCATTTTGCAACTCATGTGACCAAACAGACTGTTCCAATGCATCTGAGTGGGTACGTTTTCGCTAGGCATGTTCCTCTTTCGCACCCAAACACGTAAAATCGCTTCGAGCTACATTCAACCGAATCGATCCCTTAAGGGTCCAAAGTGCAGAATGGTTGCAAACTTCAACATGCTATTACTCAGATACCATGATGCTTAGAAACTTCTCTTCTAATCCTAAGAGATTGCGTTGGACCCCTCTACAATAACCTCTCTCGATTTTTTCCATCTTAGAGACATTTTCTTGTGGTGGCGAATTTTCACTTGGGGGAAAGTTGTCAAATGTAAGTAGTTGAAAGTTGCAAAGTGGTGCAACTTTCGTTCTACAACTCGTATGACCAAATGGATTGTTCCAACGCATCTGGGTGGGAAAATTTATGTTAGGAATGGTCCTCTTTCGTACCCAAACACGCGGAATCGCTCTGAGCTACATTCAACCGGATTGATCCCTTAAGGGTCCAAAGTGCAAAATGATTGCAAACTTCAACATGCTATTACTTGGATACCATGATGCTTGGAAACTTATTGTATGATCCTACGAGATCGCGTTGGGCCCCTCTACAATAACCTCTCTTTTTTTTTGCTATCTTGGAGGCATTTTCCTGTGGTGGCAAATTTTCACTTGGGGAAAAAGTTGTCAAATGCAAGTAGTTGAAAGTTGCAAATTGGTGCAACTTTCGTTATGCAGCTCATGTGACCAAATAGAATATTCCAACACATTTGAGTGGGTAAATTTACGCTAGGCATGGTCATCTTTTGCACCCAAACACGCAGAATCGCTTTGAGCTACGTTCAACCATATCGATCCTTTAAGGGTCCAAAGTGCAAAATGGCTGCAAACTTTAGCATGTTATTACTCGGATACCATGAAACTTATAAACTTCTCATCTGATCCTATGAGATCATGTTGCGACCCTCTATAATAACCTCTTAGTTTCGCTATCTCAGAGGAATTTTACTATGGTGGTGATTTCTCGCTTGGGGAAAAAGTTATCAAATGCAAGTAGTTGAAAGTTGCAAAGTGGTGCAAATTTCGTTCTACAACTCATGTGACCAAACAGACTGTCCCGACGTGTCCAGATGGGTACGTTTACACTAGGCATAGTTCTCTTTCCCACTAAAACATGTGGAATCACTCTGAGCTACATTCAACCGACACAATCCCTTAAGAGTCCAAAGTGCAAAATGGCTACAAACTTCAACATGCTCGTATTCAGACACCGTGACGTTTAGGAACTTCTCATTTGAGCCTATGGGATCATGTTGGGCCCCTCTACAATAAGATCTCTCAATTTTTTCTATCTCAGAGGATTTTTCCCATGGTGGCGATTTCTCGCTTGGGTAAAAAGTTATCAAATTCAAGTAGTTGAGTGTGTAAAAATGACTTTTTAGCCATTCCACCCATTGTATCCTATTGTAACTCAGTGGAATAGAATAATTAGGGGTAGGGAACATATGTGCATGGTTTTTGGAGCATGGGAGGTGAGTTGAGTGGCTTGGTGTGATGCCCTAGTTGGCAGTTTTATGAGTTTTGGTGAAATTTAGTGGTTTAAGAGTGGAAATGGTTGAAATCCTTTGGGACAACAGTTTGTGAGAAACTTTTAAGCATGTGTGTGTTCTTTTAAGCATATTTGATGCATTGGAAATGTGTTATGAATTGTGGGAATAGGATTTCCAATAAACCCACCTGTTTTAGGCTTTTAGCCATAACAGCAAGGCAGTGAACTATTTGATAAAATGTTTTGGTAAACATGTACAAAAAATGTGGTAGCATAGACAAAACAGTGAATTGTTTGAAAAAATGTCTCAAAGAAACATGGTCTCATGGTGATGGAATGTCATGAAATTCCATAGCTATGAGGATTTGTGACTTGAGGATTGTGATTAATGATTGGAATCGTGTTTAGTAAGATTGTAGGACCTCCCCTACTGCATCAGTGTTTTAGGGTTTTATCCATAGAAGAAAGGTAATTAAATGTTCGATATAATGCTTTGTTAGACATGTATGAAAAATGTGGTAGCATAGAAAAGGCAGTGAACTCTTTAAAAAAATGCCTCAAAAAAATGAGGTCTCATGGTGATGGAATGCCATGACAATCAAAAGCAAGCAATTTTATTGTCATGGCATTCTGTCACCATGAACCACATTTATTTGAGGCATATTTTGAACTAGTTCACTGCCTTGTCTATGGCTTGTCATGACATTCCATCACCACATTTATTTGATGCATTTTTTCGAACAGTTCATTGCCTTGTCTATACTATTGCTTACTATTATGCCTTTGATATATTTTTTCGAAGCATCCATAGCTTGTTCAAAATCACTTGTTTTAGGCTTTTAGCCATAACAACAAGGTAGTGAACTATTTGACAAGATGCTTTGGTAGACATGTATGAAAAATGTGGTAACATATACAAGGCAGTGAACTATTTGAAAATATACCTCAAAGAAATTTGGTCTCATAGAATGCCATGATAAAAAAATGCAATTGGCAGTTGCTCCTAGTTATTAGTTATACAATGTGAAGAAATTGCATAACTGCTTAGGTTGACTTTGTACAAACTATATTGTAATTAAAAAAATTTCATCTATCAATATCTAGTTATTAGTTATGCAAAGTGAAGTAATGCTTTGACTTTGAAAGATGTGCAATGCAATGTAATCAACGATATGAATATAAACTACAAAAATCCATTTTTTACAATTCATTAGTTAAAATATTTATTTTATTTGCTCTCTATATCTCTATATGCTATGGAAATACCTTTAAATTTTTTTTAAAAAAGTTTTTATCTCTTGTTCTACAATTTTTCCCGATTTTTTCAAAAACTCTTATACTTTTAGTTTGTCAAAATTTTCCCCAAAATATTTTTGCTGCTATGCATTAGAAGCATGAAGCATACACATGAATACACACAATATAGGTGAAGTATACATGTGAATAAGTGAAGCATACATGTGAATAAGTGAGGCACAAGTAATTGAAGCATTCCAAAGGATACAAACCACCACGAATGGAGCTTATTTACACGATACGCTTTAGAAGGGGCTTATTGAACATTCAAAAGTAATTAATTAAGCATTAGATGTAAACAAAATCCATGCCTATAACATTCAAGCCTACATTTACACAATACGCATGATAACATCATTCAAGAATGGCAGTAGAAAAATAATATTTTCTTTAATCAAAAAGCCGAAAGGCTATACAATGATATATATTGATAAAAGTATATACAATATATCTAAAAAAATCATACAGGCTTAGTACAAAGGATCCATATGGACATAAAATGTCATGTATATATCGATAGTACAAAACATATGTTCTAAAATGCCACATAAGCATACAACAAACAACCCTAATACATAGTCATTTCCCTCTAGGGGAAGGAAATAGATCTCGTGTTGCCTTCAAAATTCGGCTGGATGGAGTGACTGTTGCTTCTCTTGTCTTTCGAACACGCTTGCTAGTCCTCCTCTCTTCACTTTGGACCTTCAATTGATACAATAAAAAGTAAAGATGTTAATACGTAGAAATTGAATTTTAGAATGACATATAACAAAATATATAATCACTTACCACATACATATAGTCATCATGCACATTTACAATATCACCACATCCATGATCTGGAGAGACAACCACCTATAGAAACCATCAAGATAGAAATTAAACTACATAAAAGTATCATGAAAATTTTCTATAATAAACCATAAAAGAGCAAATATAATGTCAAATTGACTAATCTATTCCATACCTCTCTCAATGGATAAGAATTGGCTATTGTTGTAGCAACTCTATGGTCTATCATGCCACCAACATCACCAGGTCTGTCTCTTGTCAATAACTGCAAATGAAACAATATCTCAGGTATCATGTTGATATAAAAACCAAGAGGGGATAATAGAACATAAGGTGAAATAAGAGAGGGTAATGGGATGGGAATAGAAGGGTGATGCAGAGAGGGGGCTCAAACTCATTCAAAGTGATAAATTTCCATCAAGTGGCATCTAACAAGATTAAAATGGCCTATTAGAGTAATCCAAACAATCCTCAAAGCTTGAAAACAATCGGGAATGTAATTTTTCACTTTCACCCATGTAACCTAGCAATAGTGCAAACTCAGTTTTTGGCCTTTAACTCCCATGATTTCCAAAAAAATTGATAATTAGTAGGTGGATTCAGATACCCATTTCATAGTTATACAACATATCTCTTAACTAGATATAAGTCTTTTGGACCAATCCCTTGAAATTAGACCCTCAATGCTGTCCTAGGCCATGAATTAGGCCATATTTACAAAGCAACATACCTTTAAACTTAACAAAAACCCTTGAAACCTTGGGGAAGAATTTCCTATTCCCTTAAACCTCTAAAACCACAATCAACACCCAGGGTTGACACCTCCAACATAACAAACTCCAAAACCCTCAATTTCATGCCAAGTCAAGAGGGTTTTTTCAAAGTCCCACTTGCACAACCTCCTAGACCATGCCACCAACTCATACATGTATATTATAACCCTAATATGCTCAAAATCTAGAAAAAACTCCACACTCTCATTGATTTCCACAAACCCTAGACCCAAGGCTCCATCTTCATGTGTTTTTCTTCACAAAACTCATCAAAACAAGTTTATCTCCTTAGTTCCTTCTCCACAACTCTAATCATGCAACCTAAAACCTACTCAAACTCCCTAGGGCCCATTACACTAGTTACAGTAGGTGTAGTCGATGTAAGGGCCCTTAAATCATGATTTTGGTTACAAAATCCTCAAACAAGGTGTCCTTAGCCTGTCATAAGAAAACGAGGATATTTACCACAAATCATAATGGATCTCCCTCAAACCTATTCCAAAAGATTTTTAGCACCTACCACCGCAAAGTAAAATGATTTACATGGCACAATCAAACTGTACGGGCTCGTACATGCCTGCAAATGACAAGAAAACTCAGAAATTTGATGAAAAACAAAGACATTCTTATTGCCAATGCTTCAAACTTCAAACCAACATTACAAAGCGAGTTTTCATGCCTTTTTAAAGGCTGATCCTCATCAAAATAGTGCCCAAATACCTTACAACTAATTTTTAAACCTCTCATGACCGTTGCATTACAAATTTGTTGCATTTATGCAACTCACAAATTTGGCACTTTCAAGTTTTGACTCTTTATTGTTCCTACACCCTCTTAAACACCTAAACTATTACAAATAGTCTAATGAGACCTTATTCAACTAAGAAAACATGAATTACTCAAGAAAAAATCATCCTATCTACCTTGACACCCCTTGTCAACTTTGACAATTCCTTCCACATGATTTATAAACCTTACAAGATGAATACAAACGCCCCTCAAAGTTGATCAATTACAATAGAATGGTCATATTGGACCTTAGTAAGACTCAAGAACTCAACTCAAACATCCTAACACACCTTTCCTATCAAACACTTAATGAAGAAACATAGAAAAGAGTGGTGCCCCTGTACCAAAGGGATTAATGGAACATAGGATGGACTAGTATAGATTGATGGGATGGACTAGGATGGGATAACAAAATATAGGGTGGAAAATTAGAGGCTAATGAGATGCGATTATTAGGGAATAATGCAACATAGGGTGAATTAGGAGGTGTCTAGGGTTTGACTATAGTACACGAAGTGTGAACTTGACATGTGTGTAGCAATAATAGAGAAGAGATATCTAGGATGAAACATGGATAAATATGGTATAACATAGGATGATATAAAGGAACATAGGGTGGAACATAGGGTATCAAGGAACATCTAGGGTGAAATAATAATGGGTACAATAAGATGGGAGTAGAAGAACATAATTACACATAGCATGCACTAGAAGATATTAGTGGGATGGGCTAGGAGGGGATCATGGAAAATAGGGTGAACTATTAAATGTTAATGGTATGGGATTAGGAAGGAATAAAGAACCAAAAATTGAATTAGGAGAACATAATGTGACACGATCAAGGAATACAAATGCAATGTTTGTGTTTCTCATCAATTTTTTAGATTTGTATATACACAAAATTATGAAAAACTAGCTAACATAGTTTTACAACACCATTAATGAATGAAGGCTACTTGAGTGTAAGTTGTTTGAGGATATGAATTGCGAGGTGTGGAGGAAGAAGGTGCACCAAGAAACTTTTTGAAATCCAAAGCATGTTATGAGACAAACATTCAACTGTTCAAATGCTATAATAATATCTTTAATACTAGTTGCATACTTGTGGACTCATCGTCAAGAATGTATAAGGGTCTGTAGGAATAGAGCATGCCTCATGAATAGTGCGACCTTGAAATTTCATCATATCAAAATTCTACTAATTTAGTTATTCTTAAATTTCAAAATATAATTTAATAAACAACATTAAAATAACTTGCTAAATTTTACCTGAGTGTTAATGTCGAATGTATCATTCAAAATATCATCTGTGAAAGCCATCGCCTTTGCTACTGATGTAGGCTATGTAGTTGCATCAAGAGCACTCTGATAATTGTACGTGCAAATACCACCACAAGTGCCACAATGGTGGGGTGGAGTTCGGGGCCTACACGTCTCCTCCACACCAGGGTCTACTAGAGGACTCGCACACTGTAAAATGATATGGGTGAGTGAGTCAATCAACTTCAACGTGTCCACCTCTACACTGTCCTTAACAATAGAAGAAACAATGGCATGCTCCACCATGGGTCTAGCCAAGGCTCTCGATGCCAACCGTGGATTAAGTCGTGCAACAGGTCTATCATGTGTGGAGCCCCCACCTCTCCCCTGAAAGTCTAAGATGTCAAAATAGTTTGGCATTTTATTGAGGACAAACTCGCAATAGAGTTTCCTTAAAAAGTATTACGGCACCTCATGGTTATTGCATGGACGTTGGTCAAATACCATCCACCATCGCTCCCAAAATTTGTTTTTAATTAACTCATGGTGGCACCAATGGATAGGAAACCTCCTGCATGCATGAGATAAAGGTTCATTATTTCTCAAGTCTATAAATAGCGCACACAAGTTGGCTTTGCTAAAAAAAATTTTTTTTTACATTTGCATAGAAAAACCACTAGCATAAAATTGTCTCATCTCATGCCTCTTATTTGATCAAAAATTTATTTGCTCGCTCATTTCTCCTACATGAGTTACAATTTACTTCAATGATTCAACAATCCCTCTCCTATAAGGGTGGGTTTCAACATGCTTGGTTAATCTTCCAATTAATTGTTGAATGTCTCTTTTATTGTTTTCAATTTGATTTTGAATATTTTCTTGTGTTCCTTGAGGATGCCTATGAATTGATGGAGGGGTTTTAGGTTGTTCTTGTATAGGATGCTCTTCGTGAGGGGGTGATGGTGAATTCTCAATGTTTTGAGGTGGAGATTCATTCCTTGAGAATTAGAACAAAGTTTTATTATAAAAACCTATTTAAACTTGCATTCTAAATCAAATTCGAAATAAATAAAATAAAAATACATACCTCTTTGCAATCTTTGACCTCTCTGACGTGTTGGCGACATCCTCATGGAAAATGGCAAGCTAAGGATGCAAACAATGGATGAGATTTGGCGAGCGTGAGTTGCAAACCTCAAATCCTCCAAGTCAAGCCGCGAGTTGAAGAGAAATGAGGGTTTGAAACCCATTTTTTGGTTTTTATGCTAACTTTCACATTTGGCGCATGCCAAATTTGGCACACGCCAAATGACTTACTCAAAAGTCATTTGGCATGCACCAAATGGCTTATTTCGACCTTTTTTTGGACATTTTTTCATTTTGGCACCTAAATTGTGTCACAAATTGGTGCACTTACCCTCTTTTAAAACTTAACATTAAATACCCTATTATAGGTGTTTGTATATAGATTTTATAGGATTTTGTCTCTATTCCTTTTGAGTGGGTGACAACCAAAGAAGAACTATTTAGGGAAATTGGACCCCAAAATTATTACATACCCAATTATAAATTTTTATACCCAATCATACAGTTGCTTAAATCTATTGTATCTTGATCTTGTGGATACAAGGTATGTAGGAAGTCTAGAAAATAAATGATATTTACAATACTCAAATATATAAAACATTGTGAGGTTATATGACTTTTTATTAAAGTTAAAGTCTAAATTTAATTGGTAATAGAAATAAAATGTGATAGTAATTGATACTTAGAAGAATCCCTAAGGTGGATTTATCTTGTAATTGGCTAGCAGCTCAAAACCTAAGAGTACAAAATATTTGTAGACTTAAAGAGAACCTTTGTATAGTATAATAGGAATACTATGATTTTTTCATGAGTGAATCAAGACGTAATTGATCCTAATTAGTCCAAGTCTCTGACTAGAGTTTAGTTAAGATTACCTATCCTTGTAAGCTTGTATGGATGGATAAGTTGCATATCATGTAATAGATAAAGGATTATGTTATACTAATTTTATCATATGGGTGAATTAACCCAATAGATAGAAGGTCCTAGATTAGCTAATCATTTTATTATCATGTATTAGATAAGATAGCTCAAGATTACTATCATTAATTTTTAATTATTTAGTTATAAATAACATTAACTTAAGTAAATAAATTTAAATGATTAACATAAATAATTTGTTATTCATCCTTCTTTGTGGATAAAATATGTATGCATTTTTTTCTTCTTAGACCAAGTGGCCCATTACATATGATTATCCCATTTGGATGGATGCATGTCATGTATATGTAGAAGATAAATTTCAATTAAGTGAAAAATAAAAAAGAGATTTTTGTAAAAATTCTTGGAGTATAAGTTGAGTGTTCTTTACAAGATGCACATATATTCATTACATATTTCAACTCCATATAATTTTAACCATCCTATAAGGTTTCTCACCAATCATGTCATCTCAAATGAAATATTATTCAAATTTAAGGCCCTCCCTTAACTATAAGCATATAAATTGGATAATACAAATTTAGAAAAGAACTCGGCCCTGAAGGTTGTAGAACATATTGCATTATAAGGATTTAATTAAAAAACTTATATATTAATACAATGAGATCAAAGTAAAACAAACCACTTGTCATAGTAGTGATAGTCACAAAACATTCCATTTAGTTACATATGGTTTTATATATATTCCAACCCTAACATAGTTGGGGATGGAGGTCCCAGTAAAGGGATGTCTAAACCTACATCCCTAACACAAAATAAATGAAATAATATAAATCACACATAAAGAACATAATTCAATATAATAGAAACATAATTATGCTTAGAAATCATATTTTTATATTAATCTTAATAATTAAATCAAATTTCTTAGCTATATATTCATGATTATAAGATTTACAACACTCCCAAAAACCAACAAAAAAACTATAAGACTCCTCTTAATGCTACTTTAGGTCATAGTATCTACCCCATGACATGGTCCTTTCAAAAATTAATCAAGCCTATAAATATTAGTTCTTTTTCCCCTATTTAAGTTACCAAATTTACATATAAATAAATACAAAATTAGAAAACCTTTCACATAATCATAATAAAGAGGGATAAAATTCCATGTAAATAATTTATTACATTAATTCCTTTCTTAACTCCAAGTATGTTAAACCCTCTCAGTCAAATTTGGTGCTATATTTTCCTCATTGAATGTCAAGATAAAACTACATTTCCAAAATTGATTTAGAATTAGTTAGAATGCTCATACACACTATGTAACACCCCTCCGTTTTGTCTATTGTATGAACTTTATTGGTTCCTATTTTATGCTTTAGTATTGTGGTGTACTTTGACATTGTACTTGGTTATAGTTTATCTCTATGTTATCGTGATGTATCTTGACTTGATGATCCTACCTTTTTGATGTGATTATTATGACATGTTTGGAATTAACATATGTGGATGTTTAATTTATGATGTTTCATGCTTTCGATTATGTTGCTATGTTAGATGCCTCAGTTAGAACTATTGTATTGGTGAAGAGGACGGTATCGCATCACTCGCTGGCGAGTGCCCTGCGATCTCATGACTTCCTCTTCACGGCGTGCCTTATTTATGTCATATTATTGCATGTCGATATATTCTGTGTTTGCAAGTTGACAGGTACAGGACATTGACTCCACTTGGTTTCTCAGGTTCGAGCGTGTCCATTGCCCAACGGCATCTGATTAGGAGATAGTAGCTAGGATTTTTGTGCCGAGTCGTCACCCTAGTCCTAGTGTGTCGTCTGGTGTTAGTTGGGTTAAGTTGTCTTATTTGAGTCTTCTGGCTTTAAATTTCAAGTTTTATGTGCAAGTTAGGAAAATGATAAAATATATGCTCTTATAGTTAACTTGGAAATTACCTTGTTTGATTATGTTGCAATGTAATTTATTGTATTGTTAATTTAATCTAATTAATAAATAATTTAATAGGGGATTAAATTTATGTTATTAATTGATTAAATTTATAATGTTGTAATAGTTGAATTTTTCATTCTGGGAATTTTATGCATATGTGGGCAAAATTGAAAATTAAAGGGAAAAGAATTGCAAAGTCAAATTTGAAAAGTTGAAAATTCAAAAAATTGAAAATTAAAAAAAAAAAATCAAAAATAGATATTTTCCATTTTGAATTTATGAGGGTTTTTGAGTTTTTTAGGGTAAAATCCTTATGGTTTGAATTGGCTTCTCAATTTTTGGATCTTGAGTTTTGCATGAAAATTTGAAATTGTGAGAGGTGAATGTGGCAAATTTGTGGGTTTTTGGATTGGAGTGGCAAAATTTTGAGGATTTGGATTCAGAAGCAAGAGGAAAAGTTGAGCATCATCTGGTCTTCTTCAAACTCAAATTTTACCAAGTTCTTGTCTTTTGTTTTATTGATTTTGGAAATTTAAATTTTAAATGTGTGGATGTTTGAAAACCTGGTTGCATATTGTTTTCAATAATCTGGTTGTGAATTGGAAGGAAAAAACCCATATAGAAAATTGAATTTATAGTGAGAAATATCATCAAAAAAATAATAATAATTTCTCCAAGAAATCAATGGAGTTTTGTTTTGGTTTCAACATGCTATCTTTGAAAGAAAATTTAATTATTCTCCTCCATTTACCTTCATTGGAAATTTGGTTTTAAAATTGATATATATATGTATTTAAATAATAGTTTATGTTGGGGTTGGGGTCATGCCCCCATTTCTGTCATTTTCAAAATGAAAATATGAAATTTTCTTTCAAGAATTAGGTCTGGTTTATTTTTGGAAAACTCAAAATTTTTTGCACAGGAAATTTTTTAACAATAAAAATAAAATGAACAAGCAGAGGGGAGACGCAGGGGACTCGACCCCCACCGCGCCCTGTGCGCACCCACTCCCCACCCCTTCTGTGCTTACTGCCCAACCGTCCCATTTGGACGACTGTGTTTACACACAGTCGCCCCATTAATGGGGTCACACACAGCCGCCCAAGGAGGCGCGGCCAGGGGAGGCACGTACCCCCTTCTAATTTAGGTTTCTTTGTTTTTTTGTTTTTAAAATTTATTTTTAAAATTTTCATTTTTTTTATTATTATTAATATTTATAATATTAATATTTAATAATATGTATGTATTATTATATATTAAATATTAAATATTAATATTTAATATTATAATATATATGTATATATATATGTTATTAAAATATTAATATAATATAATATTTTATTATTAGTTATAATATTATAATATTAATAATTATATTTTTATATTATTAATATTTATAATATTATAATAATAATATATCTTAGGTTAATATAATGCTGGTTATTTTGGGTTAAGGTGGGAATTAGACTAATTGATTAAATAATTAATTAGATAGTTCTTATTGCTTTTGCATAGGAGCATTATTTTCTTGGGGAAACTGATTGTGCAATTTTATTATTATTTTCCTATGGCGTGTTTCTTAAAATATTAATATTAAATCAATGACATTTTGATATGATTAAGTATGATTTGCCAGGAAATGTAATGACGTCATGATTAGTTAATAAATGATTTTGCCATAGACCTGTTTAACTACTAAATTTTTATTCTTGATACGTAGATATTAAACAATATATGTTATCATTGAACAATAGTGAAACTTAAACATTGGAGTTGAACTTTATTCTTGTCTTGATTTATTAATGTGGTAAATTACTGAATATGAATGAGGAAATGGGTTTAGTGAACCTGAAGTAGAGTTTGATTCCTGTCTTTGCATTGATCTGCGTGTGTATCATTGGGAAGTGTGGGTCTTCATGTTTAACAAGTCTTCCAATTGGGATTTCAGTTTGTGGGTTGTCATATTGTGTAGTCAACCATAGATGGCCTTGGGTAGTGCGTAACCAGTTTGTTCCCCGGTTATCACGAACGGGAGGGTATTTGACTGTATGTCTTGGTTAGGGATGTGATATCCTTGCGTAGCACGTGGGGACCCTTGGGTTGTGGAGTTGTTCCACGTGTCATCTTAGAGGAGTGGCTTGTAACGGGGGCCGGCACACGAAGTGGTGCTAGGGTAACTCATTATAAGTTAGTTAATCTAGTGATAACTAAATTAAATTATTAGAGTATCATGTAGTATCAAACACTTAATAAGATAATTATGCCTCGCTCAGGAACACAAGGGCTTGTAAAGACTTGGGTCGAGACAAGAAGGCCTAGAATGGCAAGATCGTTATCTTGTCCCTATGAAAGATAACTGATTCCACATTGGTTTACATGAGGGGCCGAAAGTCATTAGAGGTTACCAGGATAACCCAAGATGGGGTCCGGGACCTAGGAAGACTCACCAGGGTAACCTATGTAACATTGTGATGACACTTCTCCTAGGTCGACAGTATGTTTGCATTAGTGATGCAATTGATTATGTAATTTTTGGAAGCATTGTAACCTTGTGTCAGTGATGTCACTATATTTATTTCAGTATGGTTATGATAGCCTATGTCTAGAGGTAGATGTCCTTGGATAGAAATTATTGTTACTATCTCCTAGCACGGGGGGTGGGCCTTTGGGTTCCACTTGGTTGGGTGGCGTGCACCTTAATCCGTTGGGATCTTTCTTCATGTTCTTGTGGATGAGAATTCCAGTTGGAGAGCTCGTGGCTTCTGTTGCAGTTCTTACTTGTTTCCATTTCAATTATTCTTGTATCATTACCCCTCTATGTTATCGAGGTGGAATTGTGTAATTGTAATTATGTATTGGTTTGCCTCATTCGGGGAATGAGAGATTGTAACCTTACGGTTTTATGAATGGATTAATGAAATCGGAAGTCTTATCTTATGCTTGTTGTTACTTCATCTTACTTGGAATGTATGTGTTAATTTAATAATTAAATAATTGTCATAGTTTATTCATGTTTTTTGTTGAGGTTCTATATAACCTCTGTCTCGTAACCTTAGAGGTTGTTGGCATTAGTTTATTAACTTACTTATTATTTATCCTTTAAAAAAAATTTTATTTCGTTTAAGTTGTTAAGTGCAACTTCCTCTAGGGTTGCGTGGCGGGGCGTTACACACTATATAAATGATTTACTAAAGGATAATTATATAAATTTGAGTAGACCCAAGTCTCATGCCAATCCATAGTGAGGTAACATGAGATCTTGAATTTTCTACATTGATTCATGGTTCTTAGTGAGGATCACAAACCTAGACAATATTGTGAGGGTTTGAGCTACTCTTAGCCATCTATAATTCATATGGAAATATTGCCAACACCTAATTGAATTTTGTTGAATTCACAAGACAACTGAGAGAGGAGGGTGAATCAATTGTACATTAAAACATCAAAACCCTCAATAATATTTAGATGCACATCAACCTTATTAACCCTTAATATGTTAGAATGATTTAGCATGAAGGAAATTAATAGAAATTGAAACACATCAACACCATACACAACATAACACCAGATTTACATGGAAAACCCAAGAAAGGAAAAAACATAGTGAGGATTCTAAGCTCGTGTAATATAAAGTAATTACAACATTAAATACAATAGGCTCACTACCCAAAAGAAAGAAGGGATCACTACCAATGGCTCACTGCCAGATTACAAAAAAGAGGAAAGAAGATTTTTACAATGAGAAATCCATCTCAATGTACCAGAAAAGTCCACCACAACATCACCAACACTTTCACACCCCTCTGAAGATTGTAAACACCTTCTGCTTACTGCTTCTAGTAGTCTAACACATTAAAGCCTACATTGCATTTCACACTTTAGCACTTCACCACTTTTCACTTCACATAAAAAACATCATACTTCTATGTGCATTCATCCTCCATAAACACAACAAATATTTATACCGTCTTCAACCTGGAAAACATCCTCCAAGGTCAAATATACACCTCAACCATGCAAATTTAAATTAGGTTGGCACCAAAACATTCCTGAAGTGGAAAGGAATGAAGGTGGACCACATCACACCTTAACTTAGACCTAAATCCACATATACATGACTTGCCACACTTCCACAAATACCAAAGCAAATTCACAATTAGTGTAAACACCCAAGGTCAAACAAACTTGTGTTAACACCATTAAAATTTTAAGTACACACTTCCTTTGATCCAAATACAACTCGAGAACAATAAACATCACTTGAACACAATCTAGAATATTCCACAAATAACCTAAAATCCAACAAATTCCTTTCGAACAACTTTCACCTAAAGAATGTACACACCCAATATACTCAGGTAATCTTCAACACACTATAACTCAAGAAATCATCTTTCAAAGCACAAAACCATGAACAAATTCAACTATTTAGATAGATATAGGCAATATTAGAACACTTTCGAAACCACAAGACCAAAAACCATTCTACAGAGAAATGTGAAGCAAAACCATTTCTCCCAGACAACACTGCAATACATAGTTCACACACTGGTGAACACAACTTTCTTTGCACAATGATCTAGGACAAGAAATTTTGGATACAACATCCTTGAACACCTTCATTCAACATATCCAAAATGCATAAGCAGATCTTCAACACAAAAGAAATGCGGAGCAAAACTAGAACACTACTCTATAACATAGAACACTTTACAACCACACTATCTCCTCTTTTATTCAATTTTTCTCAAAAGCACTTGGAAACCAAGCACCACAAACACATTGTTATCATCTGGAACACTTCCTCAAAACCACCAAACCAACTACAATACAAAAACTCAACCATACACATGCTTATCAAAGCAACACTAGAGGTTGATACTAGTGAGACTACTAATGACAACATAATGAAACTAATCAAAGCATCATCACAACCTCTCAACCATCAATTCAACAACATAGACTTCCAAAAATCTCAAACAGTATGAACCAGTTGACATCAATGACAACACAAACATAGACCTATTGACATCAATGACAACATACAGACTGCACATAATTCCAACATATTTATGTTACCATATAGAATTATTCAGATACTTAGATGCCTATATAGAACCACACTCTCCAAAATTATAAACACTCACTGAACTTGCAAAAATAATAGAAAATTAATTAAAAAATAAAGGAAATATTTGGGTGATGTAAGATTTCTCAATAATATTCCCTTGCATTAAAAACCCCACATTAAATATTTACAAACTTATTGCTAACAAATATGGGTTGTGGTAGATATTTATTAAAATATGTATTCAACCATATCCTACCCTATTATTTGAGATTGGTATCTCAAATGAAATATTATTTTCTTCCTTTGTCTTATCCAAATATTAGTTAGGCCATATCCCATCCTCCTTTTCCAAGTTTTATCCTTCATTCCTACTTTCATGATTCTTATGGATTCCTATTTTCCATAACTCGAGCACCTCTTTCAATGGATTCTCCCTCACTTTGTCTCACTATAAACTTCCCCTTATATGTACCTATTCACTTCTACCCATTATTTGATTTCTAGAAAAGTATATGGATGCTTCCTAGCTTAACTATTTGAATCCACTATGGAATCAAATAAATACCTTGTGATCTCTTCTTCACTCTTTCTATTTGGTCCATCCTTGAAAATTTAGTTTATAATGGTATCTTCCATGTCTACAACCAAATTTATACATTGTTCAACAATTGCTATCCTTTGACATTTTATTTCTTCTTTATTTTACCTTATTCTAGGATTATTTTGTTTCTTTCCATATGTACTCTTTATAGAATTAACATTTTTTCACTCCTACATTTTTCCTTATTTTTTGACATTAAAATATTTTTTAATTACTACTTTATCTTCCTTACCAACTTGTATGACTATAAACTATAGATTTATGTATATTATATGGCATTGTTTCACTACCCCTCTCAATATTGTGGCTTCCCTAATTACCTAAACATCTTGGAATTATGTAGGATTTTTGATCTCATATACCTTTTTCCTCTCTTTTGTAACTAAATCATTCCTATTGAAACACACAATCATACAACTCCTATAATTTCAATTTTCTTCCCCTTCCTCTAATTAAAGTGATAAATGTCTTTTCCCATTGTTCCTAATACATAAAAAACAAGTATTCCAATTATACACTACCTGATTGTCAGATTATTAAGTTACTTCTAGAAAGATATAAAAAGTATGCATGGATGAAACATCACATAATACTCCATCTCTATAAATGTCAAACTCCACATTAATAACACACTATTGCTTTATTACATAGATCATGAACCTCTATGACATGGGATTCACTATGTATACCTATATCCCATCACATTCAGTTTTAGGATGGTAAAACCTAGAAATTTACTTCATTTCTAGTGCTTAATAACCTTTTAGTTGGTGAAAAAACCTTGATTTTAGGCCCCATGGTGACCACTTGGCTTGAAAATTTCATCATTAAAATTTTTCAATCCATAAATCATCATGAAAATATGGTCGGTAGAAGTTTTTGATAAATCATATGTAAGGAAGCTAAGGTAGCGGAACAACTTCCTACACTAATATTGAGAGGAGGATAATGCAAAACTTTATAGATCTTTTCAACTGTTACAAAAAATTAAACAAAAATAAACATAAATATCATGCATATCTAAACATAGTGATTTATGTAGGGAAAACCCTTTTGGGAGAAAAATCCCACTCCAAAAGCTGCCCAATATATTATTTCGAAATCACAAAAATTGCAATATACTTGCAAAGCAAGGTTCTCACAGGAGTATCACCAACCAAAGATCCAAAAGCAACACAGCTACTATTAGACTCTCAAAATACATCACAATATACAATCGTAATACAAAACCCTCATAAAATAGGGTTCTCTTCTAGGGCAAGTCAAGCCAAAAAAATACCTACCATTAGATTTGAGATAATGATGAATGGTCTAGATTTATAATAATAAAATATGCATAAAATTTGGCTTTAAGGGGCACTTCCCTTGAGCCCCTATTGGGGCACATGAACCCTAGACCCTCATCGAGGAGATGATACACTTAGACCCCTTGTGAAGGGTAACCCCCCCACACTTATCTATCAATAATAAGCCTTATGTAATTGCAAGGTTGAGATACATTTTCCCAAAAAATACCCCACTTGTTGAACACCTTGCAAGAGCAATGAGAGGGTGTATAAACATCATCTCTTAATTGCTAGGGGCAGAAAGGCCCATTGTCTCTAAACACCATCTGAAATTATTTATACTCACAAACTTAGTTAAATAATCAATAACATTAATTAAAGTCTCTACCTTGTGAACCCCAATCTTTTATACTTGCATAAACACAACAAACAAACACATAATTAGATTAATATGCAAGTTAAGACAAGGATTCCCCATGAAATCCATTTGCAATGCTCAAATAGGAAAGAAAATGAACAAAAAAACACAATGAAATCCTATTCTAAGATGCAAACTCTTGATCCCATGGGGGAGTTGGTGCCAATTTGTGTGTAGGAAATGGCCCTTTCCCAACTCCTTTGTGTGATTGTTGATGATTTGATGAGTGATCCACTTTGATGAAGATTCAATCAAGCTCCATGATGAAAAACTTGCATAACCTAGCTAAGAACTTGATGAAATGGATAATGTTGAGGATGAAATTGAGTATAATAAACTTACTCAAATTGTGGATGATCAAATAAGAGGAAGAGTCTCTCATTTATAGATTTCAAAATTGGAAGAATGAGTGAAATTGAGCAATGTGGGATCATTCAACATCCAATGGCCAAGTGCCACTTGTCAAGATGTGAATGGTTGAAGGTTGAACACATTTTGATCAATGTGCATGATAAATGTCATGAGATTCAAATTTGAAATTTGAATCTCACATGTTGGACGGAGAAGGAAATGGAGTTAATGTCACTTGGCTCAAGGCTAAGGACATGTAAGAGGCATTAAATGCTTTGTTGGAAGGACCAAGCCCATTTGAATTTGAATTCAAATTTGAGGGAATATTCCTCTTTTATGCCTTGTGAGGGAAAATAGATGAATTAATAAATCAATTAAATTGATTTATTGGTGCAAGTTGCAAAATCTAGAGGATTTTAGTGATTGAGATTAAATTAATCAAAATTTGATCAATTTAATGAGAGATTAGGTGATTTGACAATTTTGACTTAGATTTTAGGATTGATTTAAATCAAAATGAGAGGAAAATGATTAAAGACTTAATTAAATAAATATTTGATTTATTTAACTAAAGGGGCGTGATGTTAGATTAAATTAAATAAGGTTAATTTATTTAATTTAAGGATATGATTTTAGAGATCAAATAAAGTGAATTATTTAATTAAAAGAGGAATGATCAGATTAATTAAACAAAATGATTTATTTAATTAATAGAGAAGAATGACTTAATCAAATAAATAATGATTTATTCAATTAAGGGATGAAAGGTGATGACAAGTTAAAAAGGTGATTCATGATGAAATGGTGTTAGTAATCAAGATCAAGTGTGTCAGATCGAATTGTATATTTTCCATGTCTACATACCTTAATCAACTTCACCCTACCATCTTCAAACATATCTCTAAAAAAATGATATTGTACATCAATTTGCTTGGTCCTGACATTAAATTTCAGGTTCTTAGCTAGACATATCACACTCTAACTATCACAATAATTTTTCACTACACCTTATTTTATTCCAATATTTAAACACAATCTCTTAAGCCAAAAGGATTCTTTACAAGCATGAGTAGCTACCATATACTTAGCTTCAATAGTGGACAAAGAAAAAACAACCTATTGCTTACTTGTCCAACTAATTGCACCACCAAATAAAGTATGCACATAAGCATTGGTGGATCGTCTACTACCAATATCACCTACCCAATCTCAATCCATATAACCATGAATATCAAAGGAAATCTCATCTTCAATCAAATTACTATGATAACACAAGGAATACTCTGAGGTACTGTACAAATATCTGAAGACTCTTGTAACTACATCCCAATGAACTCTACCAGTATTAGAAATATATTTGGAAATAATTCTCATTGCTTGGGAAATGTTTAGTCTAGTACAAACCATAGCATTCATCAAACTTCCAGTTGCACTCTAGTAAGGAACTCTGCTTATATCTTCCATCTCTGATGGAGATGTGTTGGTTTGAAAGGTACAAAGGTTTGTCATTGATGTCAAAAGTTGATGGTGTTTGTTGGTGAAGTTTCTTATTCATTGCATGGTCTCATGGTGTTGATTATCCTCTCATGGTGTTGACATGGATTGGTTTCAAAGGATGTGTTCATGATGATTGATGCTTCATGATAATGATGCAAAGTGATGTTAGTGATGTTGATCATTTGATTTCTCATTGATCCCAAAGATACAAGTTTGTTGTTTCATGGTGTTGATAAGTGCTGCTTTAGGACAATCAAAGACTTGGTTGAAGGTCTCATGGTATTCATGTCAAAGTCTTTGTTTTTCATTTATTACTTTTTCATATGGTGTTGAGCCAAAAGTAGTATTTGTCTTTTGGTGTCATCTTTATAACAAAGTTGATTATTCCTCTTTCACCTTCATGATGAAGTTGCTTCTTTAAAAAATAATCATTCAGAGAGGTATAGGGTTTTGTTTGTTGAGATCATCATATCTTATAATATAAAACTCTAAGATATACCCTAAACACCTAGGGTTTTATCTTGTTAAGACCAAGGTTCCTTTATGTTGTATTTGTTGGTTCACTGTTTGTACAAGGTTGGAAGTTGTTTAAGTAATAACTTAAGGGTGATAAATTCATTGGCAACTAGACCCTCATTTAATGTTAACTTGCTAGACAGGTTATGAACTCAAATCTAACTGCTAATAGCAACATCAATGGTCAATGTTTAATTGATGAGGTGACAGGATTAGAAGATCAAAGGTCAGTTTTTAAATGGATAACGATTCATTGTTGAAGTTGTCACTTTGATAGGTAAATGTCTTTTTGAGAGGAAGGAAAGATTTTAGAATCAAGGGTCCCTATTCAATCTTGGTTGGCATGAAAGGTTCCATCTATGATGGACATTCAAATAGCTAATGGTCACTTCATATGCTTGAACCTTGATAGGCTTGTTGATGTTATGGCCATTGAGTGAGTTGTGATATGAGTCTGGATAATGTGAAAGTGGAGTGAAGATTATGATATTATGTTCTCATCTCGAGATTATGCATTGTGTCGAATAGTTGTCAGGGCTTTGAGGTTTGTATTGGAGACATTGATGCCATGTTTTTTTTTGGGTGAAAATAGACAAAGAGAGAAAAGATTTAAATGATAGTATTATATGTTTCTTGTTTGACAAGATTATGTGTTGCTTGAAGATATGAGATCAATGAAAGTTTGTTGAAGGTGATGATACCTTGGTTCTTGGAAATTAATTACTGACAAAGAGTATTGAATGACAGTCTATACAAAGATATTCTATACAAAAAATATTCTTGAGATGTGTTCATTGTTGCACAATATTGTGTGATTTGAGTGTGATTTCAGGTGGTTTGTATTTCAATTAAAGAGAGGACAGTGTGCGTGTGTGTGTGCTAAGAAGTAAGATTGACATCTAAATTTGTCTATGTAACAAAAATTTATTTGTTCTTTTGTGTCAACCATCACTCTACTTTAGGAAGGTTATAGTCAAAGTTTTGATTTGAAGAAAAGTACAATAACAGAGCTATGATAAGGATGAATTATAGAGATGGTGTTTATTGAATTGATGTAGAGATAGAGCGGTGAATTTTTTGATAACATAGCAACCCTCTGATTTTTGCTTATTTCTTCTGAAACGTTGATTTGCCACTGAGGCATGTTGGTTTGCCAGTGAGGAATCTTGATTTTCCAATGAGGCATGGTAAGTTGCAAATGATGCAGGTTATTTAGCCAGTGAGGCATGATGTTTTTCTAGTGAGGAATGTTGTTTATCCAGTGAGGCTTTTCCAGTGAGGCATGGAGTGTAGCCAGTGAGGCTTTGCTAGTGAGGCATAGTATGCAACTAGTAAGGTTTTGGCCAATGAGGCTTAATGAAACTTATTTTTATAGATTTTCACCCTTTTAGGGTTTTCCACTCATAAAAATTGTGTTATGTATCCTCTTGGTGGTTTTTCATGTTGTGCTTGATTGGTCATCTTTGTTCGAGTATTATGTTCTGATTTTCATATCATTGTGACTACCTTAACATTCATTACCTATAATGTTTAAAGTGTTTTCAGTGGGTCTTTTTGCATAATACAAGCGAGTTAAGTTTTGAAATTTTATTTCTCATTAGACCACTGATTCACCCCCCTCTCATTGGTCCTATACTCCAACAGTTTGTTGGACAATTTGAAATAGATAATTTTTTTCTAGTTGAAAGAGGAACACACAATGGTCTACAATACTGCATATCAAACCTCTATACAATTGAATTGAAATACTTAATTTGGACAAGCCAGAACTTTCTATTCATTCTATATCTTCTAATTTATATACCAAGAATATGTCTAGCTAAAACAAGGTCTTTCATTTCAAATTTAGCAGCAAGTTGAGATTTCAACTTTGAAATCATACCTTTCCCTTTACCAATAAATGACATATCATCAATATATAATGCAATAAACAAGAAACAATCACCATTAGTTTTATAAAAAACACAATGATCTAATTTAGAACAATAAAATCCCAAACTCAACACATATGTATCAAATTTTCGGTACCACATCCTAGGACTCAGTTTTAGGCCATACAAAGATTTTTTGAATTTGCAAACCAATTTACTTTTACCTTTCACCATGTAGTGCTATGTCCGTTTCATATAAATATCCCCCTCCAAGTCACCATGAAGGAAAGTAGTTTTCAAATCCATTTTCTCAACCTCTAAATCATAAGCAGTAGCAATAGAAAGAAAAAATATAATGGATTTCATTTTTACAACAAGAGAAAAAATCTCACCATAATCAACACCCTCAACTTGAGAGTAACCTTTTGCAACCAAATTTTCTTTATAGTTCTCAATACCTCCACCTGAACCAATTTTTTTCTTGAACACCCATTTACAACCAACAGGTTTTCATCCTTCAGGCAATGGTACAAGATCTAATGTATCATTCTTTTTCAAAATTGTCATTTCTTCATCCATAACAATCTTCTAGGATTCAACGTCATTCATACATAATGCCTCTTCTACTGATCTGGGTTCATCCATGTTAGTATTCAAAGCAAAAATACATCTCCAATCATCAGGCAAATACCTTTCAAGTGCTTGTCTATGCCTTGTATGTACCTAAATTTTTTTTGAGTTGGAGGTTCTTCCTCCTCTTCTAAAGATTCAAATTTAGATGAGCTCTCCTCAACTTCTTGTCTATCCATGGGCCTCGATTCAACTTTCTCAGGTGTAGAAGGAAATTGAATCACATATTCCTATTTCCTTTGTTATGGGTGCATTGTAACAGAAGAAGTCTTAGTTTATCTAAAAATAACACTTCTTCTATATATTAACTTTTGTGCAACAGGATCCCAAAGCTTGTATCCTTTCACACCATAATTGGATCTGATAAAGATAATTCTTAAATGACTGAAAACTTCAGATTTACTCTTTAGAAAATATACCCATGTTCTACTATAATCATCAATAAATGAAACATAATAGGAGAGATGTCTTAGTTAACACCCCCCATTGAATTACCACTCACTCCATGCTCACTCCACCTCCCAAAAAAAATTCACTTTGGTCCATTAAAAAAAATTATTTAATCAAATAAAAAATTGCAAAAACACCAATGATTGCTCATAACACAATGTGTAACCGACCAATGTAGATAGTCAACTACACATACATTTGTATTTATAATTCAAGTCAACTTGTATAGAAAAAGACTCATTTACAATTAGTTTAAAACTTTTATTGTTACAAATATCCCCACTTGCAAAAGGTGCCACCCTCATTACATATTATTTTAATAAATACTCATGCACACTTAATGGTACTTTACATGACATAATCACAATCTCCTATCAACTCAATGGGATTTGAAATGTGTAGTCTTCCACACTCTCCCTGACAGCTACATGTATTAACTTAATTTCCTGTAGATACCTGCACAATTAAATATTGGTGTAAGGCTTTCCAAATAAACATCAAATCCAAATATAATGCAGAATTCAGTCACATCATCTTTAAAAATCTACACAACTGGTAGCTACAAATTCAAATGTTCAAACAAATTCAAATTTGAAACACAACAACCAAATTGAATGCATTCAATTGTTAGATTCAAATTCCTAAATAAGAGGGGGAAAGTAGCCAACAACATTCATAATTGCTATTTGTGAAGAATTATTCTCTGCAAAATTCAGAGCATCGACAAGCATCCTCTGCACATTCCTCTAATATCCCAAGTTTTAGGTTGGTGTTTTGTACATTCTACTTATAGTTATTTTGATGAGCTATGGTTTTAACATTTATATTTATGCAATGTCTTTTTACTTTACTTTATAAGTAAATGAAGGTCTTTTTTGGTGACGGGTTTTTCTTTACAATCCCCATTTACAAATTAAATAATTTGTGTTCATTTACTATTTTTGGTCATTTCTCAGGGTTTATATTTGTCATTTATTTCATAAAAGGCTCCTTTATATTCTGTGTATCATGTTCTTTCTGCAAATCAATAAAGGCATGTTGAATCATCTGTTAGACTCATTTATATTAAAAATAAGTGTACACATCAGCTTGCATTTTCACTATTTATGTATATACGTGTATATATGGTGTGTCTATATATATATAAAGTGTTTGTTCATTTATTATTTTTGTTTATTTCTCAAGGTTTATATTTGTCATTTATATTATTTGTCTCTTGTTCATTCAACAAATCAATATAAGCATGTTTAATCATTCATTAGACTCCTTTATATTCAATATAACTATACACATCAGCTAGCATTTTCATTACATATGTATATATATTTGTCTATATACATATATATATGTCTGTATATATTTATATTATTATATGTGTATTATGTATTTAAAAACATATACACATATATATATATATACATATACATACATACAAATACATACATATATATATGTATATACATACACACATATATATGTATATAACTCTATTTTCATTTTACCTCTGTTTAAATACGTATCATTTGTCTATCCAATACCAAAAACTAGCATTTGTTTACTGTAAAATGTGTTACTATTTTTCTACTTTCCATTGCACATACAACAAGCCACCATACATATATTTGTCATTAATTTCATAAAGGATCCTTTATATTCCGAGTCTCTTGTTCATTCGACAAATCGATATATATGTGTGTATCCTTTGCCTATCCTTTCAAAATGCAAACAATGGTACTGGTTAATCATTTTCTTCTGCATCTTTCAAGACCTATGAAAGGTTTATTTATTGATTGAAAAATTATTATTTCTTGTTTATGAAAAATATCATTCCTCTTCAATGCCCTTGCACCATGTGCTGTTTGATTTTGTCGAGTCATGGTGGTGGTTTTTTCCCACAAGTTTTTTTGGAGTTAAATGAATATTCCTTGCTCTCCATTTATTATATGCCATATATGTGAAAACCCTTGCTTGTTTTTTTTCCAAATACATGTGCTTAAGGAATTAATCTCACGAAACCCTTGCCTGGAATATTCAACATCTATCTGAAAAACACACTTTTGTATTCCTATGACTAAGGAATTATCATTTTGAAACACTTGGTTACTTTTTTGTGCACATTTTTGAAAATTCAAGTCTGTAATTGATCTACCTTTGTTGAAACTTATATCCCCTCACTGTTGAATACAACACAACTTCTTTCATTTACCGTAAAATGTGTTATTAATTATTGTTAAATGTTTTACTTGTGTTGAAATCTCAATACTTTGTATCATATATTCTTTACTTCACAACTTATGTTTTCATTGCAGTCTTATATGTTCATGGATACATATGTGTGTATACATATAATTACACAGATATATATATACATTTATAAATTTTTGTATATATATTGATATGTTTACATACATATATCTACGTATATATAGATATATATGTATATGTACAGATATATGTATACATGTAACCGTGTAATTATATGTATACACAGATACATGTATATATATATATATATATATATATATATATATATATCTATACAAATACATATACATACATTTATATCTATGTATATATATGTAAACCCAATAAAATGATGGAAAAGAATGGGATACCCAATAAAAAAACATTAGTCATATGCAATAATCAAACCTGAAATGAAGTTGAATTGGGGTGTAATGGTTTTGGTGTCCAGTGCTAATGTTTGGCGATTAATGTGTATGTGTGATTTTTAATGGCCGCCAAAATAATTTTATAAAGTGCTAACATGAATTAGACCCATTGAATTTTGAGTGGATTTCGAATGATAAAATAGTTATAATTGAATGTTAATAGTGACACAATTAGGGCCCTTTTATGTTTTGCAATTATATTTGTGTAACTACATATACATAAAAATATATATGTATATGTGCATATACATCTAATTACACAGATAAATGTGTACATTTATAAATTTTTGTACATATATATTAATAGGTATACATACATATATCTACATATATATATATATATATATGTATGTATACATGTAACTGTGTAATTATATGTATACAGATACATGTATATACATATCTATACAAATACATATACATGCATCTATATGTATGTATATATATGTAAACCCTCTATGGTTTGTTGTTGTATTCTCTCCACGGTGTGAGGTAACGACAAACATCATTCTCCTTTCAGAATCCAAACAATGGTACTCCTAGGTTTGTTGGTTGTTTCAATAATGATTACTACTTCTTTTTACCGCTTTCAACATTGTTTATCTAACATTTTATGGCTTACAATGTACAAGATTAGTGATAATCATGGCACTAGGGCAGAAGAAGAAAAAATCAAGTGGGAGGCGCTTAATTAGAGTACCTCGTGGAGTGAGGTTCAATGATCCAGATGTTATTGATGAAGAGCCAACATTCAACATCAACAAGGATGTTGTTTCTGGAAATGTAGACTAGAAAAATGAAAATGATGGTTTTGAACCCGTTGTTCATAATATTGAGGTAGAAATGAAACCGCCTATGCATGTTCAAGAGCCACCTGTTGACCATGTGACAACCCCAGATCTTTCCATAGAAAATTGGATTGTGCATCACATGGAAAAAACAATTGCAGATGTTGAGGACAATCAAATGTGAATCAGAGGTTCAATGATCAAATGGGGAATCCCGCCTAGTAGTTTAAGGGCATGACTCAATGGTGTGACATCCACAAAAAGGAGGGGCCACAAACAATACTATCTGATGAAGAAGAAGTTGAAATAGTGTAGTGGTATAAAGACATGACTAATATTGGCCATGGCCTTCAAGTCTCACAACAAGTCAATAGTGGCTCAAATGGTTGGATCAAGGCCTAACCCATTCACAAATGGGATAACAAGGAGGTCATGGTGGGTTGGCTTTCCAAAAAAGGCATTCCAATTCGACAATTCAAACATCAGAAGGAGTGGACATAGATCGAGCTATAATGCTACGCCCCAAAATAGTTTCTTCCTTCTTTGACAACTTGGAGGAGTTGTACAACAAACACAATTATGGACCCAACAAAATATGGAACTGTGATGAAACAGATGTGCAGGCTGACAAAAATTATGCAATGAGAGTTATTGCAAAGACGAAGACCAAATGTGTTCCACAATTAATCTCTAAAAGAAGAGAATGGATCATTGTTCTAGCTTGTGTTAGTGCAACAGGTCAAGCTATATTTGGTTACTATTTGTTCAAGTTCAAAAGGCACATTAAAAACTATATTATTAACTATGAGCCAAGTGCATGCATGGCAATCCAAGAGCATGCTTGGATGACCAAATAATTATTTGTGGAATGGTTAAAACACTTTGCAAGACATGTCCCAGGAGGGGTGTCACCAAAAAATAGACAACTTCTCATCTTTGAAGGTTATGATAGCCATGTGGCATTTGAAATGATCGAAGAAGCAAATAGTATGGGAATAGACTTGCTCACACTTCTAACACATTGCAGCCACAAATTGCAACCCCTTGATGTCAATGTATTCTCACCATTCAAAAACTACTTCAAATAGCATAGGAGTATATGGCTCTCTGCACATCCTCAACTTGACATTAGAAGGGAAGAGTTGGAAACACTTGCCAACAAAGCTTTTGCACAAACTTTGACTCCTAGTAATATTGCAAGCAGTTTTAGAAGAATGAGAATTTGGCCGTTAGATCGAAATACACTTGAATTGGATATGGGGCCAAGCTAAGTTTTCATGGTTGAAGATGAAGGAACCACATTGGGAGGAGAAACAAAGGGTGAGACAATTAAGGATGAGGCACAGTTCATGGCAGTGAAGACTTGTTTGAGGATAGCAGGTTAGAATGAGGAACAAAATGGACAGTTTGTGGAAACCTTTACTGCAAGCAATCCCCCAATTCCAACAAACGAAGAAGAAAGATATTGCACATAAAATATTGAGGCAACAAAAATTGAAGAACCTGTAGTTGAAACATGTAACCAAACAACACAAAATGAAGAGAGTCTCAATTTTCCATCTGAATTTCAAGATTCAACTTGAAACCTAGGGGTGCATCTAAATTTCAGTCAAGGGGATGAAGGATTGTCCATGCCATCACCACCACATGTTGATCCTAAAGAGGTCATCCATTACTTCACGACTGAGAGAAATTGGGATGCAAATGATGAAGCAGATGGAGTGGAAGGTAATGAGTCAAGCGACAAAGAAGCTGACTATGTGCCATGCACACAAGTCGGTGACCAACAACCAACAGGCAAGAGAAGCATTTTTTTGAAACTCCCAACATAAAGGGTGCACCAATCATCAAATAGAGGTCGCAATGGGGTGCTATGCCTAAGTAGGCAATCTCAAATTTTGACATCAGATGATTTTTCAATTTGTTGAATGAACAAGAGACATATAAATGAAGAAACCAAGAATTGCAACAAAGGAAAAGTGAGCAAATGGCAAGAAAGAAGGCATAAAGAGAAGAAAACTTGGCATAGAGGGAGGCAAAGAGATTGGAGTGTGCTGCAAAAAAACAAAAAATTGCAGAGGAGAAGCTCAGGCAGCAACAACAAAAGGAGTTTGGAAGGGAGCAAACAAAGATTGCTCGGCAGTTGAAGGAAACCCAAAAGCAGGCATAAAGAGCAGAAAGAAAGAAAAGTAAAAGTACTCCTACAACTCCTCTTCCAACTCAACATCCAGTTTTAAGGGAAATGATTAAAATTTTGTTTCTAGCCTTTGCTACTCTTAGCAGCCTACGAAATAGGTCTTCTAAAGGCTGCTCTCAATAGTTACAGCTCAATCTAAAGACAAATCAGGCATTGCTCAATCCAGAGACAAATCAGGCATTGCTTACTTGTATAGCAAGTGCCATGCAAAAAAATCCGCAGTCCTTAACATCTTCTCCAATTGATGCGGAGTCAGTTGGCACCCAATGACACACCACTTCTTTATCAGATCTATGGATGTTTGATTAGGATTTTTTTTTGCGAACTTTTTGACTTCGATGCTTGCTAGTGCTTTTTTCGTAAAATTGAATGCTAGTTTGTTGTATTGGATAGCCAAAGGATACTAGTGTCTTTTTGTGAACTTTTGACTTCGATGTGTGCCAATGAATTTTTTGTAAAACCAAAGACTCCTTGTCTTCTTTAGAACTTTGTCTTAATCATGTTTATGTTGTAATAAATTTGATTTCAGCCTAGGCATGTTTTGAGAGTTGTCCAAGTTAAGGATTTATGCTTTTTACAACAAAAAAAAATAGCAGATCTATTATAGGAACATTGAGAGATTTTTACAAATGCTGCAACATGAAGCTTTTTGTGATTCCAAATCGGTTTTGTGTTGGTTGTATTCATCTAACTATCACTTTTTTGGATATGTGTTTGTTGTATTCATCTAACTAACATTGTTGAAAATTTAAATGTAAATTAAGAAATTAATGTAATTGAAATTTAGAAAATTGTGTGTATATATATATATATGTATACACAACTATGTATATGCATACATATACATATATATATGTATGTATACACAACTATATATATACATTTATATATATAGTGCAACTATGTATATGCATACATATATATATATAGTGCAACTATGTATATGCATGCATACATACATATATATATATATATATATACATGTATATAGATAGTGCAACTATATATACATAGTTGCACTATATATATACATGTATATATATAGTGCAACTCTATATACATAGTTGCACTATATATACATGTATATATATAGTGCAACTATGTATATGTATACATACATACATACATATATATATATATATACATATATACATCTATATGCAGCATATCCATAAATGAATGTATTTGAAATTGTAAATTTTTCAACACCTACACTTGGAAATCAATCTAATTGTAAATTGTAAGTGTAAGTTTACAATGAATACGAAAAATGAACATTATAAATGAACACAATGTCTACCGGGTCACAACCAAAGTAAAGTCTTGAAAGACTTTACTTGAATTGTCATCTTGCAATTTGACATGCTCTTTACAAGCTCCTTAGTTATGTGTATATATATATATATATATATATGTATACACAACTATGCATATGCATACATATATATATAACTATACATCTATATGCAACATATCCATAAATTAATGTATTTGAAATTGTAAATTTTTCAACACCTACACTTGAAAATCAATCTAATTGTAAATTGTAAGTGTAATTTTATAATGAATAAGAAAAATGAACATTATAAATGAACACAATGTCTACCGGGTCACAACTAAAGTAAATTTTTGAAAGACTTTACCTGAATTGTCATCTTGTAATTTGACATGCTCTTTACAACCTCCTAGCCATTTGACATGCCTGCCACAACAAACAAATGTAATAGAACAAACATAAATGCACAATAGTTAATGAAATAAATAAAAGGACATATTAGTTATTGAACAATAAAGAACAATAATTGAAACTTAGAGCCATATCAACAAAAAAATCCTTAATTATGTGGTGTGTTGACAAACACATTTACTGAATTTCCCACCATGAACATTGTTGCACCACCTCTCTTTGTTCTCCCGTGCCTACAAGAAAATATTTGCAACCACGGGTAGTAACAACCGAGGGTAGTAATGAACAAACACCATATGACCTTTACAGTAATGCATGTACAACAACACATAATTAAACAAGTTCAACATCTTAAAAGTTCCATATGGAAAACATAAATATATGTAAAAACATATAAATATAAATAGAACTGTATACCAAGATATATTCAAGTTATATTCATTGTTTCTCATCACCCTTGAATATATGAGGAATGTGCAAAGGATGCCAATCAATGCTCTGTAGTATGGAGAGGATATTAGTAGAGGAGAATAATTGTGAATGTTGCTAGTTACTATCCCTCTTATTTAGTAATTCGAATTTGACAATTGAATGCATTCAATTTGGTTGTTGTGTTTCAAATTTGAATTTATAGTTGCTAGTTATGTAGGTTTTTAAAGATGATATGACTAAATTCTGCATTATATTTGGATTCGATGTTTATTTGGGGAGCCTTATATGTCAATGATATTTTGCATGTTTGTATGCATGCATACAGTCATAGAAACATAAGCATACATGCATACATTCATAGAAACATAAGCATACATGCATGTATTCATATAAACATATACAAACATATAGATTGCAGAAAATCATTGATATACATTGCAAAACATAAAAGGGCCCTAATTGTGTCACTATTAACATGCAATTATAACTATTTTATCATTCAAATTCGCTCAAAAGTTAATTGGTCTAATTCATGTTAGCACCTTATAAAACTATTTTGGCGCCCATTAAAAATCACACCTACACATTAATCGCTTAGCACCGGATACTAAAACCATTACACCCCAATTAAACTTCATTTCAGATCCGATTATTGCATATGACTAATATATTTTTATTGGATATCCCATTCTTTTTCATTATTTTACCACATATTGGTTGCAAAGTTCTCACAGTGATGGAAGGTGTATATACATACACACACACATATATACACATACATATATACATACATATATATATACATACATACATACATACATATATATATACATACATACATATATATGTACATACACACACACATATATATACATACATACACACATATATATGTATATATGTATGTGTATACATACATACATACATACATATACATACATATATGTATGCATGTATGTATATGTATGTATATGTATGTATGTATACACACACACACACACACATATATATATACAAACACACATGTGTATACATACATATATAATTTAATTGCATTATAAAGCACACTTACACTTTTATGACATGTAATAAGAATCAAGAGTACCATTGTTTGAATTTTGAAAGGAGAATGATGTTTGTCGTTACTTCACATCACGGAGAGCAGACAATAGCAAACCGTCAAGGGTTTACATATATATATGTACATATAGATGTATGTATATGTATTTGTATAAACATATGTATACATGTATCTGTGTATACATATAATTACACAGTTACATGTATACATATACATATATATCTATAGATATATAGATATATGGTGCATACATATCAATGTATATGTACATAAATTTATAAATGTATACATATATCTATGTAATTATATGTATACACACATATGTATCTGTGAACATATAAGACTACAACGAAAACATAAGTTGTGGAGTAAAGAATATATGATACAAAGTATTGAGATTTCAACACAAGTAAAACATTTAACAATAATTAATAACACATTTTACAGTAAATGAAAGAAGTGTTGTATTCAATAGCAATAGGATAGAAATATTCAAGCCTACTTCGAATCCATTCGTAGTAGTAGGTGAAACATTTAAGTCACAAAAGAAAAAAGATGATAAGCCTTTCTTGTTCTTGAAAGTCTAATAAAATACATCTTATATTGTTGTCTTTCTTGTATTCAGCTAGTAAATGAACACACAACTTATTGAGTTTGTAAATGAATGTGTACAATTTTATATCTATATATATATGCTACAAATTATTGTGATATATACACAAGTAAAACATTTAACAATAATTACTAAAACATTTTTCAGTAAATGAATGTTAGTCTGTTGTATTGGACAACCAAAGGATACTCTCACACACACACACACACATAATAAAAATGCAAGCTGAAGTGTACAATTATTTTGAATATAAAAGAGTCTAACGGATGATTTTACAAGTTTATATCAATTTGTTGAATGAACAAGAGACACAAAATATAATGAAACATTTTATGAAATAAATAAATAAAAATCTTGAGAAATAACTGAAAATAAAAATGTTTTCTACTGTTTTCAGTTGGCATATATAAACACACAACTTATTGAATTTGTAAATGAATGTGCACAATGTTATAATATATAATGTGCACAATGTTATAATATATAAATATATATATTATAACATTGTGCACATTCATTTACAAATTCAATAAGTTGTGTGTTTATACATGCCAACTGAAAACAATAGAAAACATTTTCATTTTCAATTATTTCTCAGGATTTATATTTGTCGTTTATGACATTATACACATTCATTTACAAATTCAATAAGTTGTGTGTTTATAATATATATACATTGTACACATTCATTTAGAAATTCAATAAGCTATGTGTTTATAATATATATATATATATGTGTGTGTGTGTGTGTGTGTGTGCGCATGTATACATATATATGTATACATACACATATATATGTATATATATAACATTGTACACATTCATTTATAAATTCAATAAACTGTGTGTTTATAATATATATATAACATTGTACACATTCATTTACAAATTCAATAAGCTGCATGTTTATATATACATACATACATATACACACACATATGTATATATGTATATATACTATACATATATATACATATACAGACACATATGTACAAAATATATATAAACACATACAGACACATGTATACATACATGTATATATGAGTGTGTTTGTGTGTGTATATGTATATACATAGACAAACACACTCATATACATATATAATAAAAATGCAAGTTGAAAGATAACCAAAAATAGTAAATGAACACACATATTATTGAATTTGTGAATGGGGTTTGTAAGGAAAAACCTATCACCAAAAAAGACCTTCATTTACTTATAAAGTAAAGTAAAAAGATAGTGCATAAATATAAATGTTAAATGCACAACTCATGAAAAATAACTATAAGTAGAATGTACAAAGCACGGTTATAGAAAACGTAAGCTACGAAGTAAAGAATATGTGATACAAAGTATTGAGATTTCAACAAAGGTAAAAAATTTAAAATAATTAATAACATATTTTACAATAAATGAAAGAAGTTGTGTTGTATTCAACAACGATAAGATAGAAATTTCAATAGAGGTAGATCAATTATAGACTTGGGTTTTCAGAAATGTGCACAAAAAGTAACCAAGGGTTTCATAATAATAATTCCTTAGTCACATGAATATAAAAATGTGTTTTCAAATAGATGCCAAATATTCCAGGCAAGGGTTTCATGAGATTAATTCCTTAAACACACGTATTTTAAAAAAACCAAGCAAGGGTTTTCACATATATGGCATATAATAAATGGGCTTGTCGATTTATGCCCATATTGACATGGGTTTTTAATAAAAAAGTCAAAGCAAACCAAAAAATCATTTTATGCAGACATGTGGTCAAACCCACAAAATACCTCATCATTTCAGGAGACAAAATCATGAAACATTCGAGTTTACCAAGCCGTGAGCACGCGCTAAAATGGGGAGAGCAAATAATCATTTAACCCCAAAAAAACCCGTGGGGAAAAAACCACCACCATGACTCGACAAAATCAAACAACATATGGCGAAAAGGTGTTGAAGAGGAATGATTTATTTCATAAACAAACAGTAATAATTTTTCAATCATCGAATAAACCCTTCACGGGTCATGAAAGATGTTGAAGAAAATGATTAACCAGTACCATTGTTTGCATATTGAAAGGAGGATGATGTTTGTTGTTACCTCAAACCGTGGAGGGTAGCAGGAGCCATGAAGAGCCGACGACGCGTTGGAGAAGCTTCCATTGCAGAGAACCTTCCAAACCTTCTAGTCAACACATGGTAAAATGATGGAAAAGAATGGGATACCCCAAAAAAAACATTAGTCATATGCATTAATCGGACCCAAAATGAAGTTTAATTGGGGTGTAATGTGTTTGGTGTCTAGTGCTAATGTTTGGCGATTAATGTGTAGGAGTGATTTTTAATGGGTGCCAACATAATTTTATAAGGTGCTAATGTGAATTAGACCCATTGAATTTTGAGCAAATTTGAATCATAAAATAGTTATAATTAAATGTTAATAGTGACACATATATGTTTTTTTTTAAAAACATTTGGTGGCTATAGCGAACAACAATCGAGAAGTTAGGTGGCGATGAGCGAATGGAAACTCTAAAGGGTGATTTTTGACCCCTACGTGCATATTGAACACTCCCATATTTGACCAAATTTCCCACAAGCCAAAACAATAGTTATAAGCACTTAACTCATGAGCAAAAAAACCCAAATTTTTTTGTCGACTCGATGTATGGTTTGAATTCTACGATTGCACGAAGTTAGCCCTGGCAGATACTAGGACATCTCCCTTATGTGGATTTTCTAGTTGAAGGAACATCTACAAGACTAAACACATTAGAATGAATAAGATCCAATACACAACAAAATTTATGAAAACTTAAGTAAAACTAAATGTGGTTTTGTATAATTTCATAAATGCAATGGTCACATAAATCAAATTTAGGATTACAATCAAACAACCCTTCTATAAGGTTTTTATTTTTCAAGGTCCTTAAACCCTTTTCTCCAATGTGGCTAAGTCTCTGGTACCATAACATAGCTTTCTTTGTAGGTAAATTTGATTCATAAGAAAGAGCACCCTTGGGTACCCAAAAGCCATGACCATCTTCTGAAGATGAAACTGTCATCCTTTCCGAATACTTATTTTCATAGAAGTACTATTACACTCAACAGTGCATGCATCAAGCTTATACAATGTGTCATATCTGACACCTCTAGCAATCACCATAACACTTCTAACCATCTTGCATCTTGCATCAAAAAATACTATCTACACACATGCATCTATTAGTTTAATCACAAATAACAAATTTTGTGCTAATCCATGAATATGCAACACATTATTAATCCTTTTTATTCTACCATCAAGAAACCTAATTCCAACTTTACCACAACTAAAAATAGTTAAATAATAATCATCACCCAAGTACACCTTACCTCCATCATATTCTTCATATTCATAAAACCAATCTCTATTAAAGGTCATATGGAAAGATGCACCAAAGTCAATTAACCATGCATCATTACCTACATGAATTTCCAAAGCAACAATGAATGCATCACCATCTTCCTTATTAGATTTAGAATCAGGATCAATCTCTTCCTTTTGTTCTTATTTTTCTCTTTGTAGTACTTACGAATATGTCGAGGCTTACCATAGTTCCAAAAAGTAACTTTGGACTTTCTAGAAGATTTGGATATCCCCTTGGACTTGAATTTATCATGCTTCTAATTATTCTTTCCTTTTTCTGTAGGTCTTCCATGAACATTTAGGGCCTCCTTGGAACTGATGGATACCTTCCTCCTCATCTCTTTAGAAAGAAAATAACCCTCCACATATTTAGTCTTCCATATAGCAGAAGTACTTCCAATAGCCGTAACAAGAGAATCCCACAAATCAGGCAAAGAACAAAGAAAGATTTGACATTTCTCTTCCTCATCCATTTTGATACCAACTAATGCCAATTGAGCCACCAACATATTGAATGCTTGCAGGTGGTCTGTAATTCATCCACCCTCTTCCATTCTCAAGGAATACAATTTCTTCCCCAAGAAAATATTGTTCACTAAATATTTAGCTTGATACATCTCACCAAGCTTCTTCCATAGTTTTTGTGTAAAGGTCTCTTCATGGACATTGATTAAAGGAAAGTATGCCAAGCACAATTTGATTAGACCCTGGGATTTACAATCCATAACATCATATTGAGTAGCCAAAGTAGGATTTGTAAGCCTTGAAACATTCTCATCAATAACATCCCACATATCTCAATCTATCAACAAATCCTCCATATCCAACTTCCACATTTCAAAACTATTTTTAGAAAATTTATCCACCTCTATTCTCCCTAATGAACTTGCCAAATTTGAAAATTCCTACAACAAGATCAAAAAGTATCTTCTGCACAAGCTCCCACTCAAATCTGGATTAGTTCATAAAACCCAACAACCCAGAACTAAAATCATTTCATCAAGCATAGATGTACTCTTCTTGAATTTATCTTCATGACTCTTTTTTTTTTTTTCAAGATTTGATCTCAAATTCACAACTTCTTCTTCAAGTTTTGAGCACTCTTTAGATTTTCTTTCTACCTTAGCATTCAGGCATTATTCAACTCTTTTTCCTTCTTCAACTTGCACTTTTAGACTGGTAATTGTTTCATTTTCTTGCTTCATCTACTCATTAGCCTCCTTATGTCTTTATCTGAATTTCTTGATTTTCTCTCTCAACTTTCTAATGCATTCATCTACTTCTTTAATATTTTCTTTCAGATCTCTATTTTCACCTTCGGTCCTTTCCAAATCTTCAAGGGTAATTATGAGTTCTCCATTCATATCAACCATGCAATCTTCTTCTGTGAATCCAATAAGAGGAATTTATTTCAAAGGAGTAGGATATCTTCTAAGAGCCATGTGTTCAACCTCCAAGATCTTCCCCAAGTGGTTAAGCTTCTTCCAAGGAACCAAGCTCTGATACCAATTATTGAACACCTAAAATACTGAGAGGGGGGTGAATCAATATTATCTGCAACCACTTAAGCATTTAGACATTCATTCCACATAGCATATTCAATTTTTAGTAAGAAAAAGAAAGCATGAAAGTAGTAATAAAAACACACAACACATGAACACCAGATTTTTACATGAAAAACCCAAAAAGGGAAAACCACAATGAAGATTAGCTCACAATATATTATAACCAATTACAACATATTACAAAAATACTCACTACAGGTGGAATCATTGTCCTAGTGGACTCACTACCCACAAAATGAAGAAAAGATAGAAGAGATGGGTGACACACAACCAATATTTGAACTGTTACAATTACATCTACAATATGCATGAATTAAAGTTCCACTGAAGCTCAATATATAGAGTTTACACACTTCATATTTATTTTCTCTAACACTCTTCTCTGCTCTGCACTCACATCACACTTGCACAATTCACATCAACAACACTTGTATATTTGCTATATTCTACATTTATTCACCACAACACTGAAACAAACTTACATATATACCCATTACATTCACAAAACCTTGCAACATTAATTAGGTCGGCCTAATTAGATGTATCATGCAAAATAATAAATTTTCAGCCCAAAACATACTTCACACCACCATCAAAACTTATAACGGACCAAAATAGGTCGCCATTGACCTATAATAGCTCGCATATAATGCATCAACACTCATTTAAACTCCGCATACCCTTAAATGTATTAGGTCGACACCATTGGAGACCTAACATCAAAATTCACCAATAGATCATCCTCAAATTGATGTGCAGACCTCCAAAATTTACACAAAATGGAACTTGGATGTTACTAACACTTGTAAACACCTCCACAAATCCGTAAGACTATATATTCTTCTACGGTGAAGTGCAGACTGATCAAAACAATACTCTATACTTGCAAACACTTTTACTGACAGACCTGATATTTTGTTACTTATATCTTCGACACTAGAGGGAAAAAATGCATGAAAATTTGGATGTAGACTCCTTTGACATCCAAAATAATTACCTTAGAACCATAGAGCAAAATTCTTCAAGCTAGACCAATGCGGACCAAAAACTGGATATCCTATATATTGAAACTTTGTATTTTGACACAACCAATTCTTCAACTTACTGTCTACACCAGACCAAAATTTATTGCATAAATGCACTGAATTATCATTTTAATAAATACTTATGTTTCACCAATTGATCTTCACACCAATCTTCATATCAAACCACAATGTTGAAATCAATGACAACACTGTATCTGCATACTATACATTCATGCTCATGTTTCCAACAAGTATATCAATGACAAACTTCCAACACCACTCAACATACTCCTAGCCTTTTCCATCAATGTCCTATTCATTCTTTTTGAAACTTCATTATTTTGTGGAGAATATAGAGTTATATTTTATCTATGAATATCTTTATAGAATCTATAAAAATCATTAGAGCAAAATTTACTTCCATTATCAGTCCTCAAACATTTTATTTTCTTTTCAATTTGTAACTCAACCTTTTCTTTAAAATCTTTAAAACAACTAAAAACTTTAGGTTTACTCTTTAGAAAATATACCCATGTCATTCTACTATAATCATCAATAAATGAAACATAGTATGTGGATTTTTCAATTGAACATCTAGAGGACCAAACACATCAAAATGAATAAAATCCAATACACCACAAGATTTATGAGAACTTGAGTAAAATTGAACGTAGTTTTGTTTTCCATAATTGCAATGCTCACAAAAATCAAATTCAAGATTACAATCAAAACACCCTTCAACACAATTTTTATTTTTCAAGGCCCTTAGACCCTTTTCTCCAATGTGACCAAGTATTTGGTGCCATAACAGTTTTCTCTATAGAAAATTTTGATTAAAAAGAAAGAGTACCCTTGGGTAATTAGAAGCCATGACCACCTACTAAAGATGAAACCCTCACCTCTTCCACAAACTTACTTTTCATAAAAGTACTATTACACTTGATAGTGCATACATCAAGATTATACAATATTCCATATCTGACACCTCTTGCAATCACCATAACACCTCTAACCATCTTGCATCTTGCATTAGAAAATACTATTTGCACACCTGTATCTATTAGTTTGCTCGCAGATAATAAATTATGTGCTAATCCAAGGATATGCAACACACTATTAAACCTTTTATTTTTACCATCGAGAAACCTAATTCTTACTTCACTAGGGCCAATAATATTTAAATAAGAATCATCACCCAAGTACATCTTACCTCCATCAAATTTTTCATATTCAAAACACTGATCTCTATTAAAGGCCATATGGAAAGATGCACCTAAGTCAATTAACCATGCATCATTACCTACATGAGTCGCCAAAGTAGGAATGAATGCATCACCATATTTCTTCTCATATTCAAAATGAGAATCAAATCTCTTTTTTTTCTTTGCAGTCCTTGTGAATGTAACTAGGCCCATCGCAGTTCCAACAAATAACTTTGGAATTCCAGGAGAATTGGATCTCCCTTGGAGTTGGATTTATCACGCTTATCATTATTCTTTCCTTTTTCCTTCGGTCTTCCATGAACATTTTTGGCCTCCTTGGAATTGATGGATACCTTCATCCTCATCTCTTTAGAAATCAAAGAACCCACCACATCTATAGTATTCAATATAACATAAGTACTCCCAATAGCCATAATAAGGGAATCCCATGAATCAGGCAAAGAACAAAGCAAGATCTGACATTTCTCTTCCTCATCCATTTTGACACCAACTGATGCCAATTAAATCACCAACATATTGAATGCTTCTAGGTGGTTTGTAATTCTTCCACCCTCTTCCATTCTCAAGGAATACAATTTCTTCGTCAAGAAAATATTATTCACTAAAGATTTGGCTTGATACATCTCACCAAGCATCTTCCATAGTTTTTGTGTAGAGGTCTCTTCATGGACATTGATTAAAATAGAGTCTTCCAAGCACAATATGATTAGACCCTTGGATTTATATTCAAAAAAATATTGGGGGATAATATACATTTAAATATTCATAGCTTCTAGATTTCATAAATACCAATTTTTTTTAGAATTTTCATAAGTAATCTCCATTTTTCATATGATTTACTAATTTCTACATTGATTATCATGGTTTTTAAATTTAACTTAAAATATAATGGATAATTTCATGAATTGTGATTATACATTCCGAGATTTTCTTATTAGGTTGAAGGTACTTTTTTCTTGAGAAAGGAGGGAGGGAAGTACCACTTTGAGATTATTGTCCCTTAGTTTTGAGAGGATTTTCTATAGTTCATTAGATAGAGATATTGGTATAAAATTTGTAAAATACATAGAGGAATAAATTTAGAGATTGATGTAATAAATGTGCAATAAAGAGATTTTAAGATATTCATATATCATCATGCTTCATCACAAGCTACAACCATCTCTTTTCCAACTATATGATAACACATGTGCAAGAAGGAAATAGGAAATCTATTGGGGCCTAGGGACTTGTTTGGATACATTTGAGATGTTCTTATATTTATTTTATTCTCAATGAAGGGTCTATTAGAATCTAGTTATCTCCAATAGTGTGATTATATTGGGAACAAAATATAGAAATTCTACTTGTTGCTACAAATTTGACACCTCTCCACTTCGTAGTAGGCCACTATAAAACCATACATTATTTTATTTATGGAATAAGGTTTTATGGGGGTGGCCCTAGTATTGGAATCAATGAAAGAAATTTTGTTCTAATTCCTTCAACACTTTGTGGAATTATTGAAGAATTTGGTAATCTTATCCTCCTCATTGAGATAAATCTCTTACAATTTTAATGCTAGTAGATTTATTTCTTTGCTTAAATTTCTATTAGTTATGAGAGTAGATATTTTTATTTCATACATTATTTTTGATTCATTCCCATTGTAATAATTGATTCATTGAGGAGGTGATGCTATTTAATTTTATCTTTTGTAGAAAAAATGATTTTGAAGGTGTTTTTATCTCATTAATTCATTATTCCTTTTAAGGAAAATCATTTTTTAACATGGAGTACATGTTCAAGAATTTAAATTTTGGTAGTCCCTTCCACCAATATTTGAAAAAACCATAAAGGATTGATCATGAAATCATTCACATTCTGTGGTTTTATTCATTTCTAACTAAGTAGGGGATAGAAAAAATCTATTCAATCTCTTTGCAATGTTGTAAGAGCCTAGACTAGTTTGTCCAAGTATAGATTCCATTCTTGAGAGTGATATCTAGTAATGCATTCTATTATACAAAGGGTATGAAGTTATTTTAGGACTAAGTAGCCCATATAATTCCTCCTTGTTTATAATTTGAAATAAAAATAACACTATAGTCACCACATACTACGAGTAGCTAATTTCTTATGGGCTCCAAAATTATAAAAATCACTTCCCATAATGATAATTTGAAAATAGTACCTATGGGGCCAAAGATATTAAAGAGGAAGAATTATAACATAAATTCCAAACTTGTTACTTAAAAAAATTACCAATTAGAACCTTGGTTTAGTATACTTAGTGTACCCAATTTTTTTAAATTAGAGTCCATTTTTCCTAGACAAGAGTGCTACACATAGACGTCTATGCGATGCACTAAGGTCCCACAAAAATTCATGATTCAAGTGATTGTTAGAGTGTAACATTCTCGAGAATCTTTCAAATGTAATGCTCTTGAGTGACTATTGAATTTGGAAGGAAAGTCACAACTTTCTATTTATGAAAAATTAAGCTTTTCCCTATTTGATTCTCTCTTTATCAAACATTCATGTTATGCTCTTGGCTCTACAACTCTATCGAATTTTTTTCAAGTTTTCAAGAAAACAACACTCTTGGGCACCTTGCATGCCACTTTTTCATGATAGGATTGAGTAAGACAACACTATTGAAGCTTTTAAATCTACTTTGGAGGTCTGTTCTAGCTTCTTGGTAATCATATTTCAATTTATTGTCTCCTTCTCATTGTAAAAATCTTTCTATGCTAGTAGTTAAATATCTTTGGTGTTAGCATAATACATTTAATCTACTATCTATATCTTTGAAATTAGATATTTATTGTTATCATTATTTATCAACATCATTTTATCAATATATTTATCAAAATAAATCCTAACTACATGTGGAGTTGGAAACAACAAAACTGGGATTTGACTAAGGAAAGCTCCTAAATAGCCAACCCAAACAATTTCTCCTTTCTTCTTTATGTGCAAGTTTTTCTCTGATTAGAAGAAATTGAATATCCTTGGTGATATCCCTTGCATTTTAATATTTTATTTTATTTTTATATTTAGAGTATCATATCTCATCTTCTCTATTTTTATTTATTTTTATAATATTACATGTAATTGTCCCATGATATTTGTTGGTTCTTTTTCCAATTGATTGCCTAGGTTTCTCTAAAGATTAACCAAGTCTTATTATCAAGAACCCTAGATTAGTGGTCAATGAATGGGAGATTGATCTTACACTTTTCTCCCTTACACTCTAGGATCTACAAAACCTAGAGGGGTCACCCTTAATGACACTAGATGTAGATATTCAACTAGTGCATTATAGTGTCCAACAAATAAACTTCACATAAAAAAAACAAGGGTTTGTAAGGCTACATTCATGACTAATACATCCTTTGTTCTCATTTCAATTCTGGTATGAAGTGAAAAAGAAATTAAACATAAAATGGTTGTTTGATTTCAAATTTATTCTTGAGGATGGGGAAGATAATAATACAAGACTAGTGCTTGCCTTGGGCTATAGAGTCATTTGTTATGCATTACATATAACAGAATAAAAATATATTTTTATGGTCATTTGATATATTATCACCTTGTGATAATATGGCCTGCACAAGCCTACTATGTAACCATACTTAGTAATCCATCATAAATAATAACATTCCTATCAATTTATGGCAAGCATTTACTCTAACCCTTGAATAGAAAACAAACTATTAAACTATTTCTAGTTAACAAATGTGCTTGAAAATATGATATAACCTTTGACTACTTAGCTTAAAGAACATTATCATTCACAATTGGAGATAATTGCAATAATAGTGTATATTCACATCAGCCATAGTTTCAAAATATAGGGGAAATATCAATGTAATGACTAACTAACATAGACCTTCACATTTGGCATTCAACACTTTCTATATAGGGCCTTCTTCCTTGGCCAAAATTCAAAACCCTTGTGAAATAATGAGAGATTACATTATAAATACTAAGAGGTAACCTAGATTAACTCTAAATGTGACACATGGATCAATGAGATCCATATGATCGACAACTGATAATGGAATCTAGAATATGCCTCTTTATCTTCATCTTCACCTTGCCTCTCATTTGTAACTGAAATTTGTTTTTCCCTTCTACTTGTTTTCATTCCCATGCCCTTTACCTACCCGTAAAAACATTTTATCACCATTATTTTCACTTGTAAGTGAAAAAAATAAACTTTGAGTAAAAACCCATTTCACTGGTAGTGAAGTAATACACTTTACTAAGCACATTTACCCAATGAATTCCTTAAAATATCTCCATTTCCTCTATTTCTTAATTTGAAATTTTATCAAATATTTGTCCTATAACCATTTCTCTATGCATATGCCCATTTTGATTTACATTTTCCAACTGTAAAAACCCCACCTCTAGATCACCATCTACATACTTTAAAACCCACAAAATACCACCAAAACATCCACAGGTTACTCTAAAACCTTTAGAGACATTTCTTATAGTACATGGGCATTTATATTCAAGCAGATTATTAGAGGAGTGTTGAGTCATTTTTGATGTCGCAAGTAGCAAAAAAATCATAATAAACTTCATCCAAATCAATATCTGGGAGCTTAAAACCATTCACACACATTCTATAACTAAGGAGAGTACTTTTATGGCTGTTCACAATATTTCCACCAACTACAATTTTGCACAAGTATTATTGGGTGTGATAAAATTTGCAGAGGCATTTTTAAAAATATAGGGGCATTTTTGCCTAACTGCCAGCTTTAAAATATTTAAAACATTGCCAAAACTATTTCCCCAACATGAAAAAAGGTCCCCAAAAATTTTGGTAAGTGAAAAACACCATTTTAAGCATGTATTTGGCTTCAAAACCTTTCCTAAACTCATACGTGGCTGCACTTTACTTCAAACATTGGATCACAATTTGGTTCCATATGGGACAACAAAATAACAAAAAAAAGTGTGCTTAAAAGATTAGAATCCTATGGAAACCTCCTGAAGATTAGAATACTATGGAAACCTCCCTCGGGCATGAGACGTCTCCTTGTAGTGCTAGAAATGAGTTTTAACAGGTTTGAGAAATATGTACGAGCCCAAAAATGGCGTTGAAATAGAAGAACAAAGGAAACAAAAATAAAACTTTAGAAGACCACATGAAAAGAGACTGCAATCAGAAATATATCATAGCATTCCAGTTCATCGCGGGTGTGAAAGCATTGAAAGGTTAAACACAATGATGAAGTACTCTTCATAGACGTTCGCCAACTGCCATATTGTAACCCAACTCAAGCTAATAGAAATTCATCACTCAGACTCTCCTTATGCACGTGAAAATGCAATTCAAAGGGGCACGACTTGCTTTGAAAGAAAAAACTTGAGTTATGGGAAGAGCCAAGAGGAAAACAATCTTTTACAACCAATATTTATGTCTTTAAAATGTATTTAAAACATATGAATTATTTTAAATAATTTCATAATTACAATATAATGGAATTGACATTTTTAATTTCTTTGTTGGTCAAATGATGGTATCGACACCACAAGAGCATGCGACATCTAAAGGACGTGAAAACTTGCACAAAGTCATAATCAATTATTTAGATCATTCTAATTTTGCTAAAAATTGCACAACAAATAAAAAATTTATACTTCCTTTGTAAATTGAGTCCTTTGATGGGTTGATTAACCAAATTTTTTCTTAGGCTCCAAAACTTCTCCAATGGTCACAAAAACATAGATACTGGCTATTGAGGACAATATAACAATTGGGTTGTTTCTAGAATTAAGCAATTTGAAACTTTTATAGGACCCTTTGGACCCACTCCAAATTGGTGACACATTAAATGTTTCCTCAAAACTCATTTGATTTTTGTGAAATTGAGTCTGCATACTCATGGTGAGCCATGTAAAAAGATTCTTCCAAAGGAAATTTCATGATGATCTCTGGATTAGGAGATTTTTATGCCAGAAGTTTTAACCAATCTTGTTGCCATAGGGCTTCGGAATAGGGTTTTTGTTTACGTGGATGTTACACACATCTAAAAGCAGATAAATCTTTGCTCAAATGAACATAAGAACCTATCTTTCTTGAAATAATCAATAAGATTTTCTAGTTAAAGGCGATCTTAGCTATTCCAAGGATCAGGAATGTCAGGTCTTGGCACACTAAGTTCACTTAGGGTTGTGCAAAATTTGTTGTTAATCATGAGGGGTCTCTAGTTCTCAAGTCTAATTATAGTTATAGCAGATAGAGTATCGTAAAGATATAGAAAATTTAACGTGTATTACTCCAAAACTTCATGAATATGAATGGTTTGCAAAAACATTTCATGAATTCAAACATTTCAAAGCATTTTCAAGAAATATTTAATACCTAACTAAAGAAAAGCATTAAAGATCCTATAATTTAAGGTCTCTTAGCTATACACAATGAAATAAACTAAATCAAAGCAAAACCATTGTATACTTAACCAGGTTGCTTCACATCTAGGCATAGAATGATGCAGGAGTTTAAAGAAACAAGGGATTGTTTATCATCGAATAGTGTCAATATGCACCCAAATGTGGTGCAACACATTGGCTTCTTCAATAAGAATAAACAATCTACCACACAAGATTTCTTATCAAGAAATAGCTTTGATATTAGTAAACGTCAATGGAGCATACAAGTTTTTAAACTGGAATAGAATAGAAAATCAGAAATAGAAATAAAACCAGTGAAATGCCAATCTTATGTCTACGTAATTCAACAAATTCTAAACCTATCTAAAAAGAACAACTCTCAACCTTTTATAGAACACAAGGCTATCAAAGAGTCTCAAAACAACACATGGAAAAGCAAAAATAAGCGAATTATATCATAACACGTGTCACAAAAGACAACTAGCATTGGAGATATTTCCCCATTTTGAACATAAGTCAAAGACCATTTGACTTCTTCTCCAAGGTTGAAATCTTTGAAAATTGCGAGTAGACACACTTTGAGAAACTAGAATCCTTGAAAAAATACAAAAGAAAACCTGCTGACACTTTACTTTCAAATTCCTAGCCCACCACCGAGTGTCAGGCCTAAAAATAACTTCTTGTGCACTTCAAAGAATCTTGTCATTGCATTTATTTATCAAAAACTCGGGTCTCCCTTTCCCCACTTATCCACTACTCTTCCTCAATCACTTCTTTTGTAGACTTATCTCCACCTTTCCTTCATCTGTATTCCTCGAATGCAGTAAACACTCGTTTCATATCCTCCCTCAAAATGCTTTGTGCCATTATCCAACTATACTTATGTCATGCATATTCTTCCATCAACTTCTTTATGGATTTGTTTCTTTTTAACATATCGATTTCATACCTTCCGATGTGGTTCTTTCACTTGATCACTTCATCTAGGACTTCTTGACTTAATGACTGAACATGGTCATTGTTTATCCTTTCAAACCACCTCTGAATGCTTTCACTTCGACATCTTCCTACCCTATTTGATCTAGATAGAAATCTTGATATGATAGCATTTCCATGAGGTCTATGTCCTTTTCTATCATTTTTTCGCTCTTCATTGTGATCTTCTCCAATCCTATTATACATTACAGTAATATATCACTTTCCTAGTCCAATTGCAATCTCCATTTCTTCAACATTAGAACATCTTGTTTTGTTACCATTTTCTCCTCTATTAACACCTAGGCTTCTATCTTACCAACTGCATCCAACCTTTGAACCTTAATGTCATTCTACTCCATGTGTTCTTTGTACTTGGCTAACAATGTTTTGACCTTATTAAGCCAGTGGAATGCCTCACATTTTCCAATTACTTTTTTTTGTGTCTTCTCTTCACTCTACTGCACCAAATGTTTCGTCCAGTCTTCAAACACATTTATCTTGTGCTTCAACCCCTCAATGAAATCTACTTATTCTTTAGACATCGATATTGGATTAGGTAGTAGCTCAGTCAATGGTTGACTTGATTGGACTATGGCCTTGATGAAATTCTACAAATCCTCTCCCCTATAACATCAACTTCCTAGCCTAAAAAAAATAAGAATCTTGTGATCACAATAATAACATCATTGATGAAGGGACAAATTTGTTTGGATTCTCTTTATCTTGTTCAAATTGTACATTGAAGATGTGAACATTTTTTTTTTTCTGAAATAAAGTCAGACAAATACTTATTTAAAAAGGTTGATGAGTACAAACAACCCACGGTAACACTTCAAAAACAGCTATAAAGATAAATACAGACTGACATGACTATCCAAGTCAATAGTAAAACAAGACCCAAAGGGCGACAATGATAAAGAATGACAAGGAGAGAGAAACGAGGAGTGACGTGCCAACTCATTTGAAAGGGACACTACAGGTTATTGTACTTATCGGACCAATTTTTATCTAGTTCACCTAATTTAATCCTTTTACACTTCTGTTTGATATTTTTGTGGAATTTTCTTCTTTGTCCACGTTATCTAGGGGAGAGGATCTAGTACCTGAGCATGTTTCAATAGTTGTGATAGTAGTTGTTAATATAATGGCCAATATTTTTATCAATATTGGACTAATAGTTGTGACTTTAAAGTTGTTAGTGTTGATGATAACTACCCATAGTTAAACAAAATGTATTCCTTTGATCTAAAAAGCAACCAATCATGTGATTCCACATCAGCGCTCAATAAAACATGCTGTGAATTCACAAGTATTGGTCTCACTTTTTTTTTGGGCCTTTTTGGACACCTTGACAAAAAACATGCTGATGTGGCATCATATTTGATGATGTGACCCTGAAACCTTAGTTATAAGCAGGGGACTTGCCAAGTAAGCTGCTGTAAAAAATTGGGAGTGATTTGAAATTTCCACGTAAAATTTTGAGAAGCGCGAAATTAGGGTGCACAACTACCGGATCCTCTCCCCTATATATTTGTGATATAATGTGAACAATCTAATGCCAATTTAATTAAACGAAAGCCAAGTTATATTTCAATCTTATGTCACTCTTCCCTATAAAATACATGCTTTGATCTTCCACAAGTTTTCCTAGACTAATTATTACCACGCCTCCAACAATAGTGAAAGTACGAAAGACTGTAGTTGCTTTTTCCTCGGCCCGTTGTAGAAAGGATGCTCTCGTACACATTCTGACAAATCTATTAAAGACTATTTACTTTTTTCTCTACCTTTACAGCTTGAGCGCACCCCAAGAAAATAATCATCTATTGAAGGCTGTTTATCTCCTCTCTTGTGCACATACATTCTGAGCAATTTGTTTGAACTCATATCCTGTTCAATAATCTCTTTTGCTTCCCTCTTTCATACGCTCACTAAGAAAAAAATGGGCAACGCTTCCTGCTGCTGTTCATGCTCTCCTTCCCCAATAGATTATCAAGATGTTATCAATAAACTGGAAGCAGTGGAAGAGATGAGCCACATTCATGAATTGATTTCTTACATCGATGATGTCTTAAATGCCATTAACCAGGGAAGCATTAGTTCAATTGCCCATCTTATCAAGCCGAATCGGGTGGGTTTTTCTATCACTTCTGGTGGTGGTTTGTTGAAGAAGGTATTGAAGCGATCTAACAGACACATATGCAAGGTATTCAACTAATTTTTTAGAAAAAATATCTTAATTGATGCAACTCATTTCCTTCACCTTAGACTTCCTGATCCACACATTAAAAATATTACTAGGAAGAAAGTATAAACGTGGAAATAAATTAGTATTCTAAAACTAACTATCAATGTTTTTGGCTGCAGAAGGACATTATGTCAAAGCTCAACCGTGAAACACGGCAATTGGTGATTGATATAACAAGTCAAGGAGCACATATTCAGTGGCTTGGAATAGGGCTCTCAGTTGTAGGTTTTTTGTTGGAACGAATTGAGCAAGTTTCTTCCAACAGAGAGGAATGTATAGTGCTCCTGAGATACATGTGTAACCTTGCAAAATACATCAAACAGTTGAATCATCATTTGACTCGAGAGAAGCTAAATCGGGTCCTCCGGTTCATTGTAGAAGGCTCCCTTGCGTGCATATCTCAAATGAGACCTCAGGCGCTTTCCAAGTAAATCTAATTCATGCATTGTTATTTTTTATTTCTCATGTGATATTCGTATTTCACGTCTTTTATGATGGTAAACCCTTATCTACATTAAATGGGTACATAGATTTTTCGCTGCTCCAATTACGGCTGAAGATTTGCGGAAATTGCAAGCACAACTGGGGCATGAGTACTCAGAACTCACATTGGAAGCGATAATGGAAGTTTTGAATAGGATTCTAGTTATGTTACCTCCCTCCCAAGGAAGATCTCCTCAAGCAGGTACTAATTTCTCTTTTGTTTTAGTTTTTGTTTATACGAGATTTATTAAAAATAAATAAATATAATAATTTATTCAAGATTTCTGGATAAACTGTGTGTTGAATTTTATATCAATTTTTTGGATCATATTCCATGATCCATCATTAGAATGATAAGCGGATAGAAAATGCTATTGAAATATAATAATAAAAAAAGAATTTTTGCCGCAGTAAAATCTTTGAAATTAGTTTGTTGCAGAAAAAAGGTTTCTTTCATTGATGTGATCTTAATGGTGAAGAAGTATCGCCATTCAATTCTTATACAAGCCAACAATCCAAATTCCCCTCTTTCAATAGAATTCATAATATCCATTTTCAATTTCCATGCGATCTGATTTAGGATGTCCAAGTTCTGTTATATTTAAAAATGGTTGGGCTTACTTTTTGATCTACAACTGTCCCTCAATTAAAAAATGGGGAAAAATAAGATATCTGGTATTTCATTATTCTATTTTATATTAGATATTATTAAATTATGTATATTTTTTAATGATTCTTAAAAAAAGTTAAAATATTTGACTGGTATTAGAAAATAGTTTAAATATATTATTAACTTTTAATCTATTATAATTTAATGATCATAGATGTATATTGTTTTGTTGCATAAGTGTAAATGAGATGCATGTTGTCTTGTTATATACTTAATATTAATTACCATTCACATCAATAATTTTATTGACATGCCATTACATATAGTCAATATGAAGAAGTAAATTACAACAAAAAATTGAGAAATACCATCATAATCATAATGTTCACAATTATCATATTCAAAATTAGTAGAAGCATAATGTTTTATCACATGTTCAATTTCAACTACCACACAAATCTGTGATTCATTAAATATATTCAAGATTAGAAAGAAAAAATTACAACAAAAAATTAGAAAACACAAATACAATCAAATTATTCATAATAATCACATTCAAAATTCCTAAATATTCCATATTAATCTTTTTAGTATTCTTCCCCTAAGATTTTCTAAAAGAGTAATCCTTTTAATGCTATAAAAATAATCAAGTATACAAAATAGTACTTTATATCCATCCAAGATCATCAAGTACAATAACTAATAACAACATACATCAAACATCTAAAAATATATTATCTTTTGAATAAATAGTACATACATCTCATCGTGTACAAGTACACACTTTTAAGTAAACTTAGTCAAATGGTACACTCAAAGTTGATGATCTTGCATACCTAGATGACCATCTTCCTCTTCTTTTGCTATGCATATTATGGCATGGTCCCTTTACATAAGATATATAGAGATGGCATGAGGGACATATTACATGACCACTCATTAGAAGGGATACACTACCTAATGGATACCATGTTTCATATCCGTTCATAACTTCGAGATTTAATTATGTTTCAAAATTATAAAGGTTATAACACTTTCTATAAAGGATTCAAAGGGACAAAGAAACAAGGATGTACCAAGTTAAATATTTGGGTGGTCTACAATATGGATGGTGAAGGGGAGGGTGGAATATAAACCTTAAAAAATTAATTATTCATGTGTTTGAGTGCATAATAAGAAAATTTTATGAGGGAGCATAACATTGTTTTACTTATTGCCTAGTCATTGATGCTACAAACTACCATTAGACTAGCCACTTGCAATATCGATTACACGTAACTCTATATGGATTCTCTTATTGAGAGACTTGTTACAACAATGTTTGTCCCAAAACTATTTGCGTACACTTGGAAAAAGATTATATGTAAAGCATTTTATTTCTTTTGTAGGTATGGTTAGAGTTTTGAGTTTTTTTGTCATGCTATAGTGATAATTGGAGAATTGTAAAATTTTCACATTCAACCATGGCTAGAGTGAGATGCAAAATTATAAGCATTTCATTGTCACTTACAATATTGATAAGTTATTTGAATTTCAGTGTTTTTGCTCATAGGTAAAAATGGAAATAGATGTATTGTTTATTATCCTATGAACAAATGTAGTATGCCATAGATATACATTGTGAATCTTTGTGGGAAGCACCAATTTTGAACCACATAAAATATTTTTTTGGTTAAAAACTTACTTTAAATTACTGCTAAACCTCAACTACCAATTTATTAGTTCACAATTGTCATTTCATTATAAACAACCATACCAAAATATATCAATATATACGACATTTTAGGTAACTTGTTGAAGTTAATTACACAAATTGATGGATTGATTATGTAACCAATAAGATTATATTTACACAACCTCAAATTCAATAGAATAATTTATTATAAATTATAGAATAATATCCATTCCATCCAATAATATGTATATCTACTATAATACTTTAATGACCAAAATATAATTGATATAATTTCTAACAAATTTATTTAAATTTAAATTAAAAATAATTTATTAATTTAATGACAAATAATCTTAAAAAACTTAAATAATTTTCTTACAAACAAAAAATGTAATATTGAATAAATTTAATTTAACTTATATTGTCTCAGAATATTATGAAGTTTTGAAATAAAATTATAAAGATTTTGGAAAAACAATTTAAAATTGTATTTGCATAATATATTTAAAAAATTAAATAATAAGTATGATCTATTTTTTGTATTTTTAAAATAAATTATGTAGATGTGTAATTATTCTACAATTTTTTATTTAAATATGATTTCTAATGAATTTATATTTGGTTTGTAGTTGGTATCGAGGAAGCAGGAAATCGTGTGACAGAGCTTCTAGATATGGAAAGTAAATCAGTTAAAGTGGTCGTTATTTATGGTCAAGGTGGGATAGGAAAGACTACATTAGCCACTGCAGTTTTCAGTAAACTCGACCTCCAAAACTACAAATATTGCAGAGTCGACATTGAACAGAATTGTTCAGAGGCTGATCTTAAGTCACTGCAGCAACAAATTTTAAGAGATCTTTATGACCGTAATATTCAGTTGAGGAGTTTGAATAAAGGCCGGGAAGAGTTGTCCAAAGATTTTAAAGAACACTCCTCTCAACCTCTCTTCATTTTTGTTGACAATGCACTGAAACAAAGTGACCTGGAAAAGCTTTTGCCTATAACTGGCCTGGCATCCCTTCCTGTGCAAAGCAGGATTCTTCTAACGACTAGAAATCTGAACGAGACTCGTACAATTGTACAGGAAAGAATTGAACGCTGTTCTTATCAGGTAGCTTCTCTTCCAGAAGAAGAGGCACAAAAACTCTTGTGTAAGTTGGCATTAGGCAGTGACCAAGCAAGATTTGATCCCACCATAGATATTGATGGTCTCCTCCAAATATGCCAAGGAATTCCACTGGTTCTAAAAATGGTTGGAGCGAGACTATGTGAACACACTCAGAGCATGCAGGATTGTAGAGACGTAGTTGAAAATCTCAAGTCATGGCTGGTACGAGGAGAGGAGGGCGAGTTAAGTGAATGTATGGTGGACTTTGTATATAATCGCTTGGAAGCCTCGTGTAAAGAGGCATTTCTTGACATTGTGTTCTTCTTTTGTAATTGGGAGCGGTACCAGGTGGCCTATAGTGTTGGAGAGAGAGTTTGAAGAGCTTGAAAGGGCTGCACTTGTAAATGTCACGAATGAAGGCAGCGTGAATGTCCACGATATAGTGAAAGCGCGAGGGAGAATGTTGTCGCCAGATGGGGAGAGAATCACCAACCTGCAATCTCTCAATGATGTTCTCCAAGATGAGGTATGTTATATCTCGCCGTTACTAGATTTATAGATTTTGCGTCTCTATATATCTTTTTATATAATTAGGAAAAATTTAAAAAATCAATTAGTGCTCTATATTTTAATGTACATTTGAGCTACGAACATTTTTTCGCAGAGAATAAATAAAACGAAGGGAATTTTTCTTGATGAATCATTCGAGCTGGAAGCACGTCATCTCAACTTAATGAAGAGATGTTTAAGAGTTTTGATTTTGAGAGAAACAAGAATTGTAAATGGAGAATGCAAAGGAACCTTTGAAAATCTAAGGTTGCTCGATCTCAAAACTGATACTTACTCATTGAGCAATAATTTCTCATTCATTGATGCCAGTAAACATCCGAAATTAGCAGTATTCATTTGGGAGTTCAACGAAGAATCCAAATTTTGTGAGGCAAACTCTACAATCTCTGCCTAAGTTTTTATTTTATTTTCTGAAGAAAAAAAATTCAGTGATTTATTTATATTTTTCCGAGGACGTTGCTAATTTGAAACAATGATTTTGTTTTGCAGCTATCGGGCATCGCATCTTCATTGAAATATGTATATATGTTGTGCTATATTAGTCAATCTCACCACCATCCTTTCGCACATTCAATCTTTGCGTTCTCTAACATTGTGGCGTTGCAGTGGGTTTGATAGTCTGCCTAAAATCATTGGCAATTTATCTTCTTTAAATGAGTTGAATTTAAGATATTGTTCCAGCTTGGTGAGCCTTCCAGACAGTGTTGGCAATTTATCTTCTTTAAATAAGTTGGATTTAGAGTCTTGTTTCAGTTTGGTGAGCCTTCCACACAGTGTTAGCAATTTATCTTCTTTAAATGAGTTGGATTTAAGATATTGTTCCAGCTTGGTAAGCCTTCCAAACAGTGTTGGCAATTTATCTTATTTGAATAAGTTGGATTTAAGATATTGTTTCAGCTTGGTGAGCCTTCCAGACAGTGTTGGCAATTTATCTTCTTTAAATGAGTTGGATTTAAGATATTGTTCCAGCTTGGTGAGCCTTCCAGACAGTGTTGGCAATTTATCTTCTTTAAATGAGTTGACTTTAATACATTGTTCCAGCTTGGTGAGCCTTCCAGACAGTGTTGGCAATTTATCTTCTTTAAATAAGTTGGCTTTAATACATTGTTCCAGCTTGGTGAGCCTTCCAGACAGTGTTGGCAATTTATTTTCTTTAAATGAGTTGGATTTAAGGTATTGTTCCAACTTGATGAGCCTTCCAAACAGTGTTGACAATTTATCTTCTTTAAATGAGTTGACTTTAATAAAATGTTCGAGCTTGATGAGCCTTCCAGACAGTGCTGGCTGTTTATATGATTTGGTAAGACTAGATTTAACCGGATGTACACAGCTATCTGTGTTGCCATAAAGTCTTGGAAGCCTCGCTTCTCTGAAGTGTTTGGTGTTGCAAAACTGTGAGAAGCTCTCGAATCTACCTCAAAATTTTGGTCAGCTGAAGTGTTTAAAATATGTTAACATCCATGGATGCAGGGTATTACAGAGCCTCTCTGGTGATTTTGAATGTTTGAGTTCATTAATTGCTGTTAAGGCTTCAGAATGTTCTCAACTGGAGGAAAATACAATGGACAAGTTAGCTCAGATCAAGGGATTGATGATTGTGGATATAGATGGAAGCCCTATGTTGAAAAAGCGGTGGGAACAAGTGAAGGAGCAATACTCTTTAGCAGTAGTGGAGTGTGGAACAAAGGTAATCGTTGTAACACATTTTCTTGTGCTGAACTAGAATTTTATTTCACTGATTATGCTCATCCTTGTTATTAATCGAGGGTCTTCGTTGCATTGCAGGAATTCATAGATGAAATGTATCCATATGCAGATGTAATGCATAGAGTATTTTTTCACAGTGAGTCAAAATTTCTGCATGTTGATGAGAATGGGCAGCTCGGGGAGTCGGCCTGTCCGGCAGTTGGGGTAAAGCTGTGGTTCTTGTTAAGGGAAGCAGTGAAGAAGAAATGGGTGGAGGTGGTGGCTCCGGAGGGGAGGGAAATGATGATTGTGGATATGGGAGGGTCATGGGAGGAAAAAGAAACACGTGTTAGGCAAGCTCTCCCCCATTTACCCAGCGGCACTCATGCCTGGATTGCTCCTGACAACAGGGCAAGGCTATTGTTTGCCTATTCCGTGCAACATTATCACAAGAGACATTTCAGATGGAGCAGAGAGGGCAACTTGGGGGTTCAGAATTGTATTATGAGCACATCAACGTGTGTGGATGAAGAGGGAAGGAGGAGGCTTGATGATCTCCAATTCATACTCCCCGACCTTACACCTCCTTTTGCAAAAGCTGAGTACGAAAACATTTCTGATCAACTACTCTCCCCTATTGAAGAAGCAAGGGACTTTCTGAGATCATTTTATTAATCTTCTATCGGCATTGTGTAGAATACACCTCATTTTGAAGCAATTGAAGAGATAGTTGTGCACAATTATTTTTCCTTCTTTACAAACAATCTCCCCTCTATATGAATTTTCATCTTGAAGAAGCCCTTGGATTTATGTCTGAATTCTTTTGAGCAATTTAAGTTCGCCATCATTTTTATTTTTTTAATTATATATATATATATATATCACAAGAAACAAAATGATTTTTTTCTAATGAAATTAAGTTTAAATGAAATATTCAATAAATAATATAATCTAGTTAATTTAAGAAACCTCCTACTTATCAATTGATGAGCTAAAGGGGCTCTATAATGAATGGTTCATAAGGCATAACACTTGCTAAAGGTTTTGCAAATGGGGTAGCAAGCTAAGTGGGCAAGGAAACTCAGGTGGTTAGTGCGAACTAAACGTTTTGGGATGGGTGACCTCCGGGATGGATGATAATGCTTCACCTCTGTGAGCATCACCTAGATGCAATGAGTGCTAAGTGGACCATTCATTATCATGAGAGATGGAGTTCTTGTGAACCACTACTCTCATGAATCATGGGTCAATGAGTTTGACTCGAAAACTACACGGTTGAATCTTGATAGCAATATCATAATTTGACACGTTGTGGAAGAAACCTCCTACTTATCAATTGATGAGCTAAAGGGCTCTATAATGAATGGTTCATAAGGCATAACACCTGTTGAAGGTTTTGCAAATGGGGTAGAAAGCTAAGTGGGTTTAACCTTGGGGGAAACTTTGTGGTTAAGCGCGTTTGAGCTGGAGCAGTACTGGGATGGGTGACCTTCCGGGACAGACCAATGCTTCACCTCTGTGAACATCACCTAGATGCAATGAGTGCTAAGTGGACCATTCATTATCATGAATGATGGGTTCTTGTGAACCACTACTCATGAATCATGGGTCAATGAGTTTGACTCAAAAACTACACGGTTGAATCTTGATAGCAATATCATAATTGTGATAATTGCTAAATTTATTAGCATTTATTGTTTGATAGTTATATTTAAACATTGGATGGGACAATTCTATATATAGGCATTAGTTCTTTAGCATTAGGGTTTCTTCAAATTACCTTTCAATCAAAAGATAGAGATGAGATTCTTAAGGTTGACCCTTTGTTCATGTGAAATTTAGCGCTATATCTTAGAGCTTTATCACCTATCTCCAATCTAATATAATAACTGGTGAAAGAAACCCACTTGTAGATCCCTATGTATAAGCTCCCTTGTGAATTATTGTTAGAAAAAATTCTTAAAGTGATAGGGAGTTCCCATGATGATTACTCGTATATTTCCTCTATCACAAACTAGAAGGAATTGGCCACATATGTGAGGATATGTGCAAGGATAGATTTGATTAAATCAATTATATGTGATCAAAGACTACAATCCCTAATGGGAATTGGAGTGCAACAATTGGATTATGAATATATATCAATCCAATATATTAATTATTGGAGGGTGGCAAATAAATGTGACAAAGGGAGGAATATGCCACTTAGACCATCCAAACAAGGGAAGGCAATATGGAGGGAAATTTCTTTAGGAAATAATTCAAGGATAAATTTTGGTGGGGAAGGGAGCTAAGAAAAAGAGGGAAAAGTATATGGAAGACATTAGACAAAATTTTCCACCCCTTGCAAGAAAGATAAATAAAGAAGAGTACTTGGAACTTGGAGAGGTAGTGGAATAGTTTTATTCATAAAAAATCCCCTCCAAATGGGAGAATCAAGGAGCGTTGACAACTCCATAGTTAATGGGGATGATGAAGAAGAAATTGTTGAGGATAATTTGGAAGATTTGGCAAGGATCAAATATTAGAGCATTACCTATAGAAAGGGGAAGAGATAATGTGTCAAACTATATGCATCTTCCATAAAAACTTATTTGCTAGATACAAAAGGTGGTAGGGCTAAAGGGAGAAAATTTGATGCTTACAAAGCTAAGATTTCAACCATTGAGGGCGGGGGGGTGAATGTCACTTAGGTATCCATCATCATTTTTTGTCAAAGTGGTGGCAAGCACCTTATTGTGAAGAAGTTAGGAGAATCATGACCTATAAAATTCAAGGTTTGAACACCCATCAGAAATGTTGTTTGGTTAAATGGTTGGTGGATGAATACTTGATCTAGGCATTTTGTTGCTTCATGAGACTAAGATTAAAAAGATTCTTTGAAGGATATGTAAGGGATTTTTTGGTAAAGAGGTATGGTTTTTTATGGTATATTCTATTGGGACTTTAGGGGTGTGTGCAAGAAGTTGAGTCCACTTTTTGGCCAAAAAGTGGAAGTGTTTTCCTTGGTTTTCAAAATTTGTCACATTTGACTTTAAAATTTGAAGTATTTAGAGATTGAATCTTTAAAAAAGTCATTATTTATATAAAATATAGTACTTCGAGTCTATTTTTTAGATATGTAATTTATTTTAATACCCAGATGATACGAATTGATTTTTTTTTTTGATGAATAGGTAGCTATCTATATTAATTTAAAGATAAGAGTACATATTCACAAAAAAATGGTGGGTGGTAAAAAGGCACACCCCAAAAGTCACATGGGCAGTGCCCAGAAATAACCAAAAAATAAGTCAAGTGGACCTAGCCCAGAAGTTCAAGAGCATAAGAAATAAAAGCAACAAACAGGCCATTAAACGGTCAGAACAGTGCCAATAGAGTCGGGAGGGTCTCTATCATCCATATTTTTCCTCCATACATCAGCAGGGTCTGGAGTGACGTCACGAGGAGCACCCCAACCATTGTCATCATCTTTCTTATCTTTATCTTCTTCCTCGCATTGGGGTGAGATTGTAAGCGCCAGCTGCATAAAGCTTTTATCACTAGCTGGCCATCCAGAACCAGAGGCAGGCGGAGTATCAGAGGGCCACCCAGAACCGCCACCACCACTCCCTGAAGCACCACTAGAAGGCCATCCTTGACCAGCTTGCGGCAGAGGAGAGCGAGCACGCCGAGGAGGGTGAGAGTCCTGCCGACCAGGAGGTTGAGAGCGGGGATGCGCGAAGCCACTTCGCTGCCAGCCCCGAGAGGGAAACCAGTCACAGGAGGAGGAGGGCAAGCCGAGGACCCGAGCCACAGTGCACGGGGCATTGCCCCAGTGATCCAAAAGGACTTGGAGGTGAACCACCTCCAGTGCAACCTTGTTTGCTTGCACCTGTATCTGTAAGAGCACATTATAACAAATAATTGTTTTAGCATAGAGAGAAACATTAATATCCATTTGAGAATGAGCAAATATGTACGAATTTTTGTCTTTCGAGATATTGAAGAGGATTTCCACCTTGAAAGTGTGCCAAAGCTGGGTGAACTTAGCAGGGATCCCAGGCGGATCTCCCAACATAACCATATGCCAAAAAAAAGTTTCGGCTGAAAGAAGTCATGGATCCAAGTCCAAAGTTGCTGAGCTTTGGGAAAAAACTAGAAAAGATACTTAAAGCTTTCAGGTTGCGCACAAAAAGTGCAACGAGGGTCCTAGATCCCCAAGTGTATAAGCCAGGAACCCACAGGCAAGCCTTGGAAAAAAATACACCAAGCAAAGTGGGCCAGCTTCGGATTAACACTTGCAGACCAAGTGACAACAAATCTCTTTCACCAAACATGAGCAGAGGAGTGAAGAAGCCACCTCTGGTTCAAACTATTGATCATAGGAAAATGGGGTGAGAGCCACCTGTAACCAAGTCGTGGCTTGTAGCTCTTGAGAGGAGTATTTGGAAACCACTTCCAGTCTTTCCACCAAGGTTTGTTCCCACGAATGCCAATTTTATGAAGCATTTTTGCTGGAATGACACTCACCAGACTATCAAAAGTAGCACGGTCCTGGTTTTGAAGTCCGTACTGAGCCTTAAAAGTATCCCACTGCATAATGCGCATAGTGGGTCGGTGAAAGACCTGTTGCAGAGTCTGAATGCCCTTTTTGTGAAATCTGAGTACTTTAAGCCAAGGTGACTTAGCCAAAGGCTGACCATTATGCGCAAAAAGAGGAGACCACCAAATATTCTGCTGATTGAGAGAAAGCCCATCACGAAATCTAGCACCGGTTCATCGGAGCCAAGGCTTAACAACCTCCCAGGCACGCCAAATGCTTTTGGCCACAAAAGTTCCAACAATTTGAACAGACTCCTTCATAACTAGGAGGGTTTGGAAGCCTATTGCTTTCTAGGCGGGCTTGTGAACAAGAAATCCAGAATGAATACAATGCCTGAGGAGAATCTTCCAGGCTTCATCTCCGGTGAGGGCCCGGATAATCTACTTAACACAAAGAGCAGCTCATTGTCGTTGAGTGGAGAGCAGCCTAAGACCTCCAGAATCTTTGGGGAGGTAACAGAACTCTCATGCAACACGATGGAAACCCTTGTGGGTTTCAGAGGAGGCCCATAGAAAATCCCGGAGCAACTTTTCAAGTCTGCCATAGGCAGCTTTGGAGGGAGCCCAACAAGAAGAGTAGTAAGCATGAGTGGTCGCCAAAAGTTTAGAGCACACCTGAAATTTTCTAGCCAGAGAAAGAGGCTTGGTAATCCAGTAAACAAGCTTTTGCTTGACCCTAGAGAGCACAACTTGCCAAAGCTCCCTAGGAGAGGCCTAGAAGGCAAAAGGGATGCCCAAAAAATGAAATATCTCTCCCTGTCCAATCTACTTCCAATTATAGTTTTGAAACCATGCAGGAGTGGGTAATGCAGATTGCCTATAACATAAGGTCTTGTGCCATTGGATGGCAAATACGGAGGCTAGACAAAAGGTGTTGAAACAATCAAAGACAATAGTGATCGATTCTTCTTCCTCCAAGAGAGAGAAAGGAATCATTCGCAAAGTGGCCATTAATAAGCTGCTCTTGAAAGTTCGAGAGAAAAATCCCTTTGACACGTTGCTGAGAAATAGCATTGGCCAGAAGGTAGTCGAAGCCCTCAATCGCAAGCACATACAAAGAGGGGGCGAGAGGACACCCCTGACGGATTGAACGAAAAAGGCCAAAAGCATAAGATTGGTGACCATTAATGGTTATGCAAGCTGAGGCATCAGGAAAAAGAATACGAACAGACTAAATGAAATTGGGCCCAAACCCCAAACCTTTTAACATCACAAGAATGAAAGGCCATTCAATGCAGTCATAGACTTTGGCAAAGCCAATTTTAATGAACACAACTTTTTGATTTGAGCGTCGGGCCCACTCCATGCCTTCCCAAACAACAACAATATTATCTAGAATGAATCTGGATTTGATGAAGCCATTTTGTCTTGGGCACACAATCTGAGGCAAGAGATGGTGGATTTTCAGAGCCAGAGCCTTGGAAATGATTTTGTAGGAGACATTGAGAAGCGTGATGGGCCTCCAATTGCAGATGTCCTCCAGATCCCCAGGCTTAGGTATGAACTTTATATTGCCCTTGTTTATTAAATTTCCTAGAGAGTTGGTTTGAAAAGCCTCAAAATAAACATGATGCAGATCATGCCCAACGCAGTCCCAAAGGGATTTGTAGAATTCACAAAGGAAGCCATCAATCCCGGGGGCCTTGTCATCGGCCATAGAAAAAATAGCTTTCTTGAGACAATTGATCACAATAAAAAATTTGGGCTAAAGAAAGTCTATGTGGCACAACAACAAGGTAGTCCTGAAGGGCTTATTGTCGCACAGGCATGGAGTCCTATGCAGTGAAAACCTGCTCATAATATCGCACAAAATCCTAGAGAATGTCAGGGAGTTCATAGAGCAATCGGGTGCCATCCTTAATTTTTTTGATGCCTGGGGATGAGTGTCTGGCATGAAGTGCCAAAAAATATTCTTTGGACGCACGATCACCGATCTTAAGGCAATGCAGTCGAGCTTTGATTTGCGCTCCTCTGGCAGCGTAATTATCAGCCACTTGCTTTTTGTGTCTTAATTCTGCCACCCTGATTTGATGCGACAGGTAAAAAAGGTTGGCCGCCAAAGCCTCCATAGATGAACACAAGTCAACAGTGGTTGCCTCATAAGATCACTGGTGAAAAATGGCCAACTGGCGCCCATAAATGTGCAAGAATTGAGCAGTACGAGTGATAGCATCATTCCACTAGGTAATCCATCTTGTTTGGCCAGCTGGTCTGCACTCCAAATTCCACACTCGACGAATGTGAGCCAGTGTGGGCTTCTGGCAGAGCAAAGATGTGTTAAAAAAGAATTGAGTTTTACACGTGCGAGGCTGACAAGACGCCCATTCAATACGAAAATCAATGGGGAAGTGATCAGATAGAGTCACATTCACTAATGGCTTCACTGGAAAGGCAGAGCTGGAAAAAGAAAAAAAAGATTGAGCTGAGATCATGGCACGATCAAGGCGTTTAAATATTCTGTTAGAACCGGCCCTATAATTACACCAAGTGTGCTAGACGGAAGGAGAATGGCAGCAGTCAATATTGGAATAAAAAAGCCCCAATTTATTACGCATGTAAAACCACGCCTCCCATTCACTAGTTGCCCAACAGAAGGGCAAGGTGCCATCCTTATCATACGTCACCTCGACCATATTAAAATCCCCACAGAGTAACTAGGTGGAAACTGGTAAAGAATCAACAATCCAGCGCCAAAGCAAAGAGCGCTCCACAACAACATTAGAAGCATAAACATTAATAATCCTGAAGGAATGATTATCAATGTTAAGGAGAATCCAAACTATCTAATGAGAAGGATCAGTCCCACGATCCACAACACAAGAATGCAAGCGTGGGGACAAAAGAGTGACGACTCTGCCATGCCCAGCTTCATGCAAAGTGCAAAACATAGTACTGGCTGGCCAAATAGAATAACAAGCCGAGGCAAGCAAAAACCCATAAATTTTAACTTTTTGGAGAAAAATCACTTCAATACCTGAGTATTTCTGTAAGGTATCTCTAACAGAATACTTTCTGGAGAAATCTGTTAGACCTAGAACATTCCATGAGAGGAAATTCATGGATGAAACTCTTCCATGCTTTCGGAACCCAGTTCCTCCTCAATCAGGGAGGAGAAACTATTCTTCAAGAAATCTTGTGGAATTGAACCAAGATGAATAGGGGGTGAAAACCTTCGCTTTTCTGGCACATATTCTCCTTTTTTCAAGCGGTGGAGATGGATTGTGAGACCGTCATTGAGCTCCCGTTGTGGGAGGGATATTCGGCTGAGCATACATGACAGCCACAGGCTGATGCGTCGCCTTTTACCTGGGCTGCACCGAAACAGTAGCAGCTCCAGAAGGAGCATCTATCCCCTTCTCTGGAGGGTTTGAAACAACTTTGGGTGGTTCAGAGGCCTTGGGGGCCAACCCAGAACCAGTTGACTTATTTTTTCGATTTGTAACCGTAGTCCACTTTGTTTCAGCCTTAACAGAAAGCTCTATCTGACGAGATTTTTTGACATCTCATGACAGGGATGGTGTATAAGGCACTGCCAAAGGGCAATCCTTGATCTTATGGTCAGTTGACTGGCACCAATAGCACGTGTTAGGAAAATTGAAATATGTGACTTTCTGGGTGTGCCTAATAGCTCCTATTTGAATGTCCACAGATTCTTTCAAATCTTTGGATAGGTCCACCTCCACACAGACTCGCTTCTGGGGTCAGGCTTGGAAAAACCTATCTGGTTCTATACAAACAACCCTCCCCAAAGAGGAAGCAATGTGATTCAGAAAAGGCACACAAGGCAAAGGTAGACCGAGGAACTCAATCCAGACTCGAACCCGCATTTTGGTATCCTTTGAGACAAAAAAATATCGAGTCCATGCTTGGAAAACCAACAAGGATGACCTAACATACCAGCAGGGCCCATGGCCTAAAATAGCCTAGACATGATTAACTTCCGCAAAGAGGAATAGAAAAAAAACCCTTAGTCAAGTTTTGGACCATATCAAGGCGGACCCCATGAGGGACCCAAGCCTTGCTGACCCATTCTTTCAACACACTTTCAGGGGGAGTCTTCCCAAAAATATAACCCACAAGGGTGTGTTGTTCAAGCCATTAACAAGTAGAATCAAAATCTGGTAAAGGAAAAATCACATCAGCTATGGTATCAGAATTTTTACCTCGTGAAAGACTTTCAGAACAAATTTTCGAGGACGTTTGTTCGGAGGAGGAGCCATTGAACAACGCCGACGAACCGTTAACACCAACATGAATTGTTGGGTTAGAGCCGATTGAAGGCATAATAAACCCCTAAAACTATAGTAAATGTGGCCGTACTCAATGAGGGAGGAATTTTCATACGTAGTAGGCGCACTATGATGCAAGAGGGGCCAAGGATGACCACAAAAAACAAAAACAAAAATACAAATTGATTTTCAATAGGCAAGTCTAAAACTATTATTTAAAAATCACTTTTTTTACCATACCATGCACATGTCCACCATCCATATTTTGACCTAGATAATTGAATTTTTCTGAATCCTTTTGGGAAAAGATTCATAATACACTAAAGAATGTTGACGATATTTTTTGTAATTTTTTTGATTTTTTTGTTAAATTTTTATTGGCCATATTTGTTGTTTTGAAAATCCTCGTGTATGTCACACATAAAATGACCTAAACTTATCATTTTTTGATTTTTTAAAATTGAAAATAATTGTTTGAAGAATGTTGACTATAATTTGTTTTTCAAAAAATTATTTTAATAAAAATTTATTAAAATACTAAAAAACCTTGATGTTTCAATTTTATGGACCAATTTCATCAAAAATTATTTGAAAAATAGAAAAAATAATCCAATTGTAAAAAACAAATACATATTTGGAATCTACACAGTCTCATCTATAATGGGTTTTAATTTTGTCAAAAAATTATGCAAAAAAGGTCTTTCGACATATGTCCAAAGTCACTCTTTTCTTGTGACATTTGTAGGAGACGACAACTCCTTCCTAGGATCCTTAACCTACAACAACAAACCACCCTCACAGATACACGAGAGAAGCACAACTATTCTTCCAAATACCAAAATGATATTCATATTATGAGATGCTAGATTACATAGTATATAGTCCTTTTGAAGGCATGAAAAATAAGATGGGTGAAAAACTACCCAATGCGGGAAAAACTACCCAAATAATTACTACCTAAGTTAAAACTTAACACTAACACCCCCCTTAAGTGCAAACTTAGGGAGATTATTATGCAAAATAAAATGCAAGATGGGTCTCGACCATAGGGCCATGTTAGGTACCCATGTACAATTGCAAATGCAAGAAAAATAAATCTCTCACAATCAAAGAAAAGGAGAAAAATCATCTCCAAAAGAGAGAAAATATAAATAAAAGAAAATCATGTGAGGAAGGATGGAGGACTCCATGATTCCCCCAAGTGCACCATCTGTCACATATATATTACAATCAATAGCCCCCCATAAGAAGGAAAGAGAGAGACTATGTAGCCCCCCACAATGTGTAATCGTCTACAAAAATGGAAAGTGCCTAAAGACAAAACATGATCCAATGTCGGCAAACAACTTGTCTCCCTTTTCGAAGAAACAAAACCAAGTACAAATGCAGGAATGCTTCCCATTCCAGATAGGAATTGAAAGAAAGAAGCATTAATTTGTATGATGATGTCTTTGAAATTTGATCATGTGTCTCCTTTGCCACTGAAGATGAAGATGCCACAATCAAATAAGGTACATGCCCAATCAATGAAGAAGGTAACAAATCAAGACTATGCAGAAACTAATATCGAACAATATCCAAAGACCATGATGGTTTTACAACATTTGTGCATTTTTTTTCATCAAAGAGGATAGATAACCCCTCAAATATGTCCTCCAAATCTGAAATGTGAGACTCCACAAACAAAGATGCAATATTTGATAGATAGGAATCCCAATCGGGAAGACATTGAGATACTTGTTGCACTGAATCATTGGGAATGCTCAATGAATCATCAACACAAGATGAATGGTCCTACTAAATAGGAATGATAGGACCCTCAATCAATGACACTGCACAATGAATATCTAAAGGTGAAGGTACATCAACTGTCTTTGATGGAGAAGCAGGATCATCTGAAGAACCCTCATCATCCTCATATGAAGATTCAAAGTATTCAAAAACTTCACACTCATGCATAGTAGCATGATCATAGGGTATTATGTTTGAAAAATGAAGAGGCACAAGACAATTTGAAACAGGATCACCTGGGAATAGTTGAGTATCAGGATCTCCATGTATCTCCCAAATTTTAGTCCAAAGAATATGAGGACACTCAAAATGATCAGTAGCATTCAAAGTGGCATCATCAATATGCATTCCAATAACTCCTAAGACATGATCCCTTTTGTAATTCCATGCAATTTTTTTACTATCAGTACCAGGAGGGGGAACAATATTATACAAATGTGGCAACAAATGAAACCATCTAAGATATTTTATGATACCATCTCTCCATTGTTTATAGTTTCCCCTTTTCAACATAATCACAACAGGATGAAATGAAAACCCCATAATGAACTATGATAAATCTCCAAGACTACAAAGACATTAACCTTCAACAATAATTAGAAATTCTCAAATATGATAAATGAAGCCTTCCCAAAATACTTCAAGAAGCAATAATGCTAAAAAGGGCCGAGAATCTGAAAAAAACTTGAGCAAAAAATGGAATACCTTGTTGGGCATTTTGTGGAAAGTTTCGTCCCAAATCTCCAAATAAACCCGCCAAGCACACAAGCCACCGCATGAAGCACACAAGCACTTCACATGTCTAGTGTGAGTGTTGGAGCATATAAAGGCCAAAAAGAACACCTTCACATCAAATGTGGGATAAATGTTTGCAGCAAGGTTAAAAAAAAAAGAATTTTTTCAGCCCAACCAGAAAGTGGCAAGAAAAAAAGAAACCCTAAATAAATATTACAAACTTTATTGCTCCTTTCAAAGAAAAAACCATTCCTCCAATGAATGCACAAATTTGTCTCTAACAACGAATTGAATGCCTTTTACAAATGGAGGAAGATCCAATGTAACAAAGATTAAACGCTTGATCCACCAAACTCCATGCCAATTCCTCCAAACTCCATGCCAAACCCTATCACGAGTGGAGATGCCACCTTTTTTTCTTTGATGAATAGGAAAATATCTATATTAATGGAGTTGCATATTTAAATCACACCTTCCACAAGGATTTTGTATGTAGATTTATTCATAGGCTATCACCTCAGAAAAGTGGCCTCCTCTTGCACCAAATCTTGGTATTCTATTCAAACAATATGTGGCTCCTCTTCAACTAAAAATCACACCTTCCAAACAGAATCTTCAACATGAATTACAACGACAAGCTTCCAAGAAAAAAAGCGACACCAATGCTAGGCAGAGAAACTAGTAATAGGGAAAAATAAAATAAAATGAAATGAAACAAAGCATAGTCAACCAGCCAAACACGTGAGCCTCTAAACACAGTAGGGAGAAACATGAACCCTCTGCCAGGAAAGCGATCGCCCTCTCTCAATGAAAAAAATACCCCTCCTTCCACAGTGACTTTGGGCTTTAATAAAAGATTTCATGACTTGTCACACCACACTCATGTAACAATAGAAGAATTGTGACCTGCAATGGATGAGTCACAAATTACAAAAATAGATGATCGCAACCTCTGAGCATAAAGTCACATAATTTTTCCATACAATACACTTGCCTGATCAAGCAATTGGAGAAGATCACTTATAAAGAAATGAAATACCTAAGTGTTCTCATCGACAAGGATAGCAACTCAACCAAAGAAACTCACAGTGCCAATCAGATTCACGACCTGTGGATGAAACTTGTGGCCTCCATATGGGATACGTGCCCTGCAAGGAGGTGTTCAGACCTGCAAATAAATGGAAACTTTGAGCCGAATCGAGCCCTCTTCAAAAATTTGACAGCAAAATTTTATCTTAAAAATGCAGCCATTGCTCGCCTATTTTTCCAAATCCGAGCATGAAGAATCACACAAACCATCAAATCCTGCACTCAAATCATGATCCCCGGGATAAAATTGACCCTTCTCAATAGAAAATCGGGCCTCTTTAACTCAAAATGTAGTGCAAGAGTTTCAATGTACCAACACAAAGGGTGTTGCTTACAAAATCTGAATTGCACCTTCACTTCACTACAATCGCCCTTCTCATATTGCCTTGGAATAGTGATTGTAGGAGATGGCAGAAGAAAAAAATAATGGAAAAATAGAAATATTAAGAAAAATTTCAAACTCCAAACAAAATGCAAGTAAAAAAATGCATGGATCTCCTCAACAGAAACTCTCCAGGAAGGTGAGCAAGAGGAGGAGCTCTGATACCATGTAGGAGACGACAACTCCTTCCCAAGATCCTCAACTTGCAACAACAAACCACCCTCATAGATACATGAGAGAAGCACATTTGTTCTTCCAAATACCAATTCAAAATATGAGATGCTAGATTACATAATTTGCATGCCTTTTAAAGGCATGAAAAATAAAAACGAGTGAAAAACTACCTGATATGGGAAAAACAACTACCTAAGTAATTACTACCTAAGTTAAAACTTCACACTAACAAAATTGATATGAACTTCAAGTTGGAGGTCAAATTAGGTCCAAAGCTTAGGTTCAGATCCCCAAGCCTTTTCTCAAACCAAAAAACAAAACACAAACCTAATCAAAAATTCAAATTTTAAAAAATGGGATCCCAATTTAGGAACGAATCTCGTTTTGCTTCATTAAATATTTTAAACATTGCAAAGTGGAATAGGATCCCGTATCCAAAATAGGATCCCATTTAGCAAATGGGTTCCCATTTTTTAAACGAGATCTCGTTCCATTTTTTTAGATTTTATTTTTACTACTAAAAATTACTATCAATTCTACAACTTGACAGTGTACAGTCGATAGCGACTAATTCTTCCATTTTCTATCAAATTTTGTCTTCTAAAATATCTTGAAGTTTAACTTGATTTTAATTTTGAAAGGGGAAAACATTTGGACAATTTTGGAGTGGAATTATGTTTGTTTTCTACTCATCCAAAGGAGGAATAAAAAAAGAGACTTTTACTATTGAAATTCATTTGTATTTTAGAATTTTGTAATCATGGGATCACTAAGTCATCAAAATAAGAAAGATAGGAGGGTATTAACCCAAAATATATTGAAGAAAAGAGAGAGAAGGCAAAAAGACAAATAGAAGAATGAGGGTTCAAACAATGAATAATGTTGAAGCATCCACCCCCTCCACCTCATATCCCACCTCCACCACTTGTTGGATCAGATGAGGCTCGCTTGCAAGAATGCATCAATGAAAATGTGGTATCCATTTAAAACCAAATCAATGCTATGCAAAATGAAGCATTGATTCCACCACATATGAGGCATTTTGCATCTACGATGCCAAACGTTATCGATGTCATTATGTCTATTAATTCTGACTTAGATAGGCATCGATGAGATAGGGAGGAGATGAGATGATTTTATGCAAATGGTCTCTCATATAAACAAATTTTAGACCTAAAAATAACAAAATCCCATCTAGCACCTTATTTTATTGACCCTAATACTCACTAGCCCATTACTGCAACTAAATCTAGAATATCCATGATGTGGTGTATACATCCACAGATGAGTGCACATTTTTGGGATTGATGGTGGATGGTATTTGACAATCCACCACATGCTAGTCTGGAGGTCTCATTATATTTTTTGAGGAAACTATATGTAGAGTTTGTTTTGGGGGAAAAGCCTAATTATTTTGATTTTAAATCATTTTAGGGTGTTGGTGGTGGCATGCCACAACAGAGGTTAGGGGAAAGGGTTGATCCCCAATGCCTCATGCATGCAAAACCCCTTGTTGCTCCTTTTGGTTCTACCATTCCCATATTTGTGCATCAACATGCAGTGATATCTACATTAGGATACCTGAGTATGCTCGTAGGAGACCTTGATCAACATGCTTCTGCGATAGTGGCTAGGGAGCCTAGAGACCGCGATGATGGAGCGTTCTATGGAGTTGGTCTTAGTACCACTCCATGAGTGTCAACACCACATGTATGTACTAGTTTCCATTAGCTATGCTATGGACCTGATCAGACCACACCCAATTCGAGCAAACATGGAGATTCTAGTGGATCATTTGGTCACCTCAGTTCATTCGTAGAATTTCTTACTACAAAGAATCACCCTAAGGATAGTGCGACACAGGTATAAATATGTATCTACATGTTGAATTTATAATAATTTTAATGAGTTCATATATATCAAAAAAAATGTAATACATTTTAACAATCAAATTGTTTGGTGTAGATAACACTAACGATAGGGAAATCATCTGCACCTCAAGTATATATGTCGACATCAATTGAAGTCAGCAACCCTTATGGGGTATTTTTATTTCAATTTTTAAAATTATATATGAAATAATTTTTTGACTCAACTTTTTAATTTATAATTCAATCATGAACATATGTTTTAAATATTTATGTTGGTTCAAGGGACTCAATCAACTTCCGCGTGATTCCACCCGAGGGGTTGTCGAGCGCCCATCCACTGTTGAGCATCTCAGATCATGGTTAGGTACATTTGTATTGTAAATTATATAACTTACATTATTATAACTTTACAATTATGAAAATTTTGAATTCACTATATATCAAATGTGCATGTACACTTGTAAATATTATAAGCGAACTAAATGTCTATATGTATGTCTAGGTTGACACAACAATGAGAATGGGGATCAAACCAACATTATATGTGACGGCTACTCATGAGGCATCTGAATTTCAGGTTGTTTAAAAAAGTTTCTACACAAAATGTGCAAACTTGAATATATATTTTAACCTAATTCAAGTATACATGCTTTAAATTTAACCTTGTAGGACTTTGTTACTGCCACTTTCTACCCTGAATCGGTCATAATTACACCTCAAGGAGGACAAGCAGAGCAACCAGATATCATGGTAATTTAAATTTTTTATTATATTTAAAGTCAATTACAAATTATACATTGTGAATAACTTTAATTAAATTTAAAATTGAATATATATATATATATATGAGCTCATACATGTTAAATTATTTTTCTTTTATAGCATGAAACACATCTTGTAGCTGAGCATGTACAAACAAGTCCTAAAATAGAGGGTGCACAACCTCTTACAATACAATTTAAATATGATAAATTATAAATTAAATTGAATTAAATCATTTTTAATTGTAGACTTTCATCTAATTTCAACTTTCTTTCTCTTGTATCTGTAGATTGATTCAGAGCATTTAGAGGTTAGTCCAGGTGCACCAGAGCATCTAGAGCCAAATACCGTGGTAATTTAATTTTATGATGAATTATAAATTAAAATTGTCATGAAATCATTTTTAATCGTCTTACATTTGATTTCATCTTTCTCTTGTACATAGCGGTTCAAGTTATTCGTGTAGTCTGCATGGTGTGAAGAGGTCTCTTGATTATAGAGACAATATGAGTTAGACATGATTTAATGGGTTGTATTTGATTATTTCATGGACTACATATTTTGTTTCACATGGACTTAATATTTTGTTTCATGGACTTAATATATTGTAAAATAATGGACTTTATTATTGTTTAATTATAAATACAAATATGAAAATAAAGTTGAAGTTAATAGGACATTTCAATATTTGTACTTTACAAATTTAGTGATCCATACATAATATACATTCAATAATTAGTGATAATTAGCTAATGAACTTATTTAATTCATGTCCTAATAGGATGTCTTAAGGGATTCTAATACATAGGTCATCTAATAAAATAATAAAATAAATCATAATCTACAAACAAAAGAAATCCATTTATATACCACAAAGGGTGAAATTTTAAGAAATAAATAATACTATATAAGATTAGAGGACAAAATCATTAATAAATTCTATAAACTAAACATAAATACCAATCAAAATGCAACGAGTTTTGCCAAAAAAAATTGTTCTATAAGTATACACCATATTTCTTAGTTCCTTTACAACATAAAATTAAAGAACAATCATACAACTTAATTATGCAAAAATAGGCTAAAGTTTTGAAATTAAATCATTTAATCCTATATTTACAAATCATGCAAAGTGCTAGAGAAAACTTAATAACAGAAAAGTCATCTTGACCTCATGTTCCACAAAAAATGCTAATTTATAAGCTGTCAAAACAAATAATAGCATCCAACAAAAATACTACATCCTTCTTCCTCTATGTCCACCCTTTATTTTGGTACAGTCTGTTGGAATGTGAGTTACATCCTCTATCAAAAGAGACAAATAAGTTAATCTACAAGTTTCCATGTAATTGGCATCATCCTAAACCAAATGATTTCAAAATATAAATCTAATAATAGCAAACATCTTCACCTATGGGCATCTTAAGGTGATGAAATTATTCAAAGTACATGTCTCATATTTAATTGCAATTGATATAATTAACTTAGAATTTAGGATGATTCATCATAACAATCACATTCTATACAATTTAAATAGTGTCAATTTTTATTTAATTCATGTCATTATAGGATGTCTTAAGGGGTCCTAATATGACGTCTTAAGGGGATCAAAAAAGAGTATAATTAAGTATAAATATTAAGTGATATAAACAAGTATTAGAATTTAGGGTGACTCATCATAACAAATGATATAATTAAGTATAATATTTACGATATTTCCTAATACGACGTCTTAAGGGGTCCTAATACGACATCTTAAGGGGATCAAAGAAGTTGTCAAATTTTGGTGAAGTTGCTCAAGGCAACCAAATTCAACAGTAATATACATGTTGTTTAGTGATTATAAAATCAAATTTAAACTTTAAAAGTAGGTTGACTCATCATAAAAATGATATAATTAAGTATAATATTTAGGATATGTTCTAATAGGATGTCTTAAGGGGATGAAATACTTCAAAGTACATGTCTCATATTTAATCGCAATTGATATAATTGATTTAAAAATAATATACATGATATTTAGTGACCATACAATCAAATTTAAAGTTTCAAAGTAGGAAAACATGCACATTTAACAAACTAAATTTTGTCACCTTCTTGTCAAAGAAAGCTATGGTAACCATCTCTTCCTGAAAGATTGGAGGAAGAGTTCCCGAGTGATCACAACAGGCTGAAGATTCCTTTCTAACTTCTCGCTATCCCACCAAGTAACTAATTCACCTGAGAGTTGATACATAGCCCATGTCGATTTAGTCTGATCAGAAAGGTTATGGTGCCCAAAGTATTTTTCCATCTCTATAATCCAAGCCTTTGCTCCTGCTCTGATAGCCTTCCCATCAAATTTGGGCGGTGCTACTTTTTGAGATCTTTCCCAAGCTCATCCTCAATTCATCCTCATGGACTTGCCCCTGGACCACCGTCTCCATGCGAGCCTCTTTCCAATTCAGAATCTCTAGAATTTGTTTCAGCCTCTTGTTAGGTTCGTTGTCGGGATCACTTCCACCTATCTCTTGCCTGGTGGTTACCATGTTGACTCACACTTACCTTGCAACACATTCACGTTTATCACATCTCAACACTAGGTTCTATGAATAAACATTCTTATTCTACATCACATAATTCACACATGCATATGGGTAAGTGCATGGATTTGTGACACAATTTTGGCTCTTAAGATGCAACTTTTTTCTGAAATCAGCAAAATTTGATTTGCACGAGAAAATGAAAATAGGTACACTCAAATTTTCAAGATGTAGCAAGAACAAGAGTTAAAGTTCTCTAAGTCTAGTTTCTAAGCTAGTAATTATTTTTAAAATTAATGAATATTAAGGGTCTCAAAAAGGGGGGGAACAAGTCCTATTTTTATCAAAAAAAATAGCATACCGTTTGAGCCCCCCCCTTTTTGATTAACTTTTTTTTAGAATTTAAAAAATCTGAATAGTGAGAAATTAGCTAACACCATGCAGTTTATCCTCATTCTTTCAGATATTTTTTTTAATGAATATATAATATTTTATGAATTTTTAAAGTGGACACATCCTGAAAAGCTAAAATTTGAGTGTGTTGCCCCCTAAACTTTTTGAAAACTAATCAAAAATTGATTTTTTTTATCACATGTAGAATGGAGTCTAGTTTTAAAAAATGTATTGATTAACGAGTAAAAATATATCCTAAAACTAGCACATGTTGGTTTTGGACCAAAAACAAAAGCATTTACAAGAGAAGTTATGGATCAAAACCTTAACTGAATCAAAACAAAAAAAGAATTATATATTTAGATAGCTAAGAGAGAGATTAATGCCATCACAGTTTTTTTATAAACTTGCATTGAAAGACATACAAACATGACGGTGAGCACAAACAAAAATTTGAAGAATTTTGTTACCCTTTCAAAAAATCACGTCTTTTGCATGAAATGGTTGTCCAAACCTTTGGGTTAGATGCCCAATACAAAATCCAACACATTGGTTTGGTATTTCCCAATGCAACCCATTTGGAAAGCGCCAAATTTGGTGCTCACCAAATGTCATTCATGACTTTTGGAATGCATTTTTCTAAACTCTTTCATTTTCTCTTTCTCTGCTAGGGAAACTATATACATGAAATAGTTTCAGGATGTTTGAGAGTGGTT